>OZ022496.1:6539039-6702314 GCA_963989405.1 Trypoxylon attenuatum | reverse complement strand
GTAGTGAACTCTATAAAGGAGCGCTTTATTGATCTCAGTTTGAACGCGCTCGCTAGGATACCGATATACAGCCCCTAGAACGACGTGGACTCTACGCGAATAACTCGCCCTGATCTGGCCAGGGTGTGTCTCGACTTCGACTGACCTCAACTCTAATCAATGTCCCGCTTTCACGAATTATCATCAGATTTTTTATTCTCTTATTCTTTGCCTGCGAACTCTATAAGTTTGTCTACTTTCAATCAGGGCATCATCGAATGCAATTAACTTTGTAGACAATGGTCTTTAGAGATGAGGCAGAAGAGAATTTGTTATATAGATACTTTTAGGATAATTTTATTGAAGGATATTTTTTGCGAAATTTTATTCTATTCCAATGCTTGCGATATTTCTGATGTGTATTGTCGTGTCATTGTCACATATACGCGCAGTATTTGATGGGCAGGGGTTACCAGCTAGGGTCGCGCAAACCTGATTTCGCTCGGACTGCGATTATTCACTGACATCATGCAAATATGACTTCCCACTGTCAATTTCAGAGCGGTATTACACGGATAAATTGAGGATACGGATTTCGCGTTTGTTGGTTTATCCGAATTAATTCATTTTCCAATTGCGAAGTTACGGTTCTTAAATTATCCGTGTTTGTTATCGAGTTTAATTTATATAGATATTCCAAAGTTTTCTATGAGATCTCTTGAGAAGTTGATCCGCAGGGAAAAATGTGAAAATATTTGCTGTATAATTTCGCAATAAACACTCTATTGGATATTAAATTTATCGTTCTAAGGAGAACGATTGATTCTGACGATTTTGAAAATCCTTATTTATACCGAGGCAAAGTATAAAGGGTTTTGAATTTAAACCGACTTTAGGATAACGAGCTGCCATCCGAATTTCCGACGACCCTATTGTTTTCTTTGGCACGGATGCACCTATTATTCCGAGGGCAATTGGCCGCGATGAGCGGGCTCGAATTGAAAAAATGAAAAATATAAATACGTATTCAGAGATGCTCATGTCACAGTGGAAGCTGCGTTTCTTCCAGCTTCCAAATATTATTATCTACTATATCCTGTTTTTTTCTGTCCTACGCTTAATACAAAGTTCCATAATTCACTATAATTCCTCGATAAATAAATAGCAGAAACAAGCGATTCTTCAAAATAGAGATCTTAACAGATTGAAGTAAAGAAAAGAAAAAAAAAAGAGAAAAACCAGTCTCTTTATTAAGTGGCACTTGAAGCACCAACCGACTTCTGTAAGATTTTCCAGAGGTATCAAGCTTGATTACACGTCATTAGGGGAGGACCCCGTTCTAGTAAATAGCAGAGTATTTGCATCATTCGTGGTTAGCCGCAAGCATCGCGCAGCCGCTGTGACGGTGATGCGCGTTGCATCTGTGAAGCTCGTTTTCACCAAGCAGCTATTAGAGGAGACTCTTCGAGTATTGATGTATTATCTTTCATCCTAGAAAAAAAATGGGGCTTTGCACTGTTCTCTCGTAATCCATTCTCGTTTGCAATTTCAAAACCCAGTAGTTATTTTCGTCAAACCTGCCCCACTGTCAGTGGAAAAAGAAATCGGAAAATGTATTGGGTCATCCTCGTCAGGTATCTGTTACAAATTGGAAAATGTCACGAACCTGAAAGCATCCAGGGATAATTGTCCTGAATTTTGGAGAGTTATAGGGCTGTATTTGTGATTTAGTTCGAGGAGCTAATTCGATGACAGTCGAGTAGGACATAGTGGACAGTAATTCGAAGAGAGTCCAGTTACAGAGTAGTGTTGTCTCTACGCATTGCTGTTTCTCAGATTATTGTGTCATCGCTTAAAGAGACGTTGACGACGCTTTTATCGTTGTGTTGATGTTAATGGTAAAATGAGATAGTTGGCAAAGTTGTAAACTATTCAATTTACTTAATCGCTCATTATATTATTATTTTTCACATTAAAAACCTGTAATTTGTATAGTTGTTCGTTCTGAATGAATAATATTCTCTATTGATTATTGTATTGGTATTAGGAAGATTGATAGAGGAATCACTGTGTTGGTAAGGTGTTGGTCAGTCTCGCGAAATTCCCCAGTAATTTTTCGTTGATTAGAGGAGTCGTGTCGAGTAGCAACATGGTCGAGAGCGAAGCCGAAGCCAAAGCCGAGACCGAGGCCGATTGGTCTCGCAATTGCGCATCGTGGGACGATGCGTGCTCATTATTTCCACGAGACCGCGCTTTCGAGAACAGAAAGTCTTAATCTAATCTGTGCCGGTGGCTTTGGAGGCACGTCACGTATCCGACGCCCTGGAAAACCGCTGCCACGATCAATTCTCTAGGTTTCGGTTTCGTTCCCCTGGGAAAGACATTAGTCAATTTCTACAATTTTTCTTCTTATTTTTTTTTTTGTTTTTTCTATCTTCATTTTGTCCTTAATGAAAATACATTTCATCTGTGTTTTATGTTACAAAAGTGAATTGAATCCACAAATAAATCTCTAACTCCTTCGTACAGTTGATAAGTATTAAACGTAATTTATAGTTTCATGGATTTTAATGAATATTTGCTAAAATACTTCAATTCAACTGGTGATAGTTTTTGAAATAATTTCTAATAGAAACGCTCATTTTTTTCAGGTTTCCGAGTGCAAGAAGAATCATCTATCCAGCTTCGAAAATGTTGTACAAGGTCGAGTGGTCTGCCAGTTAATGGTAACGCCCGGTTATTGGATTATGGGATATTTCGAGGTATGCGACTTATTCCAATGTCACGTATATTACTTCAATTGTCATAACATAATTAAGCTTCCCAAATGGCTCGTTAAAGAATTGCATTCATTCTTTGACACGTTCGTCGCTAAATAGTCTATCCAAACAACTATACTATATTGAAATTGATCTTACACATAAATCGAATCATTACTGATATACTAATTATTTTTAAAGATGTTTCAATAGATTTATAAATATAACATTGATACTAGAAAATTATCTGTAAAATCGATAACTGAATCCAATGATTTAAATCGAGGGTAACATTTAACTGTGTTCGAACTTGTCTTGCTTCTAAACTTCGCTGATGAAAAAGAGATCACTAACAATGTAGGATTTATCGGTGCTAATCTATCCGATGTCTGTTTGCTGATAACATACTTCCGATGATACGCGAGCATATAAATACTATCCTGACAAATAGGCAGTTTTCGAACGCTCTGCATCGTGACATTAATGAGTTTTCGGCCTCACAATGTGTTCGCGTCAGCGGAAAAATGACATTCGCACGAATCTCGTCAAATTTCGTCGAATCACCTTTGAATTAGCCACGTAGTTAAAATACTTCAATATGAAATAATGATATTTCCCGATTTGTCTCGATCTTGTATTTTTAATAATCCCTAAAATTATCGTAATCGTTTCTATTAATGTCTAAAATGATTAATACTCTTATAAAACATTTACTCGAGAAGGAATAACTGTTTATTTATAACATTAATTAATGTCTATTCTCTTTCGGAATTCCTACTTTTCCGGGAGAGAATTATCGTGTAACGTCGGCTTAACTATTTGCATTTGCAATTTTTCAAATTAGTGCGCAAACTCCACCTCATTCATTGATAAAATGTCACGTAATATATCACGTTAAACGAACTGCCGCATTATTGCAAATGCCACTCCATTGAAATAACGTGAAAGATCAACATTCCATTATACATATTATACATATGTACAAGTACAATACACATTATACATATTTCCATATTACACAAACTGAAATTTTTTTCGCTCTTTCCGTAAAAAACTTTCATAAGTAGAAAGATTATTTCTGCGCTAAGTTATTCGCGTTCAAACACCTAATGCAAAAATAAACAAAATTTTTGTATCAGTTCCAAGTTTAAGTTTTAACATCGTTAGGAGACCAATTAACCGGAATGGGACAGTTTCATCGTCAGGTTCTCCTGCTAGGAGAAGACAACTTAAGACAGTGTTCTCCAACTGGTACGATAATAAACGCTGTCCGTCGTCGTTCTTGTCTTTGTCGTTGGCTGCGCAACTCGTTTATATCGTGTCATGGTCAAAGACTGCGAGGGTCAAAGACACCGCGACTCTGGTGAAGCACTGCTTCAGAAGAGGCAATGTAGGCATATACGTACTATATGTATGTAACTTCGAGACAAAAGCCCGTTTGCCACCCCCTTGACTGACACTGACACCGTTTGGGACTCTTTGCCCAAAGAAGCTCACCGCGTTAGAGCCACTCTTGCTTTTCGTACCCTTTTCCCACCTTTTTTCCTACTTTTCTTCTCTACCTTCTCACTGCCGTCCTACACGAAACAATAGCGTGAATTTCTCAAATTCTTAAATTCTATAGAATAATTTAAAAATTGATTATAATCTAAATGATTTTCGAGCAATGAAATATGTGTAACTTTGTATAAAATGTTTTATCGCATCTCCGGTAAAAATAGAGTTTATAAGGTTTCCTGCAAATTTGCTCGGTTGATCGAAACCGAGTGGTGAATCGAGGTCGAAAAAATTCAACTCCAAAAGTTACACATTGAATTCGTTTTCATGTCTGCATATCGATGTACATACATATACGTTACGAGAAGAATTCGCAGTATATACCTGTGTTTTTTCCTGAGCAAACTCGAGTAACCGACAAATTTAAAGTATAACGGGAACAATTTTTTTTCCCAAAAAGCTCCCGGAAAACGGTCGGAACGTTTTGCGTTGGGAGAAACCGATTGCGCGGTCACGGTAATCTGGAATTACAATGGACTTATATGATACAAAACGAGGGTCTTTTTATTGACCGAGCGGCATTCCACTATTTCAGAGGCTAAAGCGTAACGCTGGTGGTTCGAACGAACGGTACATATTTTACCGGGCAATTAATAGACCGCTCGTGGAAGGGCGCAAAAAGCATGTAAAGCTCAAACAACGTGCAATGTTCACCGGTACCTTTAAACTCACGAGCGTTTTAGTCAAATTGAAGTACTATAGAGCATTTATTGCCCAGTCCCTTTTTCGTTTGTCAAAAGTATTTTTCTAATAAATTAGGCAAATTCATCGATGCCATGAAATACAGTACATATATTCTCAATACAATTGTACACATTCTATTTCATTCTCATTCTTATTCTAGCGATTCTTTTCACGAGTTATCGATCTTGACAAACGGTGATCGGTTAGATCGCGACGACATTATCATATATTAATATGCTAAAGGTAGACAGGCGCAAATCGATGCTTATGATCGTGTACTCATGAAAGTGATATACGACCGCGTGTTTACATAGTCTTGTACATACTGACTGTGTGAGTCTCGTTGTTGTATTCGTATGTATTATACGCATATGTGTGAGTATAGGTATACACAGAGCAACGTGTAAAACGTGATTACTGGCAGCCAACACAACAGACGATCTGACCGATATTACGCTTCGTGTACTGAATCCCCCCCCCCCCCCCTTCCTATTCTCATTTCTCTCCCTCTACCCCCTTTCTATTCGACGCCCACTCTCACTTCTACCTCTCTCAACACATACGTCTACATATGTATATGTATATCCCTCCGACTGTTGCCGGAATAACTATGATTACGCGTATAGTGCAATCGTATTCATTCATAACTCCGCGCACTCGATGCAAGGAATTTAATCTGATATGTTAATCAACTTGGAGAATTTTCTTTCAATTTTTAATGAGACAATTAGGATTTTAACACTCTACGAATTTCTTGTTTCTCAGAGAAATATCTTTCCAATCGTTTTCTAGTTTATTGTTATGAAGAGCAATTTGGAATTAATGTCAAAAGAAAAAGTGTTATAAAATTAGACTCGTAATTATAAGTTACGATGTGTACGAAAAATAAATTGAATTGGGCTGGTGCCAAGCAGTTTGCGGTAGATTTTCGATGCAATTGTGAAATACAAGAGAAACCTTCTTCCGGGGTAGAACTTATTAGCTGTACATCAGGGAGCAGCTAGAATCAGACTGGTCAAGCTAACGCAGCTTTTCATTTTCTGCTCGACTTGTTCCACTTCGTCAGATTCCCTCGTTCGCTAATTACGAATGTTTAGCAGTTATCAGGAGTCGAATTAATTTTTTTAACTTGTTTAATCGGTTAATGCGGCATCTGGTGCGTGCGCGCTTGTTCTCGCATTTTCCTACTCTTCACATATTTTTTTTTTTTTTCTTTGGGTCTTGCCGCTGGGTTTCGAGAGGCTCCCCTGAGTTATTCGCTTGGCTGAGCGGGAGGGGTTGGTTTCGTTAGCGGATTGTTTTCAGATATTGATTTTCCACCGCTACCACCGCATCTTTGCGATTCGATATCGGTTATATTAGTTATCGGCATTTTCTATCTCTCCCCGAACAGAAGTAGATTTTTTTTTTTGACGATCCCTCGAGAATGATAATCCCGCTCAGCCGACGCGGCATTTGTGTTGGGTGATTCGTTGGAGCTCTCTGGAATACCCTTTCGACAACGAGCATCTTTATCTCGTTCTACTTTTTTCCAAACTTGATTTTAGTCCATTTTTCGCTGAGAAAACCCTCTAAAAGGAACTTTGAAGGAGAAAGCTTGAAAATTCTCACAAGTTCCTGTTCCTAACTGTTACCGGTATTGGTTATTATGACCTTAAAAGTTGACCGTTTTGTTGGTCGATAGAAATAGTCGTCCATTGAGAAACTATTGACTCGAGTATTAAATTAGTCGATCGGTTGAATCAAATACAAGAATACTTGTTATGTTAGATAGTACAATACAAATCGAAAGCATTCTTAATCTTAGTCCTCTCACACTCGATCACCACTCGGTCCAATTGCCTGGAGCAATCAAATGCACCATTGTTTCAATCGTCCGTTTTCGCCCGTCAACCTTCATCTTCCATTGGGTCGATTCAAGCCCCGAAGGAAGAGGAAAGATCCAGGAGTCCAACTCTCTCGTGATCCGTTCCCCGGTGACTTGGACCACTACCCGCGGATCTTGAACTCTCGTAGAAGAGAAACGAAACCCGCGAGTAGGGAGAGAGAGAGAGAGAGAAAAACGAATGGTAAAAGAGGAAGGTGGAACGAGAACCGATACGGTGGTGGCTGTCGCGTTAGGAAGCCAGCAGTGTCAGGAAAGAGTGAGCGAACTAACGCACGTGTGGAAGCGAGGTCGGACATCGAGCAAATTGGACCGAGCGAGATGCGGGAGCCGCGCCTCGCAGCCAGATGGAATCCGGGGGAGAAAGAAGCGCCGAGAAGCGAAAGCTAGAGAGAAGTAGTAGTGCTATATAGACAGAGTTAGAGAAAGAAAGAGTGAGCGAGTGGGAGAAAGAGAAGAGAGGGAAAGAAAGATGAAACACGCTGTACGTGCTCTTCTCAACGCTGGCGTTGCGGGATCCAAGGGAAGAGAAGAGAAGCACGTAACCAGTGGATAGCCAGCGCGAGAGAGAGAAGAGCGGGAGTTGGGGACGAATCCATCGAAGAAGAGGGAAGAGAGGGAATTACGCGGGGACACGCTGCCAGATAGAAGCCGAAGAGTAACAGCGCGTGCTCACAAACTCCCGAGAGCGGCTGGCAGGGTTGCTGCTGCTGCTGCTGCGGCACGGCTCGTCCTCCTCTTTCCCCCATCTCCCAAACACCCCCTTTTCATCCCACCACCTTCTATCTCCCTCGCAACCCGCGTCATCCTCGCCAACGTTCTCTTTCGTCCCTCTCACGCCTCTTGCTCTTTCGGTTCGCTTGGTATAGCGTGTCCCACGCGCAGCAACCCCTCGGACATGCCGAGTTCAGCTACCCTCGCTGCTGGATATCTCACCGCGCTCTCACCCGGCGACCCACGAAACCGCTCGCCACCACCCACTATTGCCCACCTTTGCCCACCTTCAACATCCTCCATACCACCCTCGGAACCACCCACTCGTCCTCCACCCGATGCCTGCTCTTCTCGTACTTGCCATTTCCCATTATCCCGCTCGCTGCATTCCCGCTTCCGTTGGTCCTCTCTGATTTTCCTCGCGAAAGCCGCTTTCTCCCATTTTTTTGACGCATGCTTCGGTGGCTCCGGGTGTAAGACGATGTTGTCTTCCGTGAGAAAAGGATTAGGGGATGAGGTATCCTTATGTAGAGATGGTTTTTTTTTTTTATTTTTGATGGACCCTAATGTTATTACTGTACTGAAACAAAGAACTACATATGGAAATTTTAACGAAGGACTAATGGCACTGAGTAATTTGTGAAATTTATCGTGAATGATTAATGAGATTCGAAGACACTTAAAGTGAGCTTCAATTCTTCGAATGGAATAATTAACAGACCCATGACGCTGCTTGAAAGCGTGTCAATTCCGTGTCGAGCGGCGTTGACAGCTGTCAAGTGGATTAATTCCGATCAATTCGAAACGTTATCTTTCGTAATATTGAATAATCGGAATATATCTGTATTCTGTGAAATCGTGGTAATCGCGTAGCCACTTTAGGAAAATTCTACGGTGAACGATTATAAATTCTTTAAACACTCCTCTCGATTTCATTCTTCGAGATTTATCAAATGGTACGTTTCGAATCTCTAAACTCATTCAATATCCTTTCTTTAATCCTCAACAAATTAGAATCATTGATCCTTCCAAAATAGCAATTCTCCTTTATCGCTGGCGATTATTATTGGATTCCAAGAGCGCACAAGCTTCGCATACCTTCGGAACATAGCGGCCGTAGGGGCGAACACCAGATTACCTGTCCAACGCTAGAAAATTTTTCCAATGCTCCACAGCCAATTCTTATAGATTTCCTGCTGCTCGTTCTTTCGATTCTCGCTGTAACTATTACTGTTACTGGTTTCCTGAACAATTTCACGCAAAAAACTATTCTACAAAATATCTTGAAACCAATAGAGACAAATTAAAGTTACTCAAAGTTGAAAACAAGCATTGTTTAAACGTTTTGATAATTCAGTTTTACGAAGAAACAGAGCCAATAAAAAAAGTGGAAAATAGATCGAATAGTTTCGAATAGTGATATCCACAGAATGTTTTTCGGAAATTGCAACCCTCGTTATCTCTTCGTGAGTTTCCAGGATCTGGTGTGTCGCGACGGGAGTCGATGCGACTCGTAATTATTTGTGTCTGCGGGTACAATATAAAGAATAAAAAGGGTGGAGAGGGTGGGAACGTGGGCTGAAGCTGGAAGTTGAGTGCGGAACGGCCACGGCATTGCCAGAAGTGGGGTGTGAGGGTGAAGCGTAGTCGCGGGTGCGGTGAGGTAAGGGTGGTAGTGGATTCGCGGTGGGATTCGCGATCGATGCAGCGACGGATTTGGAGCAAAGTGAATGCGAATGCGTGTTTTTATTAGCGTATAATCAAGCGTACTTCTGTGGACTGATCAATCGAACATCCACTAGCTCGATATTAGCTATGCAAACAATCGCTCTCGAAGTTGTACATCAATGCGGAGGATGCGTAATGACCCCACAGTTACATGTGGCATGCTCTTGATACCATTTCTGGACGCGTATGTGGCTAGACTCAGAGATCCGTGTCCTCGCCTCGAGAGGAAGTGGTTGGGAAATAGAACTTCCGCGCGATGTGTTGAAACGAGTTGCCTCTGTGGCGAACTGACAATCCCAAGTTTCTTGATTTCCACTGAAAACTTTATTCTATCGAGATATCGAGCCTAACTTCATCGCTATATTTCAAATACTATTGACACTAGTTTCTTGCGAAAATAGGTCAATGGACTGAAATCAAATGATTCAGCAGTTCGAGTGAATTTTGACCGATTTACGTGCGTCGTTTATCCCTTGGAGTGAGATCACAGCCTCTCGCGAAGCCAAAGGATCGGTGATCCACCCATGTTCGCGTTTCGAAGAGTCTTCTTTCTTCGATAGTTTCCGGTGGAGAATGATCGTGCGGCAAAGAGGCGCGGGAGAGGGTGGTTCGTGCACTCGACTGATGTCGCTTCACGCGCCAACGATCGCGCTCTGGACTCACTGTGTGTGTGTGTGTGTGTGTGTGTGTGTGTGTGCCGATGATTGGCCCTCGGCTGGACCGGGAAATGAGGGTACCTCATGCCAATCTGCGAGTGAAGTTGAGATTCTATCGGCATTATCATCATCCGGAGATAAAGGATAAAGGATCGCGCACTCGCAAAAGCGAACCTATCATATCTCCTGTTACACTTCTGATACAATACCGTGGACTCCCTGGAGTGGCCGGATACGAGCTTTTCTTCAACCAAATTAGGTGCTTTTGATGGATTCCAGCTCGTTTCAATACTTACGGCAAATTCCACTTGGACGTTGGTCGCAACCTTTCGATTAATAATGCCTCGACAATTCGCGTTTCGATACTTTCGATTCTTCTCCATTTCTTCTTTTCATTATTCATTTTTAAGTAAAGTATATATTTACTTATTGTTATATAGGTCACCGATCTTCTTCAAATTTTGATTTAGGTCAGAATTTGGACATAATTTGCGAGATATCAAATTTAATATTCAATATCTGAAGTTGAATACAGAATAAAGTATAATGAGAGTATAGTTAAAAGAGACTGGTCGAAAAGTTGTACTATTATGACATGAGCCTTGGCAACACGAGTTGACACACAGGTATATGTATAAGTACGACTCGTCATCAATGCGGGCCGCGCATTGCAGCGAACGTGTTAACTAGATAGCAGACGCGCATTCCATGGTACAACGCCAATAAAATAACCGATCGTTCCGAAGTTCGAGGTCCAAGTCCCAGCTTAAATGGGTCAGTCGCGCTCCAATGATCGCTTCGTGGACAGTCAATTTTCCAGGTGACCAGTTTTGATGCCACGAGGCACAGGTTACATAGCACGGTATAAATAAGTGAAGTTTTATCGTTCTTCGATTCGTACACGTGCTCACACAATATTCGTAGCGCGAAACCAGTGGGGTAACGCAGCGCGTCGAACTTAGCTGGTCGCATAAATTGCTTAACTGACGTCATCCAGACAATTCCGTAGAACTCTTTTAAGGTCAGTTCAGACTAGATACACATTGGATAGACTTCCTTGTCATTGCTTTCTGAACTACCCTAATGGTTAACCCTTTAACTTCGATAAGCGAATCTATAAACTTTCAAGGGTCCATTGACACTGTATTAATTTTATACCATTCAATAAATATCAATTCGCAGTTTCATTCTCTCGACAATCGAATTCAATGAAAAATCAGCTGAAAATTGCAAGTTGCAAATATGATTATCGTGATTGTAGTATGGATTTCTTGAATAGAAAAAAACTGTCTCCGAATCAAGAGCGTATTTGAACTTTTTTGCCAGTGGAAATCAGACTTTACGATGCGAGCAGCCTAGTAAGTGACTAAGTATGCGTATGCTGCACCTTGCACATGGTAATACAGTATAATCGAGTGAGAGAAATCAGGGGGAAAAGAGATGGAGGGAAGAATAGTGATCGGTGCCACCCACGCCTTCGTCTCCCACTTTTTCCTAGCTGTCTCTTACGTGTTATAACTGTGAGCAACGTAAATCGTGACCCCTCTTCTTTTGTTCCACTCTTCAGATATCACCCTGTATTCAACTGTCTCTACATTGTAGAAATCACAGATAAATTTGCAGGATAAAAATCATTATTTTTAGTCAGTTTACTACTTTTTCACATGGCAATATGTAGTGTTTAATGTGTCAACAGTTTGCAGATAATTTTCGATTGTTCCAATATCATATTTTACGAATACCATGTGTGTACCATATTGTACCACTGCCATATCTTTGTACTAGGTTTATCACGCGTGCACCATTTTTCATTTTCCTAATAAATCCACGTTTTATTGCAATCGATAACGTTACTTGGTTCCGTTTTGGGAAATTTCTGTGAAATGATACATTTTAGTCACTGTTCTATGAATAATTGACTATTCTCGGAATAATTAGTTTCTTTCCAAAAAAAAAAGATTTTCGAGTGCATTGGACGCGCATCGCGCAAAGTATGATACTGCTGAAAATACACATAATCGAGTGTATACGGGAAAAGGTGAAACAACGTTTCAACGACGCAACACGAATTATGACTATGAATCAAATGCTTACGTCAGAAGAGGATTTAACACTAACCAGAACGATAAAATTACAATGCGGGACAGGATTAGACTTGTTAGACAGCTTCTTTTCCGCAGCTATTTCAACCGAACCGAAATAATCGGGAACAGAATTTCCAAGCACAGTTCTCAGCTGTGTCTATAATTACAATTGCATCTAATTTTAATACCGGTTACTTCAGTATAATACTGTACGATATCATCCAGCTACAATTTTATGATAATTAATAGTGTGACGATAGTTGAGATTTTGAAATTCTGAATGTAGTTGAAAAACAGGTAGAAATGGTAACTCTTCAAATTTGATAATTGGTTTAATGGAAAACATTCGTACGAAAAAGAAACTGGTCTTTATGATAATGTACTAAGAAAACGATGTTTCTCAAGAAGGTGCAAAGTATGTACGTGTCTGTAAATTAGCTTGATACGCAAAACCATTATGCAGAATATTCAAGCGTTTATCTGGTTTCACGCGCATTGATCCAACCTGTCGGTGTCGTTGGAGAAGGAGGAAAAAGAGAAGTGGAAAGTTGAGCGACCGGAAGGATGTAAAATGTTTTATGGTCATTGTGAGTTTTATCGCTTTGTACATCTTACTCTGGGAGAGTATAATAAGCTCGCACTTTGGATAAGTCTCTCTTGGATTCTCTCTGGGAGCAACGTACGCTTTAATTAATATTCATTCTGCGGAAGGACCTCGACTATGTATAGCTAAATCCATATGTATTTTCCGTGAATTACTATGTGGAAGATTTGGACAAATGTTCATGTGTGTAGCAGGACTAAATATATGAATTAATTTCTAAAACTTGGCCAATTTGACCTCCTTTTTTTGTAGCGCGAGGATGTTGTCTGAATTATTCCAGTTAAATTTTTCCGTGGATTACACTGTGAATTTTTCTTCGCGCTGTGCAGATATTTACTCCATTACAATGTTTTTCTGAACATCAAATTGTGTATCCTCTTTTAACCACATGGAAACACCGAGCCATATTAAATAAAATCATATTTGATTTATCATCTACCTCATCAACCGAGGTATTCATCAAACTGTTAATTTTCAGTAGATTTTCAACTGACTATAAGAATTTCCAGATTTTCATTTACTTCCCAGTTTCACAATCAAAGAGTTTATTTCCCCAGAGGACTAACTATACTTATTTTACAAAGAGAATTACTCATTTAGCGTTCTACAAAAACCGATCAAAAAGCGAATTTATCCTTTGAGGCTTTGCGAACTTTTCTGGACCGTTTCGAACGTATTAATTTTCATTCTCCGTTTGTCGATGGCCTCGTGCACCGATTTGGGATTGCTGTCCATGTAAATCGGTCTGTTTTTGCCACTTGTTTTTCTCGAGACAGCCGCCTCGCACGCAGATAGAGAATAGATTTTTCGATTCGCGGCGAGACGCGACTGTACTCACGGTGAATGTATCAGCAGAACTGAAATCTCGAGTTTTTGGACAGGATGATCAGGATGGAAGGAGAAAAGGTAGAACCATGAGTCATGCGATTCCACGGAACACTGGGATACCGACTAATAGGATATATAAAGCCGGCTGCAAAGTTTGGCTAGTCTGCTGACTCTTGACGGTTCGGGTTATTACGTGTGTATGTATATGTATGTCGATGGGGGTAGAGCAATACTACTTGGAATTTTCTTATATCCCTTTCCTCGTTTCTCCTGTCGCATACTGTTCCTCGCGAAGGAACTTGGGTTCCAAAGCGGTTGATCATCTTATTTTATACGTTATTTGCATTTGGATCTAAACTAGCTTCTCGAATGATGAATTCTGGATTTTCCTGGAGATGTAATATAATTTTCATTACAGTTTTTATTTTTCACGGGAAATTGATTTTCCTGTTATTCATTATATCAGTGTCGAGAAGAATTTGCCAATAAGCTACTTGATCATCCTCCGGACTCGACTACGTGCTCCATCCCCGAATTCCTTATCACTCCTGAGCGAGCAACACCCTCTGTAAGCATAAGCAAACTACGGTTATCGGTAGCCGTACCGGAAACACTCCCTTCTTTCTTCCATCATCACCCCCTTGGCTCTGAAGCCTGGAATCCCGTACCATCACGGGTAGAACGCAAAATCACCCTGTCAGTTGCTCTCTCTGCCCCTCCCCTCTCTCTCTCTCTTCCCTCTCCGCTTAAACCAGGGAAACCTCCGTCAGTTGGCGTAATCTCGGTGTGTCGCCAAAGGGTTAATTGGCGAATCGCCTTAAAAGGAGAACCGCGATGGTGGGGGGGCTAGGAAGATTGGCAGAGGAGAAGGAGCTAGAAGGGGGGCAGAGGGGCAAGAGACGAGAGCGACAAAGCAGTCAGGACAAAGCGAGTCAAGCGAGCGTGGCGAGAACCTGCGAGCGGAAAAATAAGCCGAGGCGAGGAAACGCGATGAAAAAGAGTGGCAAAGCGAGGTGGAAGAAAAAGGGAAAAGAGAGAGAGAGAGAGAGAGGGGTAGAGAAGAATTGGATGATAGAAGAGTGCAAAAGAGAAGTTTGGTCTCTGTGCCTGTGTCGAAGGTACGAAGAGAGGAGACGATGTTCTCGCCGTCGGTTCCACACCGTGTCGCGTCGCGCACGCTAGCGTCTCCGCCGGAAATTATGCCAGCTCTCCTGAGCTGAGTTTCTCGGTGTAAACGAAGCGAGGTAACGCTACATTGCTGTCCGCACAGTATTCTACGGCGCTGCTCGGTACGGTGCGGAGCCACGACCATACCACTGCGGAACACGCCCCCAGGAACTGCGTTTCTCGTGGGCGACGGCCTGAAATATCGAGCGCCTGCCGCTACGTACACCTACCTCTAACCTACCTACTGGGTGTACTACGAATTCGTCCGAAATCGGAAGTGGCCCATATAGTATTTCTCCGTCTCTACTTTTCCAACTTTTTGGAATCCTTTTTCGATCCAAATAGAGTTTAGCAACTGATTCTTTTGGGCTAAGGGTAAATCCTCCAATATTTTTCTTTTACATAATCGTTTAATACTACAATTGTCTCATTTTCCCCTTTACTTCGCACAACATTTTCAACGCGTTTGCAAATTAGCAAGATTTTCCTTGCAATATGTATTATAACTTCATTTTTATATTTTAACACTCTTTAGAAAGTAATATCAATTAGTTTCGTGTTATGCAAATCTTATTCACCAGAAAATTCGAGTTTCTAAAGGGTGAAGGAATTCAAGGATAACGAGGAGGAACACCCTGTATACGAGGACACGCGAGGCAAAAGGATGAAATCTGCTCAACCCAGACTTTCTATCCTTCTTCCTTCCGTTTCTTTCGTGTCCCGGTGTCATACCCTTCCGGATGTTCCCCTGGTCCACCGATTTGGCGGGACTACCGCGAGAGGTAGGAGGAGAAAATGGGGAGATTTAGGGAAAGGGAAAACGCGATCGGGAAGCAACGCCGAGAGATAATTTTCCTGATCCTCATTCTACCATTCTCCCAATGGAGAGAGAGAGAGAGCTGTGTGGTCGCGATGGGCACGATACGTTCGTTGGTTTTGGGATTTTCCAGCTCCAAACGAGGGTCGTGTGCTTTTATTCGATTTGGGTCACGTGACACGGGGGTTCTGATTTCTGGAGTGGTTTTGGAGGAGGATCTAATTAACAATACAAATTGTAAGGAATTCTCCACAGTGGAATACAGATACATATATCTGTCATTGCAATTTTATTCGACTAACATCCTTGAAACATTTTCTGAATAATAATATAAATTCATAAATTTATAAGTTCAATATATCATCTATGTTTTTTTTAATAGTCTCTCATTTAATCTGAATTTCCCGCATTCCCTTTACAATTTGTCGGTTCAACATTGAGTGTAGTATTTTTGAAAGATGGGAAATGTGGCACAGTCAGCGGATGCGTTTGACTTTTCCGATAGTTTTCTATATTAATATACCAACGGGAAACATACATAGAAATGACCGCGCGCTTACTGTTGTTGCGTCGATCGATTCCCTGGATTACAGGAATCCTGCAAACACTTGTACATAGTTCTAAATCTACTGTTATTCGAGAGCCGCAACAGGCTTAATAGAGATTGATAGTTGCGGATAACAACCGTGGATGATCCTCGTCGGAGGATGTACATTACCAAAGACACCATCTCCGCGAATGAGGATAATCATTACTGTTTTCATTTTTCTAAATTTTTTTCGATTACTTTTTTTTACATTCAATGACACATTCAATTCAGAATTACCTCACTGAAATGCTTTATTCTACTTTGCAGTAATTTTTATCATTGTTTTGTTTTATCGATCCTTTGTAAATTGTATGAAATTATTGTCGAGAGAGGCGTTTTCAAATAACAAACAACTCGTATTTGAGAGTTCTAAAGGTACGATTCTTCGACTGTAAAATCAACACTTACCATATATTTTAAGCCTTGTTCCCACCGTGGCAAAGTTTCCGCCGATTAAGGCCGACAGTCGAAAGAACAATTTTCTTCAACAATTTTACGCCATAATAGCGCAATAACGTTTACAGCGACGGCAGCCGCTATCATCCGTTGCTCTTAAAAACTAATAAAGTACTCGTAGCCCCATCGCACGAAGTAGCAGTAAAATTCATTGAAACACCAATGCCATTGACAGAGACAAATAACTCTCAGAAATTTATTTGTCCATGGCTTTGGAAAGTCAGTGTTAACACAAGGAAAGCCCTCGGTAACCGTGACCGATAAGTAACAAGATTCCTTGAATCTTCCTACAATAAATCGGTAACTAACAAAAAAAAAAAACAATATAACAATTATATCTTCAGATTTCTTTTTTTCACCGTGGAAATTCCAACCGCGAATTTATTGATGCGAAACGTACACCCACGCTCATGTGGATTAGAGAGCAAAAAGAGGATGGAATTTGTTGGGTAGACGAGAAGAGAGAAGGAAAGAGAGAGACAAAAGAGCGTCGTGGAAAAGCGGAATTCGACTGGGTGCCGCTCTCACGCACCTTCTACAGACTTGTGTATCCACCTAACCAGGGAAATAATGCTGGAAAATGTGAGCTGCCTCTCGCAAACTAGATTTCCCATCTGCCGGATAATTTTAATACCCCAGCAATGCCACACGCTAGTGAGATTCATATTAAATTATTTACCGGCTGGATTTATGGATCCAGCCGGCAATAATACACGCACGTCGAACAATAATTTGTTCGCGAATTATGTAATTGTTTGCCACGCCTCTATTCGCGCGGCTCCGTCCATTGATTCTGTTCGATGGGAATTACAGGGGGAAAAATAGCAAGGTAGAATTTTCCTTCTCTCTCTATCTCTCTCTCTCGTTCTTTGTCTCCGTTTTAGCAGCGTGATTGAGATTCTTATTTGCTTAACAAAGCGCTTGCCTGTTCTTGGACCGACATGCAAATTTACTTGTTACATATATATATGCTGATCGTATCAATAGAGATTTACGTATCTTTCGATATACGTATCGTTGGCCCCCTTGAAACGTAATTTGACGAAGTAAATTCATTGAATCGATCGTATTCATTAGGAAAGTGCTTTTTAATTAAAGTTGAGCGTAAGTAATGATTTATTGGAGATTTTTGCATCAAGCGGATGCCATTTCGAATAAATTTTCCACTGAACCACGTGGTAGTATATTTCAACCTTTTATACAGGATAACCCGTGAGAGACTCGTGCAAGGTGCAACGTAACTCTGTCGACTGTTATCCTTAGTAAAACAAACAGCCTTTGTTCACGCTACTCCTTCTTTAAGCAGGTTGCTTTGAGAGAGGTTTGGTGTTAGTAGCAATATCTGCAAGAAACGTATAACTATAATACGAGTTGATTTTTATTCTGAATATTAATTTATATTTCCATTACTTTTTAGCTAGAACTATTCAAATTAATGAAAATAATCCTAATTGGCGTATTGAGAAATATGAAACTCCATTTTGTATTATGGCGGTACGAGGTAAAAGAATGTATTGCTCTGAACGCCACCTTACGGCTAGTTCTTCCCGGTCCTTCGAGATGACCGCGTCGCGTATCGCTTCGTTCCCGCGAAATTTCGGGAATATTTACATCAGTCAGAATTGTGAAAGTGTTTCGTGTCAGTTTCAAAGTCGCGTAAGTGTTCAGGAAAAGAATTATTACTGGAGGTATCATATTCTACACGCAGAATGCGAGCAACGAAGTGAGCATTTTCCAGCGACAATGCTCATCGTCTGTGTCATTTACTTCAACGATGTTCAGCGCCGCGAGGTAACCTATCGTGTTCGCGACGCGGTGAGTACCACTCTAAATCCATTAAACTTGATCCATAAATACTTACGATATAATTAATGGCGTGATTTGTACACTAAGACCGATTTCTCACGCAGCGTAACCTTAAGTATATCAAGGTTATTTACGTCGTCAGATTTCCTATTGTATTTTTTGTCACGTTGCAAACGAGACATCATCGCAAATGTCTTTATACTGATAGAGGAACTAGCTCAGTCGTTCCCTAACTGGATTGGTTTTCTAGAACCACTACAGTATTCAATATTACTAAAAGTTCCACTCGCAAATCTGAAATTTCATAAAAGGGCAGATTTCATTAAAACTCAATACATGTATAACAAGACGAGGATAGTAGCTCTGTCATCACTTTTTCTCCTAATTCCACCTAAAACTATTGCTACTCGGCTCGTATGGTGCGTTATTTCCAGGGGAAAATCGTTAAAATAATCACTTTTATCCATTTTGCTTAATTACGAGGAGGGATCCCATCGAGAAACACTCGCAGTCGCGCTATGCGCCACTGCCATCCAGTTTGCACCGTCTACCTACCCCTTTCCTCTCTCTTCTCTTTCTCTTCCCCATCCTCCCTTTCTCACTACTACTGCCGTCGTGGCCATCCTGGCCACCACCGCATCGAATCCCTTCTCTTTCTCTGTCCAACTCGCTCGTTTCCTTGCTCGCTCGCGCGCGCAAGGCGATGCATCGCACAATTTCGTTAATTTTAGAGCGAACTCTCTCGGAGCTATCTCGTTGGCAGCGTCCAACCGAACGATGCCTTCTCTCCTCGCTCCCCGCCGCGCGGGCAAGCCCATCTCTCGCGCCAGTCGCAGAGGCAGAGAGCAGCCTTAAGCAGTAATTCGCCGAATCCGGCGCAGAATGTCGGAGCACCGGCCAACGGCGAAAGAAACGGCCAGTCAGGAGGCGAAAACCTGAGTCGGTACAAAAAAACGACTGTTCAGAAGGAACGGATTGAAAGAGGAGGCAGGCCTCCTACTTCCAAAGGTGCTTCGGTATATCAGCAGAACGGAATCCCTTTGGCTCTTGCTCTTATAGCATCGTTTAGGATCGATGCCGATTAAAAGTAGAAGGATCTCTCCTTTGCAAACTCAATGGATTTAGGAATCCGTAGCGACGTGATTCCTGATCGATTCTAACTTACAACTTCATTAATAATTACGTGATGTATGGAATTTCAAATCGGATTCAAATCAGATAAAATCCAGCATGCACGAATCCCGGTGATATTCACCTGTACGACCATGAGACACACACCAATGTGAAATAAACTTGTATTGCGGTATACTTCGAAACGGAGTGATCACGGTATGCAAAAGCTTCAACCAGTGAATCGAAACCGACAGAAGCAAAGAAGAGCAGAGCAGCTAGAACGGCAGTAGCAGCAGCAACAACAGCAGCAGCAGGGAGCCGAAGGAGAGCCAGAGGCAAGTGGAAATGAGGGGCACGAGAGGAGTCGATTCTTTTGAGCTGCAGCCAAGTTTCGTGGGCTGCTGCCGGTCGTGGAATCCAGTCGCAGAGGCTGAGGTAGAAGCAGAGGCAGGGCAGAGGCAACGGCACAGGCACACACGGCCGATTTCTCGTCCGTAGTCTCGCCGCGACGTACGCGTCGCGTCTCGTAGCCGTCGCCTCCTCTCTCGCCACACCAAGACACCAAGCGCTCTCGCTGCGGGCGAGAGGGACGACGAGTAACGACGACGAGGGAACCGCCGCATAGTCGTGAAGGTGGCGAAGGAGGAAGAGACGGAGGGGAGAGGAAAGCGACCGAAGAGAGAAAGAGTGAGCGAAAGAGGCGCAGCGGATGAGGCAGAGAGAGAGAGAGAGAGAAAGTGAGAGACGGAGCGAGAGAACGACGACGAGCGAAGCATGCAAGGTGCAGAAGAGGCCGCCGGCAGAGACCGACCGGAGGGTCGGGCGGCAGGGAGGGGATAGAGCGAGTGAGGCCACGAGAAACCGTACACGTTTATTACACGCTGTCCCTCGGATCGCGCGGCACAGTCGCCTGGCAAGACGTTCCATTAACGTCGCTCGCCCGCTTGCCCGCTTGCTGCCTGCGCGATTATTATACTTCCTTGTGCGGAGCGGGCTTAATCGGGTGCCGCTCTCAGTGCCGCTCGCTCTCGGAACCGTGTGCTAGTGTACCTCTGGTTCGGTGATTCGCATCGGCTCACAGCAGCTTCTCTTCGCTTGGCCTCGTCGCGCTTACCCGACTCGATTCCGAAGATTCGTTTGTAAGTTTCTCTCTTTCTTTCGGCGCGAGTGGAAACTGGCCGGTGCTTACTGCTGCTGCAACCGTGCGACATCTTTTTGGGAAGAGTGTTATACAAAAGTGGGAGATACGTCTTCTTCTTGTGCATCGATACAGTGATCTCGTGTGGATTGCGGTGTATGTGTATTGCTTGTTGTGGATATGTGTGCTTCGTCGCAACGGCTTAGTGCTTTGTGATGTGATTTTCCGATTGGCTAGTGATCGATGTAGGAGAACCCACCTAGTGGAATTTTCATACCTGGATCGTGATGCTTCGGAGTGCCGCTTGGGATTCTAGAGTGGACGCGGTGTTTTGCTTCGAGTAGGTAATGTTTGTGAGTCTCAGTTAATTTTAGATGAAAAAAGAAATGCCAGCCAATAAGTGCTTCTCGTTGACATGCTTCTAATAACGATAATAGCATTTTCCTACCGTTATGATTCAACTACAATTATCCCACTTATAAACATAAAACTCATTCGATTACTAATCAAAAAAGAGTCATAACAATTTGGAGAAAAATCTCCGTGAATTCACGAATGGTCCGCGAAAAGTCTTGCGATCCTTGAATCAGAGTTAGTTCATTGGACAATGGAGCAACTATCGATCGACAACTGGTTTAAAAGAACCTTTAATTCCTGACAAACGCGATCGACAGTACAACGGATTCGAGTAGATCTAGAAACTAGCACAGTGAAGTGCGTGCTTCGCGCCACTGCTCGTTACAAAACTTCGTTATTGTTGAGTATTTTCAATCCTGAAGATCTCGATGAGCGGCGCAGTGCGCCGCTCCGATCAAATCCATTAAAGGTAAAAGCTTCTCGTTTACATCTGCCGCTCCCCAGTACCAGTCTTCACTTCCTTTCTCCCGGTTTCCCCGCGTCTTTTTGTCTCTGTTACCCTCGTTTCGAGACCCTTCGCGTGCCCCCTTCTTACTCCCGCTCTTTTTTTTACCATCGTCT
This sequence comes from Trypoxylon attenuatum, assembly GCA_963989405.1. Lineage (NCBI taxonomy): Eukaryota > Metazoa > Arthropoda > Insecta > Hymenoptera > Crabronidae > Trypoxylon > Trypoxylon attenuatum. The sequence goes on along the minus strand of OZ022496.1, from coordinate 6,680,772 downwards.
TTGATGCTTGGTCCCCTGGTCTAGGATTCACCGCGAATCGTGAATGCGCCAGGTGGTTGGTGCTGCTCGCACTCGTAATCGCGATCCTCACCGATTCGATTCTTATGTTCCTCCTATTGTTCGATGCCGGTTGAACGCGGTTCACAGTGGTTGGGCAAGATATTCGGCATCCGGATTGAGAAAAAGAGAGATTTCATCCAGATTCGAATTTTCTTTGGTAATCGAAGTTTATAAATTGGATGATTTATGAGAATACTGAGCGTGCGTACTTGTGAATAGCAAAGACGTCAAAATAAACATTGACATAAATTGAGATTTTCTTCTCACGGCTGACAAGAGGAAGATGGTTAATACTCCGAAGCTAAATGCACAATGTTTACGAATAAAACTACGATTCATGCAAATTGACAGTTTACCGATGAGGAAGCAAACTTTATTGCCATTCACGGTAGTGTATTTACATCGTCGGAAATGAACGGCGGCAAAAAAGAAATGGTTAGCGAGAGTCGATAGCGATTCTCCGGTGCTTGAACATGTATCGAAAATTTCGTGAGATTGTCGGTCTCTCGTTCGCAGTGCTTGGTACAGCAGAATCGCTGCAGTTCGTGGCAGTTCGTAGCAATTCGCGTAAGAGTCGCCGAGAAATCGAGTCTGACCGAGAAAAACTTGAAAGGACGGCGGACAATGCGGAAATGCGAGGTGAGCGCAGCTGCAGTGGCTTGTTTCTCTCGTTCGTTGATTCGTTCATTCGTTCGTTGGTTTGCTGGTTCACTCGTTCCTCGCACCTTCCACCAATGACCTTTTCCTGCTGACTTCTCTCTCTCTCTTCCCTTCCCTTCCCACTTCGGAAGAAGCCCAACTCTCCCACGTCAGCAGCGCTAGCAGCGAAAACTCGCAATTAGTTTTGCAACGGCAGAGTCACGGTTGACTCATGGCTCGTGTCGTGTCTCATGGCTCCGTGAATGCTTCGCGAAATGGTCGCGCCACACGCTCGAATCCCACTAATGGCGCGCTTGGCAAGGATGCAGCGATTTCAGCGTCAGTGTCAACGCGAACTTTGCCAGCGTTAGCTTTCTGTTTTTGTCCTTCGAACCTCTTTCTTTCTTTCTTTATTTGGGGATTCCTTTTCGGGAACCCAAACGACGCTCACTAACGTAAGACTCGATGCGGATTGCGAAAAGGTTCAAGTTCCGATATAACTTCCATCATCTTTTTAATAAATCTTTCTTAAAAAATTGATGCGAGTTATAAAGAAAAATTGACAAGAATCCTTCAATAGGTATTCGATATAAATGTTATCGCTGGACCATGATACCTATCTCGAATACATACAATATCGAGCGGATCGTGGTAGGTCTCGCCTGTAGCTGCGCGAACGATCATTAGACTAATGATCGGTGTTCACGGTGAAAGAACGTGAGTGAGCGAGCCAGCTAGCTCTAACGGAGCCAGCAAAACGAACGAGTAAGCGGTGCGAGAGAGGAAGTCTTTCGCGTGCGTCAGTCGTATACCATTCGCGATAGCGTTGATACCATTTCCGTGAAGCCCACGTAAGATTTGCATGCTGGTGCGCTTGTCATCGGCATGTTCCAGGGACCAGGACACGAACGGGGAAAGCCCCGACTACATACTCTCGAGTCCTGTCTTCTCCTGTTCAACGGTGCCACCACCTATCATATAATCTCTCGCGTATCCGCTTTATATCTACCACTGTCGTAGTATCACATTTAGAATGTGAATTTCCATCGTCAACATTCAACGTTTTATACCATATATATCTCAACTAATTGCAAATATTTCTTCAAGAAAGAAATATCATTTAAGTATAAAGTCGATTTACTGATCTGGAAAAAAATATCGGCCAGCAAAGGGTTAAACGATTAACTACACGCTTCACGACGCAATTTCCGAACAATCGGCTTAAGTCCTCGAGTTTCTTTTCTATCACTCTTGAAACCATAGAAATACTTTGACTCAACGATATGCTTTTACAATTAGTAGATAGAGAATTTCTTCTCACTTTATGAGAATAAAAGATAAATTATAATTGATTAAACTTGCTTCCGCTATTTATAAATCAACTCTTGTAATATCTATCTAATCGGCAGCAAGTGTTATTACGTAAAGATTACCGACAATTTTATAAATGAATACTATCGTAATTTGTTCGTCTCATCGATTCGCGTGGCGAAGATAAATATTTCCTGCTTATCCGGTATGCTTTTCCCACTGTTTCCTAATGTGTATATCGAGTTTCAGCGAACGTTAGTAAGAGTACCTCGCCATAAATTGCGCTGCTTCGAGGACTTTAGCTGTGTACGCTGTGTCTCTCTCTTTCTTTCATTCTCTCATCTCATCTACCTCGTTTCCTTCTTTTTCCCACGTTCGTTCGCATCCACTCATTCATCTCCATAGTTCGGAAGGAACGCAAAACTTTTCTTTCGCATCGACCAAGCTTACGATCACTAATCGAATGTCAAGTTGAATTGTGAAAAAAATAAATGAAAATTGGAAATATAATCTGTCAAAAGATATTTGAAGATCATATAGCTTGAACAAATCGTTTCTGCTCTTCGGATGTTGGAGAAATCATCCCGACGGTGTCGTTATTTTCTCATTTTTACCTACTTTTCTCCAGCTCGCGCTAATGAAGTCTCTTAAGTGGCAGATATATGATGCGAGGGATAGGTAGACTTTAACGTTTAATCGCTTTGCGAATCCGGATACATTTATGGGGCTCGAGATTCTCGTGCGATAATTAAAATAGACGAGTCGGCTTTAAAAACCAGTCTCTTTAAAGTTCCCGATGCTCTATCTCTTTCTCTCTTTTTCTTTCTCTCTTTCACTTTGAATTTTTCTTTTTCTTTTCCTCTTTCTCCTTCCCTTCGTCTCGCTCGTCTCGTTTGCTTTTGCTTTTTCCTAAGTCGAGTGCGCCGGTGGATAAGCGTTTTCGTCTGAAAAGCTGCGGTTGATAAATAGTTACGAAGCTTGAAGAGCATGCGAGGTCTGGATTTTGCGAAACCAAATGCTATTCTCTTGTTAGTATTCACTTGAATTCGCCAATCTCTCGGGGACACGTAGTCTTAAACTTTCGAACGAATTCTCTGTCTCTCTTTACCAAGTAATCCTTCTCTTCTTCTCTTTTTAAGAATCATAATTATTATGGTTAATTGTTCTTCCCCCGAAATTAATTATTCATTTAGAAAAATGAGCATAAAACGATAAAAAAACATTTGAAATAGTAAAAACGAGTCTATTTGAATTTAGTAGAAAAATATTCTCCAGGAAAATATCATGTTCTAACTATGAAGATTAAACGCGTTTCAACGACAAAAGTTAAACTTGTACGAATACTCGAAATTTTAGAAACAGACTTCGAAGCAAAGTTAATGCTCGCAAAGGATGAATAAGAATGACACACACCTAATAGCTTTTTTATTACGAAAACATCCTCTGGCCTCCTGAAACCTACCTCTGCAGAATATTGCGGCTGTCGAGCGCCAGAGATAATGTTTCTCGGTAAAGGTTGAAGGGTAGAATGTAGAAAGTGAGCTTAAAAAAACATGCGGACGAAAAAGAGATATTCTAATTACACGCGACACGTAGTCACTCTTTATATCTCTATTTTACAATTTACAAGCAACGAAATGATCTCGGGCTTCGAGTTTCCCTCTACATTTGTACTAGTATCGCTTCTTAAATTTCAATTTCTCCAGCCAACAATTCACCACCAATTTCGAGTCTTTTCGCAAGTTTCTCCGAAACTCGTGTAAATCGTAAAGGTTCGCATTGTCCTGATCCTCCTGTTTTCATTTTAAACAGGGGTCCGAATTTGCTACACTTTCACAATATTGTGATAGGATCAAAGCTAGAACGAGAGATAAAATGTTCGTATGATTTTAGACCTTAAATCTCTATATCAATTGCAGAATCATCTTAAACAATTCATTTCGCAACAATTTCTTAATTGAAATGTTAACTGCCACTCGGAATTAGGAGACCGATTTCCAGAATTAAGAAGATCACTTTTCGTGTGTACAGGTTCTGCGAGCAAGGAAATCGGAATCTACAGCGGATTACAGGGGAATGGATGGATATGTAAAGTATCAATTTACACGAGCGTAACATCCACACAAAACTGTTTGTGAATTCTGAGGTAAATACAAATTTCTATAAGGCACACAGAGATACTCGATGAGTGGGGCGGGCATGTATGTTTGTCGAATGTGTATCCTGTAGATTTTACGGGCAGAGAGTCATTGCGGTATTGGTATTTGCCTTGAAATCTGTTCATTCATTCGCCATACGAGTAATTGAGATATTATGGTTGAACTTTGTTCCCCAGTACATTTTGATTTTCATCGTTAATGCTATATTTCTACCACCATATAATAGCATGTAATAATAATGTCGCTTTGCGATTTTCGTATTAATTGCTTTTCAGTATTTCACGTTATTTCACCCAGCGAGACATTTAGGGAAACTCACTGTAATTTTCTGTTTTACCAATAATTAAACGTAATTGTTTTTCCATTATTTTTTTACTCACAATTCCAATAATTATCTGAAATATTTTAGAAGGATCCTAACGTTCACTAGGATTAAAGTTCTTTAATAATTTTGCGAGCGATATCGATCGTAATATCCGTTTCATGATTATTATTAACGCACCGAATTAATTCTCAGCTAGGACGAGACGCGTTGAACGAAATTCTGATTTTTTAAATTCTATTATTCAGCTGGTAAAATTCGTGTTCAAAGCTCTCTGTTTAAAATAAAAGCACGCATTAAAATTCTACCAGTCGAAAATTGCGATATAAACGCACACAGGGTTGAATATACTTCTCTCGCGTTCCGGAAATTTCACTTCTACTTTTCACGGCGTCGGAGCCTCGCATTACGCTGAAATCGTATCAAAAAATCCCATTCAATTAACGGCTTTAGCGGAGCTATTAATTTCATAAAAATGGTTATTACCCTCGTATTTCAGTATTGTAATTAATCCGTATAACAAAATACCAAATCCTTCACTGTAAGTGTCCAGAGAAATCTTTTCTTCTACAATAGAATTTCACCTAGCTTTTATGTTTATTTTTATTTAATATTGAATTTTAATTATACTTATTCTGATAAAACGTAAATTTCAAGTATAAATTTCCCCATGAATTTCTTCAGTAACGATTGAAAAATTATTAAGAATGCAGATTATTTCATAAATAAGACAAAGTTTCGAAAATTAAGCAGCGTTTCCGAGCTCTTTGTCAAAGAGGAAGACATCTCTATCGCGAGGAATGTCGCTCGCAAAGAAACTATTGAACGGAAATGACGGATCTTGTTTCTTTCTTCTTCTTTTTTTTCCCCCTTCGCTTCTCGCTTCAACTTTGACGATTCGCTTCAACGAATCGAGTCGGCGATCCTATTGGTAATCGCCACCTTCAGTGAACGACAACGTACACATCAAATAGAAAATTCGATTTATTATCCTGCATCTTCTATATTTTTTATTCGTTTCATAATAATTCCTATCGAAAGAACAAAATAGAGAAAAAAATATATGGAATACCTGACACTAAAGGTGTTAAAAATCATTTTAATTGACTCCGAAGAAGTTTTATATTCGAGAAAATAAGCGACCCATTGTATTGTTGGAGAACGTACCAATATGTGCGAGACGAAAGAGGGGGAGGGGGCTGGGGATCATTTGCGCGTGGATTTATCGGTACCAATGAAAATGAACTGACACTGCCATGGTGTTAGAGTTAGGAGCCGCGTTCGTTGACACGAATTACCCCGGGTTAATTTTCGCTCCCGGCTAATTTTTCTCGCCGCGACGTGTTATTTCGCGCTAAAACTGTTTTTATTTTTTTTTCTCCTCCCTCTCACCAACCAATGTTTCATCGAACCACACTTTTTTTTTCGCTGCGTTTCTCGAATCGTGTTATAAAATTAATGCGTAAATTAATGGCTCGCTCTCAGCGGTGATGTAGCGCTGGAATTATCAGGAAAATTGGTTTCGCGCGTTGTCAGACGGTGCAAAATGATTCAAGAACTAAATTGTGGAAAACTGGTATTTATCGAGGGGTTATTTTCACTAGTGGTCGATTGTTCGAGACAAATGCACAGATTCTCGTAGCCTGTGGTATTCTTATTGGTTAACGATATTTTCGACTTGCACGCGGAATGAGAATTCTTTTTGTACGATAATCGTGCGAGGTATTTAGGTGGCCTTGTTTAGGTGAAATACTCTGTATACACTCGTTCGCACTCGGGAAGCTTGATTTCTGTTGCAAAAGGTGCTGACGTCAGTTATCTTGCGTGGGTTGGAGTTCTCTTTCTCTCTTTTTTTTTTCTTCTTCTTCTCTCTTTCTCTGTGTCGAGCAACCGCTCGTCTTGTCTCGTGTGTTCTTTCCTCTTCAGAGTGCTTGGCCCTCGGGTAACAGTCCTCTCGATCGTGATCCTTTCCATACAACGATCTTTCTCTTCCCGATCGACAGACACATTTTTCCTGCGCATCCACTTTCCACTTTCGAATATCTCTCGGGGTCTTTAACACCTTAACCCTTTGGATTGATATTGAAACGTGTTATAAGAAATTTATATTGTAAACTGTAGCCTCGAATTTCTATGTAGGAAGTATTTAATGAGTGGTTTTGGGTACCATCGATGATTTAAAAACCCCAGTTTTTCACTCTTCCCTGCGCGTTTACTCCATCCCATCAGCTTTAAAGCCCCGCAGGAAACGTTTCTTTTTTTTCCACCTCTCGGATGTAATTTGCTTTTTGTTAAAGAAGCACACGCGGTGAAAAAGCGAACAGATTTTATACTCGGAGGTGTGGATTGTAATTTCTCATTAAAAGTATAAAATAGGTAGAATTGCGAACTTGAAATGTCAATATCGTTAATATCGTATTGCAGATTTTAAAACAATTAGTAAATCGTTATACTCTTTAGCAGGAAATATTGAGAAAACAAAATTCTATTTATTACCAATCTATTCACTTCATTTATCCTGTTTTAAGTGAATATGACACTTTTGAAAAATCGTCTTTACGATCGACAATCTTGTACAGAAAATCTTGTAATCTTTGCTCGCCAGGAAAACATTGGAGTCTCTTTTCAAGATCCGATTAATGTCGGGAAGTTCGCTGCGCTTCTTTATTAACGGATCGTTTATATAAGCTATAGGAATCTATCCTGCTTCTCGAAGCTACCTTTGCCATCTGTGTTGCATTAGCTTCTTACCTCACCTGGTTCCAAAGAAGACTGAACGGTGCTGACTATCGCGATATCTCTACACGTACACTACGCAAAGCTCGATTGTTACTCAATCCTACCACCGAGCTCCTCAAATACGTAACAACAAAAAGCGAAAAACGTATCGCGTATTTCTTTCTGCTGTTGCGAAAAAATTCGTACTAATTTATTCTTCATTCTTTTCCAATTGACATCTCACATTTTTTTCCTACTTTTTGCATTATTTTTATAGTGAGATCTTTGACGATTCGAAGTCGATCGGTATCGAATAGCTCGCTATTCACCGGATTAATTAACATATTTAAGATTGAAGCTGAGTAGGCGTTTTCGGTTGACCAGATAAAAGGTCAACTGTTCCAGGATATTATCTGTCTGGAAGATACGATATCATCGCTCGAATGGCGCTTACCCGGAGCCTGTTATCTGGCGAAGAGTCAGTCAGGTGTAATTACTCAAAGCATAATCGCAAACACGATTCGTGTCACGCTAACCATCTCTTCGTATCGGTTAGAAGTGGGTAGATACTACAGCTTACTCTTTCACCTGCTAATTTCTTCCTGGTTCTAACTCCACGGATCGTAATGATATCCTTCGGTGCGATCAATTTTACCTACCGTATCTCCAGTCTAAACTTTTTTTCTTTTCTCCACATTTCCTCCTTTGAAATCATCACGAGATGCAGTCGAGAGTTTCTTTTGCGATAATTAAATTGTGCATGGGACTCGATTCCAAATATGATACATTATACATGCAGTCGAACTTATTATTATTCGAATACCAGGACGCGAGCAATAACTGTTTAGTTTTAGTATGTTGAATTACGGTAGCAAATTATTTCACTGTTTATTATGTGAACGAGTAGGTTCCGGGTGATCGCTGGAATAATTCTGTTAGCTTTGTTGGTTGATATTTGTGATATTGTTTAGACAAGTTCAATGTAGAATAATAATAATAATAATATTGAGCAGCAAAATAAATTGAGATAATTCAAGTAAGTCAGTGATAATAGGACAAGGTGGAAATCATTGAACTTATTAAAACGGTTAAAGAGACATTAATCGTTTGAATTAAATCGATGCACTATATCGATTGTCCAAAAATGTTGAACAGTATTGATCGAGAGTTCTGGGAATTCGGGACAAGGCTAGCCATCTGCTGCCAAATTTTTTTCGAAACCTCTACCGCGTTATATTTCGAAGATTCTTATTTACGTGGATGTTGCCGGTGGCATCCCGAGGGAGGAGGCGCCACCCGGCCGGCAATTTCCGGGAGCCGTGACAGTCCGCTAGAAAAAGCTTTATTGAACGCGCGCGACCGTTGGTTATAACTTATTTAAAGTACGTACCTTTGACTCGTCATCAACATATACAGAGTGCCCCAGTTTTGTTGGGAATATTTTGACAGTATGTTCAACGAGCACAAATTTGAAGGAAATGTCATATAAACCTATGTCCATCATTTACGTTTCTACAATTTATCAAAGTTATGTCAGGAAAAAATTTCACCATCTCGCTTTTTCATCAGCTACTTTTCCTGACGCTTTTTTATTCCACAGTCTAACGCGGCTATTCTTTACTCCCATATCGCGCTTTCTCTAATTTTAAACCCTGTTAAAGTGAGAACAAAAAAAAAACGAATTAAACTGTGTTTAAGCAGTGTTTCGGTAGAATGAAGTTTTCCTGCAAAAGTACTCGTCTCCTGGCGAGCTGCCAAACTGGAGAACGTTCGTCCACAAAGGATTAAATTGTTTTGTATCGTACTTAGAATCTTTTGTATTGGGTCAACGTATTTATCTCAAATCCTTTGTGCAAGAAAATCTCTCGTTTATATTTCTAAATTTTACCAAAAGACAGATTAATGTCTAGCAATATGCTCGGTTTGTGTAACACGGCCTTTCGAGTTTCCTACATTAGTAGGAAACGTTCCAATTACTCGAAGGATAGGGATTATTATATAAGTGTGTAAATGCCGCGTGCCGGCACTGCCGCGAAATTATTTTGGGAAGAGCCAAGAGACTTAGCTTTAGCTCGCGTGCGAGCAAGATTGCGAACAAGAATTTCAAACGGACACTCTTGGATCGTATTCTTAGATTTCAAGATTTCCTGGGATTTCGGAAAGAATTTTGCCACTTGAGTTAGACTTTTTGTTACCTGTTAGTTTCACATATAACCACTGCGATTAGATGCATCTTCCCATTTCAAATGGGTTTCCCTATAATTTATTTTTTCTACAGAATAGATATATTTTTTTAAATCCTTCCTTTTTCCGCATAATAATCTCTCTTTCTCCAAGATCTCTAAAAAGAGATCTAACATCCTAAAACTTATCGATTAATTGGCTGATTGCCCAGCTATTAGTTTCTTGTCGTCATCGTCACCTTCAATATCGTTCTCGGAAGATTGCGGTTAAATCGTGACACGCGATACACGATGATGTACGCGCTAATTATTCCCCACTCGAACGATAAATCGTACACATCGGTAAAAGTGGGGGTGGGCTCTCTGATTGCCGATTCTTGAATAAATGACCGTATTCATGACGCTGATCGCTATTATCGAAATTGCGCTCTGCGATCTGGATTTAATTTGCTGCCACGGGGTTGGTCCGTTGCTCGTCGGGCTAACTGGGAGCTAAAAACCTCTTTCGATACACGATGAGCAGAGCACGAGCGCACTCCCATACAACCGAGAGGATGAGTATCCACTTTAATTTTCACGCGCTCCGACAAAATCCCATTGAAAAATGGAATCATCTCGTAATTAAAACTAGCTCGTATTTTTTGTTTAAGAGAAAACGTATACTTTTTCGTTGAATATTACGCTTCAAAGAGTAAAAAGAATTTCGAGTGTCAATGTATTCTTTACTATTTTATTTCATTGTTAGTTAAATAACACTTATCTCTCGTATAATTGAATAATCATGCTAGAAAAGGAGGGGGGGAAAAAAAAGATTGGGAAACAAATGGGAAAAGCACATCGGCGGCCAATAAATCCCAATCGCACTTGCATTCCATTATTTCCACTAAACCCCACGAGTACACATCGTATCGATCAGCAGAAGCAAGCCCCCAAGCGGAGGCCGAGTATGCACCACAGCATGGAGCGATTCCCTCCGAAAATTTACCCTCTCCACCAGCAATTTCGCGGGCTGTATGTATAATACATAGCTGCCGCGTGGCCGTGCATACATCAGGGATTTTTAATCCAACGAGGACGAAGCGGGCAAACGTAACGCGTGACGCTGCGCGCTACTCGTTCTGATCAATCTCTCCGGGAACCCTCGTCCCCACCCTTCTATTTCTCTTTCTCTAACACTCTTTTTCTCTCTCTCGCCCTTTGCGACAGTTGCAGACTATAGGTCAGTGATTTTCAACCAGTTTCACCCGCAAGTGAATTTTTTAACATCTCTCATTAAATTATTCTCAAAAAAATTCCAAATCGCAATAATCTCAGTTGAACAATGGAAGAACTTAAAATCGTAATACATAGTTGGGTTATCGATATTTCAATTAAATGTACTATAAACAGGAGGGTAAAAAATGTCTGAGAAAGAGAGAAAATAGTTATGCAATAGCCTCGGTTTATTTCGAGGTTGAAGAGTGTCGTGAGAGAAAAAAACAAAGAGGTTGAAAAACACTGGTATAGATAGTAGGAATTGCCAGCAGCACAGCGCAGAGCGCAGTGCCACGACTGGATAGTTAGTCGATGATGTCGAGGACGAGTAATGCGCGCTCGAGGAGGAAGTATCGACGCGCGTTCTCCCTCCATCCTGCGCTTGCAATTTTAGAAGCGACTCAGGCTACCTACGCTACTCCTATCTCTCTTTCCTCTTTCTCTTTCTTCCTTCTCTTTCTTCCAGTCTCGATCCTGGCGGACGGCTACTACGGAGCGTGTACGTGTGGCGGAAGGTGGAATGGGATCCGAGGGATCGAGGATGGGTCTCTAGGGTTATTGTTGCAAAGGGCTCCTTGCGCTTGATAGATTTTCGGTGCACGAACTCCCCGGGTGGTGTAGAATTCATGTTACAGAACCTCCTACTTGAACTTTTTTCCTTGAAACATTGCACATTTAATTCGGCAAGATATTGATTGTATTGGAATTAAGAACTGAATTACTGTCAGAAGTTCGGGAATATCATCATCATCATATTCAAGCATCGGAGTAAGCGTAAATGAGTCACCAAATACTTATCAGTGATGACTAAAAACTCTTACAGCTTCGATGTATACATATAAATATTAAATCAGCGAAGCTAAGATTCAGAGGAATATTATCGAAACGATTCCTCGATAGGCTGTCGATAAGAAATAAGAATGATAAGAGTAGCTTGACATTTGCACGAAACATTGATGTGCTCAAAATCTTAAATCCTATGTGAAACTTTTGTAATTTTTTCTAAGTTTCAATAATTCTATTCCTTAGCTTAAATTCACAATGGTCCCCCCGAATTTTCGTTTTCTTGGTTCTTATGACGAATCAGGATTATGCGGATATGTGAGAACGAGTACGTGTAATAATGTGTGTTCCGCAACTCGAGAGTCGAAGAGCAAGGCGGAAGGCACGCATATTTCCGAGCGTGACGCACCTTCGAGTCTCGGACGCGTTGGGCTTGGCTTGGCTCGCAGGAAAAAGATACCGCGGTGTCTTTTGTGCTGGAGATTAAAGCCGCGTTCACACATTCTTTGAATCCAATCTTTGGTTAAAGCTTCTTTCGATTCGATTGTTTGCTTTAACGAAGAAAGTTAGCAAACTCGCGTGGGAGGATTGACAGGGACTAGGAACATTCATCATTCAGGTGTGTGTGTGTGTGTGAGAGAGAGAGAGAACGCGTGAAATGTGGTCGTTCTCACGTTGGCAACCGTCATCGAGAGAGGCATAATGCGATCAGTGTGTGGCTATGATGTCCGTAGTACTCGGAATAAGCAATTTCATTTGCTCTTGGCGATAGCCACATATGTACCTCTCTGTACCTCACCGCATACCGGAGGCAGTGCAGAACTCCCCACTAATGTAAGTATCATTAAACGACACTGCCCACATGCGTGTCGACTGCTAGGCGCCAATGTGTTCAATTGGTAGCGAGCTATATTAAATTTAGGCAGAGTGCGAATTGACAATTATCCAACTATCCATCCGTTAGAAATTAGTACCAATCGATTCCCAAAAATCGATTTTACACTGATCATCAAGTCACATTTATCGTTTAATGGGAATGGGCTCGAATTAAATCACAAGGGAAAGAGTTAACTTGTCTTTGTACGTTAACTGGTAACTGGTCGAAAGAGGAGAGAAAAAACTTTACTACCAAGATTTCAAGGGGGAAATGTACTGCTCGCTGCTTTCGCGATATCGAGTCTTCTTTTTTGCGGCATCCTGCAGCTGCGCGCGCGACCGAATGAGTGAGAGAAGAACGATGCGGACGATGCCAGTGCGCCATCTTCAACGCGATCAGGAATATTTGATCCTGCAGATTGCGATGGGTGGCTGATGCGTCACAGAAGCTTTCCCTCCCCTTCGGTGTCAGGGGAACTATGCGACCAAGAGGGTTACTAATGCTAATACGCTACGTGTACTTCGAAAAATCGGCATGCGATACTCCTTCCTGGCAGGTTTTATCGGATGTTCGTCGAGCAGTTTCATCGATAGCTGGATTTCTTTCGGAATCGGAAATAGTAAAGAACACAATCGTGGGAGGATCATTCTTTCTCTGTTACCGATAAACGGATGCGATAGTTGTAATGTTGCAGTTGCTCGATCAATTACTGTTTCCGTAAGGTTTCAATTCATCGAAAAGAAACACTTGTTTTAATAGCAGATTCCCGTAGTTTATATTTGAACAAAGAAAATTCTTTAAGTTTTCCGATATATGTACTTAAATTCGTATGTGGAGAATGTAAGAATTTCGTTGAAGAGATTCGAATTAGGCCATTTATGAAGAGGAACATATCGATCTTTGGCTAGTGCTCCAGAATATTTTTACCCCCGACGTGATGCGACTGTCACTCTGTCAGGGAGCAACCGGTAATTTCTCGCTGGGAATATTCGTGACGTCGACGTCAGTGCACCTGGAAGTTAAACGTCAGTGGACCTCTAACGACGCCAGCTTCTCTATCTCTCTCTCTTTCGCGCTCTCTCTCTCTCTCTCTCTTGCGCGCGCGCGTGTAATTCCGAGGTCTTTGAACCCTACCGTTCTCTGGCAACATCCTCGACAAAGCGGACTTCTCCGTTCAAACACACACACACACACACATACACACACTTGCATAAGGTATCTTTCGCCTGCAATCTAATAGCCATCGAACGAAATTACGGAACTGTTTATGCTCGCCCACGCGATGCATATCGCGAACGTATAATGCTCCCGTACGCGATATTTTCAAACGTGAGTTTTTGCTTTTTAAGGGAAGACTATTTGCATCGATTCCATTACCACTCGGATTACCGATTTCCTGGGAACCTTAGAGAACTTGGGATGTAATCAAACCGTGGAAGAAAGCCACCGATGATAAACTTTCTGCGTGATGCTGCTAATTATTGCTACCTTCTTGTGGAAATCGAGAGATCACTGTAATCAAAGTTTCTAGAAATGGAATAATACAGCAAGAACGATTTTAATGCTACATTTTGGATGAATTTGAAATTTGAGGAAATCTTTTGATCGGTCTGTAATTGATCTTTTAAATTGTCAAGAGCATTCTTGAGACTTCATTAAAATATGAATTGATCATCATCGATTTTCTGGCTGTCATCGACCAATGTTCTGGATAATTACTTAGTAATGATGTTGCGGAGTATTTCTTTGCGGTGACTTATTTCTATGGATACGAGATCACAATCATATTGGTGGAACATAATCGTAGAGAGGCAGAATTAATGGGATATGCGGTCGTGCCAGTTGAATTCCAAATATTGATCCTGAGTTCTCTTGCGACTCCACTATCAAAGACCCTTCGTGGAGATTCGCTCCGTGTCACCGTCTAAAGAATATTTCATCCCTTTGGAGTCAGCTATTCGTACAAGTGAATATTTTCCTCAACTATCCTCAGATTTATTCTTTACATATTTTTCCCCCGTTTCTTAGGATCATTAAGCATTTGGAGGATCAATAGATTCATTTAACAATAATCGATGGAAAGTTACGTTTGCAATAATAATTATGTCAAATGAATATCTCGATAGAGAATACAAAATTGTAGAATCCATGTAATTGATCCATCAGTAACAATTTATCAATTATTGTAGCTAGATTCATATATTTCATCGGATATTCATTTTCTAAATTATTCATCGCAGACGTCAAAAATTCCAGCGTTCACAACTGTCACGGTGACATTTATTTAAATGGCAGTTATCGATTGATATAACAAGGGTAATAATGAAATGGTTTGCAGAAAATTGGCCAAATTGATAGCTCACATCGTAGTTAGAGAACAGCTATTAAATATCCATGAAATTCTAACAATTTAAATACCTCATTCGAAGTCATTAATGTCCGCGAGCGAGCAATAATTACGTAGAAAGATCCTTCGAAATTTACAAATTTCCTCCCAGCAATAATTTTCAACTCGCTGTTTATCGAAACTCACCGTGGACCAATAGTTTCATTCTCGCCCATGTTATATTAAACTCTCGTCTCTCTTTCTCATCCTAGTCACTAATTTCCACTGTCAAATTTCTCTTAATAAATAATTTCGAATTTTTATTAATCATCGAAGATCACCGTGATATTTTAACTATAAATTGCAAGGTGTCGCGAGACAAAGAGACTAAAGAAGTGAGTCGAATTACGTGGAATTGTGCAAAATGATACTGTGAGAGGGGTTGGAATCTAGTAGTCTAGTAGTTCAACGGGTCGGAAAAAAGTGTTAAGGCGTTAAAGGGGAGGAGGCCCTCGCAGTGCTATCGATCTTCGTCTCCGATTCTGGACGATATTGGGAAGAGATAGTCGCGTCCACCCTATCCGTCGAACGTGCTCAAAACGACATTTAGAAGCCTTACCCTTACCCCCAACTGAATCGAGCCCCACCCGAAATCAGCTCCAGTGCCTTTACTGGCTCTATCGCCTCACTGGCAAACGTTCTGCACTACCACCATCATCAACGGTACCACCTCTACCATCGTTTGTTTTTGTTCACCGCGTATTGCGACCCTTTTTGGTCACGCACACACCTCTCAACTCGATCCTCCCCTCGTCTCTTTTCTCTTCTGAGAATTTCCTGTCGAATCGAGGAGAGACGCGACTCACGCTTCACCATTACCAACTGTAAAGCGTCTTGTATGGAAATTTAACTGAGTTATTGCACCGAAAGATCTGCGTTTATCTATATTGTTATTCGATAGAATAATTTCACTCTTGTCGCTTGACGTTAATACGATTGGATTCTAAGAATGGTAAAGTTGAAGGGAGACAGAAAAATTTGTACTTTCCAATGATAAGTTATTCGTTGAAGAGAGAAGACTTCTTTCCGATAGCGCCAAGCGGAAGTACATTATTCAAACAAGAACTGGGTGACACAATTGGAAGAAAAAGTAGTTCAACAATCTTGAAACTTTAGTTTAACCAACTCTTGCCAGTTTCTCCTCTTTGACTTTGAGTGTATGCATATTAAGTTGGATGCCGCACAAGTTCGCGGCTAGATCACCGGAAATGCTAGAAAAAGGATTGAGGGTAGGTTCGCAATAAATAGGCGAAAGGACGCCAATGCGATGGCTGGTTCATCCTGAGTCTCACAATAGGGGAGGCTGTAGCTGCGACGGGGCTGAGGGGTACGATAATGCTCCACCCCGGTTTCTCGTATCGATCTGTCGCAACGAAAGTCGAGATACTCGCCTGGAAGTATCAACTGGACGGATAAGCTTGAATTATATTCTGTGACATTTGCTGCTGCAATATAAACCCTCTTGAATAGTACGTATTCGAATTGTTGAATCACACGTGAAACACGTGTATATAGATTTCTTGCATCTTTTCATTTATTAATTTCTCAGAATTTAGGAAAAAGGAGAGATTTTAATCAATTGTTCTTACGGATTAAATTCTATGTACATTTTATTATCTTCGATTCAAAAGCTACCACTTTGTTGCTACTAATTACAACCGGATATCCGCCTTTTAGATATCTATCCAATTACAACTTTTTTCCGTGTTTCTTGATAAGCTTCACAGGTAATAAATATTGCCATAAAATAAGACAACGCGCTGCTTAAAATTCTACTTTGTATCTTTGCTCAACGGTACTTAATGCTTGAATCACGATTCTCAAATCGAATTTAGATTTCTGATGAGTTCATTTTTCATGATATACGTCAGGAAACTTATAATTGGCTGCTTACGCATTTTTAATATAAATTTGATATTTCTTTAACGAATCAAAGGAATTTTTGAGTTTCATAAATGGCGAATTGACAAATTGAGTTTCGGATATTTTGGAAAAAAAAGCTATCGAAATCAGAATTCAGAGTAACGCTCAAAATTTGACAACTATTGCACCGATACTCGTCGCGGCAATATTCATAAAATCATTTCCAAATCAAAACCCGGTAAACAACCCGTATCATGAAATCGTGGATTTCATGTGTAACAATCTAGTGGAAGAGTCACCAAAGAGTTACGTGTAAACGTGCGATGTATATCGGGTTGGTTGTTCGCAAGACTAATTCGACATTGGTTGCAATCGGGAACAATATCGTCGTTATCCCTTGCGTTCCTTCGCTTCAAAGCTTCCGAGGGATTTTCCTAATGCATTAGAACTATACAAACTCTATCTAGTTTGCGATATCACTTCCGACAAACAATGGTTCTAACGAATTTGTCAGAGCATTCGAACGAATCAAAACCTATAGAAACGGTTACAACGAACAATGTCATTCAATTACTCAATCAAATTGGTATCGATTGAAAATTTGCTTAAACTTCTTTATTTATAATTTCATTCTAAATCTTTCTTTATTTTATATTCCTATCTTTTTCACCGTAATCCGTCATTTTTCCTGTTCGCAAATGATGTAGTTGAAACATGAGAGGCTTATCGGATATCATCAATTATTTCCGATTGCGACACCGAGTGTATAGTCGAATTTGGTAGGAGTAGTATGTACATAACTAGCCTGGCAGAGCCGACGCAGTGTGTAGTGCGCTATCGGTCACGGTTGAAATCACTGAAAGCATCGAAACCATTGAAACGTGATCAGCCAGTGGCGAGACTTCCAGCAAAGCCGACAGCTGCGACTCTCCTGCCATTCGTACCGTTCGTTCGTGTGAGTTCGCAATGCTCTATGCGCGTATTTAGTCCTCTCTCGCTCTATGTTCCCTCGGGCCCAGTGAAAACTGAGCATGCGTCGCGCATCGGGACACTAGTAACTTCAAACTTTGCCTGCGTACCACTATACTACACACTTACGTAATGCGTAGTAAACAGGATCGACCTAGTACACACATTTCTCACACGCGATAACTCAAAATATTCGGTTTTTTATCTGACCCACTTTTTGCCGGAAAAAGTTCTCCAAAATTTGTAATTTGAAAAATTCTGGAAATTGGAGAGATACTGTGGAAACCTTATAATTTCGGAGATATTTAGCACTTGAAATTAGATTTTTTGCATTAAAAGACAAATTGTATGTCGGAGTCTTGTTTTCAAATTGCGCAATATCTATTGTTTGAAAAAAATGTAACCGGAAGCCATGAATGGAGGAAACTTTCTAGGTAATACCCTTGATGGAATCGATAATGCTGACCTTCTGTGCTTAATGCGCTTTGAGGGAGGGTACGCAAGTAGCTGCTTACTTATTTACTTACTTACTTACTTAGAAAATGCTACTATCCACACTAAGTAGTTACAGGATTTGGTCCCAGTTCGTTGACGTTTTTCTCTCAGCTAATATCCCAGTGATTTAACATTTCTTCTCAAAGGTTTAATACTCAATAATACGACACTATAAATGAAAATAGTATATCATTGCTAACGATAGTAGTAATAGTGAGATACTAATCTCAGTAATACCGTTAACAGTATCACTTTAAAGTAACTATTAATTGAAACTGAATGCCGTTGAAGAATTCATTTAAAGAGTCAGCAAACTTGCTGAAAGTGTCGGTTAAATTGGCTCGGTGAATAAAAAGGGAAAGGTAAAAGTCGCGGTCGCACGATAACCATACTTTATTTCCAACAGTTCCTCGAACACTCGTCGTTCCTTAAATATTGTTTGCGAAGTAGTTAGAGTATATACT
The DNA here is from genome assembly GCA_963989405.1 of Trypoxylon attenuatum. Lineage (NCBI taxonomy): Eukaryota > Metazoa > Arthropoda > Insecta > Hymenoptera > Crabronidae > Trypoxylon > Trypoxylon attenuatum. The sequence goes on along the minus strand of OZ022496.1, from coordinate 6,662,289 downwards.
GTATATATACACTACAACCCGAAGAAACTTGGCCAAACTAATGCTGGAAGTTTCGCTTGTGCTGGAATACATGAGTTTGCCAAATGGTTTGGTGTGTATGCTGGATTTCGCATACGCATGAAATTCTCGTGTTGGAGAATCATCCACGTGGTCTGGATTTCAAAGAGGACTCGATAACATCAATTATTCCTTGTAAAATTTTACGAAAGATTATCGATTATCGTTGAAAGGATAAATATGAAAAATTTATAGAAGGGTGAAATTTCGGAGAAAGTTTTGGGAGATCGGGCGAAAGAGTAGTCTTCTTTGTCTTCTGAATAGAAGCAGATTCTGCTCGACTCCCATGTAATCGGCTGAACGTATTTCAAGCCGAATGACGCAATCGCTTACCTGCCTTCAGGGACTTTCGAGGCGAGAGTACCATTTTACTCGAAAATTCTCCTGCTCTCTCGACGGAATAAGTTATCGCTTTTCGCTCTTTCAAAGAAATTAGCAACTTTTCCTCTACCAGTTTTGATATCAGTGAAAATTCTTCATTTATTCGTTGTATAGCTTTTGCAAATCTTCTCTATGTTTGAATCAATTCTCATTACAAATATTTCTGGATAATCGCAAATAAGTGTATTCGATGTTTGTATAAATCAGTATTGAAAAATTCTCGAGGAAGAATATTTGATTAAAATTTATCACAGCGCGTCGGTTGATCGCACTCTCCAACGTTGTAGAAAATTAGGTTATCCCGCAGAACGAACTCTTTCCTCTGAAACACTTTATTTTACTTCTTTCGCAGTTCGTTATTCGATGAGCGAGAGTTCAATGACCTTCGGATAATAACGCGAACTATTAGTATAAAACATTGTTAAATTTCTTATCGGATCGGTGAAACACATAATGCCATTCTGTAACATAATCACGAATAAAAACTAAAAGCTGCGGTTAATGATCTCCCGAGGCATCTACCGCGAGCTGTCGGACCGAGATTGAGATGCTTTCAAGAGGAAAAACCGCAGATCAAGCGATTCACGACGTTAAACGAGCCGCATAACAAGATTCAGGCTTGCGATGAAGCGCGCAGCGCCCTCTACAACAATTACGTTATACCGATAATAACGAAGCCATAAAACCGTGGGCAAGCTTCGAGATCGTGAAGAGTATGAAAAAAATGTTTTGTGGTATGCTATGCTATAGAACTCAATCACCGATAGTTTCTTCGTTAATTAAGGTACCACTTGCGAACTACAATTACAGGAAAAACGGATTGTCTCAAATTTATGTACTTGTTGCATTGCATAATTGTTTCTTATTACGAGAGAGCGATGCTATCTGGTTTAATATTGATTATAGTGCTTCATTATCGATTATAAAAAATTGTGTTACAATAGAATTCTCCAAAGATATTCTCAAATTAGGGTTTTTACATTTAGGGTTTCTTGAAAATGGGAATCTAGCAGAATTTTGTTTTGCAAGTAAGAAGAAAAATGGAAAGAGAGTAAAAGAAGCGAGGTCGAGTAGAGTCGTAGGAGTGGCTGATTTATGGGCAATACCATTGAGTCCTTTGCACTGCGTAACTTCCGCCAATTTCGTCTCGTCTTGACACGCCTCAAAGCCGAGTTTCCGGTTTCTAAACGAGTGACCGTGCGATTCTCCACGCTGGTGTGACGCTCGCGCTCTACTTCCTTGAAAAATGCAACTTCCACGATCTTGCAAATTCACTTATACTAGTGTGCGTTATGCCTCCACCATATACGATTGATATCAAACAAATAATATACGTACACATAAATTATACACTTACAATGTACTACATAAATTAAGTAAATATAAATTTCTTTGCACAGCATACAGATAACTATTGATTCTCTTTTTTGATTTTATTCTACTTTTCACTTACTAAACAGTTTAATTGCACCTTGATTATTATCTCGAAAATTTAGCGAAGCATATCATAGGAATAGTAGAATAATCGGAACAGGGAAAACGAGTCTCGTATGTTTCGAGTTTCGAGTTAACGATTTAACTTTCTCGCTGTTGAAATTGTATGTGTACTATAAATATGTGTGTATGAATATGTCGGTGGAATTGGTCACTGTCAAGGTTACGAGTGTTTCTACGCGTTCATTGAATTAACATAATAGTGTCATATAGTATACGTAATGCTCACTAACTTGGTTTAAAGTTCTTTAAACTCTCATCAAAAGACTCTTTAAATTTTCAATTCTCTATTTAGTATTTATTTGAATATATATATAAAAGAATCGTAAGAGTTTTAATAGAAAAAGAGTGAATTTTGAAAAATATTATTTTTAAGCAAACGACGAATCGATTGCAGAGAAGTAGCAATTATCGATAGAATTGATGTCTGTCGTTGGGTAAACTACTGCTATATATTTGCAAAAGAATTTGATGTCGCGGTAAGGACACTTCAAGGGTCGCGTAAAAAATGGCCGTTTTATTTCAGGCCATTTATCATCGAGCCATGACGGGAATAATTTACGAGCTTCCACGTGAGCCTGGTAGAGCATGCACCACAGTAGCGAGACAAAGCAGCCCCTGTAATTTGCGCGATACCACACCAATACTTGAGCAACTTGTTAGAATCACCAAGCAGAACTTTCGATCTGCATATGTATAATATACACGGGTGGGTCTTGTGCTGTTCCTTTGGATAACTTTAAAATTAAAGCTGAAGAATTATGCGAAGAGCAACTTATTATTAAAGAGACTTATAGAAGGATGTAGAATTTGGCGAAATGACTTATAATACATTTTTTTCGAATCACTCGTATTGCACCGATAATGTTGACAATTTCTTAAGATTGTCGCAAGTCGAATTGAAAAGTGCGTGAGAAAGAATCGGAGCATTCTACGCGAAGTTTATGCAATGATTGCGCGAGAAGAGATTTCGATGAAACGAGTGACAGTTTAGCTCAGCGCCGAGGGCAGTGTAACGCAAGGTCTTGCAATGCGAGAAGACTGTCTATCACTCTATCGGAATGGAGGAAAATCTGGGCCGTGTGACTATCCGAACTAGAACGTGTACTTACGTACACCTCTGCGAAAGGATACAGCTTTTTCATTAGTCTATCACGGTTAACAATGATTTCTTGAATGCTGCTACTTTATGGTTGCTTAAGATTTCTGCGTTTTTTTTTCTCCCATTCTAGTTTTGTAATGCCGCTTATCGAGACATTTTTAAGACCGTTTAACTAAAATATCGAATAAGAGAAGTATTTGTAGTGGAAAGTGATACGTTTGATTAATATGTATAAAAGTATAAAAGTTGAATCAATTTCATCGCTAATCATTCGACTCGTATCTCAAGCGTTTTATGGAAGGACAATGAAACTGGATTTTTATTTAAATTCAAGTGAGAGAGAAGAATCTTAAGTCTCCAAACTGCACTTTCTTATCCGAAGAACCAATTGATCGAAAGAAAATTTCAAGTTCTCTTCTCAACGAGGAAAGGAGAAATGGTTAAGGAAGCTTTAAATTCATTGATCCGCTAACATTTATCGCAACTACGAGGCAAACTTCATGGGAAGAGAAGGAAAGTGGTGTGGTTGTTTCGCGAAAATCACCGATTAAAACTTTGAGGCCGGCTGTTAGCCTTCACCCACATTGCTCAATCGTAAGAGTAGTTTTACCTGTATAGTACTCTCCACATCAGTGTATGGTACTCTCAGGTACAGATGACGTATCAATAATATTGCTCATCGAATTAATTCACGTTGATTAATCGTGATCACTCAAACCTTCGAATAACGAGCTTAATATTATTATTCTTATTTCCTCTCCAACTATTTAAAATAATAATGTCCATTAAAATTTGATTTATCTACTCCCAAAAACAGTATTCGAACATTATTTCCCGATTGAAACCGGAAGCTAAAAAGCTGAAAAAATCCGCTATTCCCACATGGTTGTTCCATCCGATCCACAATTCACTACTCGACCTTGACAGCGAAAAAAAAAGAGAGCATTTGCAAAATGAAGGAAATTCGAGCGCGCGCGCCCCTCGAAAATCGAGCCTCGAAAAAGCCACTCCCGGTACTGTGAAGACACTGACCTAGATACTCGTATGTACGAGGAAGGTCGTGTGCAAACACAAAGACACAAGCAAGTTCGTGCACACGAGTCCATACACACGTATGGAATGTACACACTCTACTAACGTAAGTACTATAGCCCGGAGAGTACATATGTAAACCGTAGACTGTACAGCTCAAGCTGAGTGTATAGCCGAATACCCTAGTATGTATACATACGTACATACATACATAGAAGGTATACAGAGGCACGTATAGGGTGTTTCCGAACTAGTGATGTAACAAGCCGAAAAAGAAGATTGAATAATCTAAAATTCTATTTTTTCAATTTAGCACTTTTTATACTATTTCTTTAATTACATCAAACACACCTAGCAAATTATTAATACATACATAGAGTTCCATTGTGACTTGAGAGTTAGAAAAATTCCTTTGGAATAAGATATCTAAATAAATTCTTTTATAAATTTCTTCCACTTTCTTTATTAACATAATCGTATTTCACGTATTACACTTAAGATCGTTAAATATTTCTTCATGCAAAATTGTCACCTTTTCGAGTTGGATCATTGGATTGGAAACACCCTGTATAGAGAGGCCAGTACCGAGCTACCTATACATATATACACACAACACACACACATACGACATTCGCACAATAGATATACACGTAGTCTGACCGGGTGAATAACGTAGGCACGTGCGTGCATCGAGCACTCGCACACAATGCTGTTGGTTCGGCCGACGTAAAATAGAGGGTTGGATATTTTCTTCGGGCTTTGGCGAGCTTGTAAGAGCACATTTGCCTCGTGGACTTGGATATACGCGGATCTACGCTGTACCACAAGCAATGTTCGCATAACGTAAGTTACGTCGGAAATCCTATAGAAATTCCAACTCCTGCAAACATTGGATTTATTGTATCCTGTTGGACAAAGCGTACGTTTGGATATCGCGTAAGTTTCTGACACGCGTATAATATTCTACTTAATATCCAATAGGAATATATGGAAACGTATTTCCCATTTAAATCCAAATTACTTATTTTATGGATAATGAGACCAGAAGAATTGCGTTCGATAAATAAATTAAGATTCTTTTTCTCGAAGTGTAGAGTGAGATGAAAAGTATTGAAAAGCTGTGCATTCGAGGACGAAGTCAGAGTTAGGTCTTTTGATCCATTTCTACCAGTTACTCGACTCTCTCTCTCTCTCTCTCTCTCTTTTCATTGAACGTTATCCATAGCAATCGTCCACCCTGTAGATGCTGTTAAAGCACAATTTCTATGTATTCTATGCACACATGCATACGTTTAATAGACGAGTGGATGTGGGTTCGTGTGACGTTAGCATTTATGAATGAGCTTCTGTAGTGGTGGATACGTGCGTAAAGTTATATTGATGACTCAGCCGCTGTCTCTCGTTGCATTCGTGCGATATATTATACTTGTAACGTGGGTGCGTTAAACCCCTCGTCGTCATGTATCCTTCTTTCTCTTTGTCTCGTTCTTCTTTCTCTAGCTTACGGCGGCCTCGTTCTCCCGCTCTCGAAGCTTTGCTTTTTTCGCAAAGTCAGCCTCGTCGAGCGAGGAATTTTTCAAGCTATGCGCTACCGTGACCTTGATGCTCTAACTTGGTGATTTATTAGAATGAAGAGTAGACTGTCGCTAGTTCAGTATCTTTTATCTCTCGGAAAAATCAAAACAATTCTAATAGTAGATTCTATTAAAAAGTAATATTTGAATCAAATATATCAGGCTTCTGATAATAAACATCCCATTGTTCCATTGTCGAAGTAAATTGAAGTAATAAATCTTACAATAAGACATAATCCCTAGAGTTAATAACATATGAAGACACATCCGCGTGTAAAGATACTGGAGTTCGCGTCTGGCATCGGCTAAATTTCTTCTCAAATCTCTAAGATTTCAGAGTACAACTGGAATCAAAATAAATCTGATTACGAGCTTCATTATCAAACTCGAGCTATAAATCGTTTCGGTGCCAGAAATGAATTCCATTCGCTAATGGCCGTCTAAATCTTCTTTCCACGCTGGAGAACAATTTCTGCTTCGACTAATTAATCCATAGCCGCTTAATCCGCTGTTTTAACACGGTGAAACAATTTACTCGCGAGGATTAAATACTTTGACCTTGACCGGGAGTTATCTCCGGTTTGCTAATAGGTTAATTACTCGGAAAGACGCACTTATCAGTAGCAGTCTTCACTGATAATGAAGACGATCGTCCTGACCTAGTATAACCAGATCCTTAGAAAGGCATCTCCTTTTCTTCGCGATATCGCGCATACTTCGAATACATCAATTATTTATGAGTAACTTCGCTTCGTATCTTATTCGATCATCATATCGAAAAACACTACTCTGCGCGTTCTCTCGATTGCGACTAATGATAAGCATGCTAATTGGAGTGTGGCACGAGGATAAATATGACCTAGTCAAATTTATCTTGATTTTGGAATATAGCGAATTATACATATTTCATGTCAAATCACTTTCTGATCTCTTGACGATTTTGATATGCGAAAAATGAGAGAGAATTTAAAGAAGCAAGGTGATTATTTTGGAGAATTTTCACTTAATTTCTTTTTCCAATAATTTCATCGCACCCTTTTTCAGCCTTTTAGAAAATATTACGGTGTCAATATTAACTGTACACACACATTAATAATACACCCTTTAATTTAACATTATTTTCAGTAAATATTGTCGAATTTCTGATACAGGACAATAGCGAAATGCAACAAGTTACATGTATGGAACATGTTGATTTAAAAATTGCGATATTTCCTCGTAATATTATTCACATATTAAAGAGGTAAATTTGATTAACAAGTACTTATTGTAATTTGAAGAATTAACGAACAATCAACAATCAGTATTGGAAAATCAGTACTTATTAAAGATCTAAAAAATAATTACTTAAAAGCGTTTATCTATTAGTAGAACGAAGCAGATAATTATATTGGAAATTTCGCGGCAGTTATAATCAAGCCAATCGGTGTAATACTGTGTGTCAGCGTCACGAGAATAGTACAACATATTCAGTGTATACTATACATACATATACATATTGTGTAGTGTACACGCTTAAATCGACCTGTTTGCAGTGTTCGAACGCCTGCACCGATTATGCGTGTGCAAATCGCGACACCAGTGGCATCACTCCACCATTGGAATTCAAATGAGAATAATTAGTTTTGTAATTCAGCTGGCTGAAACTTTATGCATGAGAACCATTACACTTAAGAATATTCCAATCTTTTTTCCTCTTTTTATATCGAATTGAATCCAATTACGATAGCTTTTAATACAATAGAACAATTATTATTATTATTATAGTCTCCTGTTTCAAGTGTTTCGATTTCTAAGTGTCTCTCTAATCTTCACATAAATGCATGTATTCGATGCTGTACTTAATTTAGGTTTATCTCTGCCTTAACTAATAAAAATAATTAACTGTTTTAAAGACACGTAGTTCATGAAAATAGCTTCCTTATGGACTTGTACGAGTTTATAATACTTTCAAATATTGCGAATGACATGAATGTAACGGATACTGCAAAATAAGAAGTTCATTATTTCTTCTGCTATTAATCTTCTGAAACCAATAACACGAAGAATCCTTTTCGATTTGTTGTTCTATAGTTAATAGAAAAAAAATAAAGACAAAAAGGGAAAGGAGTAAAGATAGAATTATAATTATTATTTATTAAGGTGAAAAATAAGAATCTGGTTAGCTTAGAAATATTCACAAATTGAAAGTGTCATATCAGTAGTATTACGATAACTAAGAATATTTTATTGTTGTGTTGCAGATGTATGATGGAGTCTCGCGGAGCCGGCTTCTACTATGAGTTGAGGCCTCGTAATTAATCGTAAGTACATCCACTCAATTAGCAAGTTGCAAAGCAATCATGTCGTTTAAGACTGCCGACGCTGAGCGTTACAATTTCAAAACTTAAGTCCCGTCTACGTAGTTTGCTTAAATATTGATGCTGCTGTTGCATACATTAAGAGAAACTTTCAAGAGCTTGCGTACGTAAGTACGTATAATGATAGAAGTATCTCTCTCTCTCTCCCTCTTATTCTCGAAACAATGGCTTCTCGACTGTCGAGCCAATTAATTAATTGTTCAGATTTGAATACTTGCGAAATTCAGTTTTCAAGTTCGTTCACTTTGGCCTTGAGCTACTTATGGAATAATTGTTTCCATCCTCATTTCCGGAATAAATTTCTCGAGAACTGTGACCCTTGTTCAAATTCACCAGAAAACAAAACCAAATATTCTTCTTTATTATTCTTCGTAAAATTTCCCCGAGTACATATTCAAATGTTTTTCCAATTTCCCACTGCGAGAAAGTTGGCTACTTTTCCTTTCGCTCGGAAAATTTGGAACAATTTTCTGTCTCACCGCGAATAAGGTTGCAATGAATGTCAGAATGAAAATTCAGTGGAAAAGTGGTGCTTCAAGTTTCACAGAGTATCCGTGTGAGTGTTTGTTGTGTAGAGAGAGTATGTATGTATGTATGTGTATGAGGGAGGCAGAAGTTATGTTTGTAGCAAACTGACGGAAGTTTTATTATCGACAAATCTGTTGCATTCAAAACTTTTCCCAGTATTGGTCAACTGTTTTACATGGCATCAGCATATTTCTTGGCGGATATTTATACGTTTCTTTCAACCCCACGATAGAGATTTAACGACACAATTACTTAGATTATATCAATTAATTTCTTTTATAGTCAATATCGTTACTCAAATCGCTTTAATTGTTTCATCAAATATGTCAGTCAATTAGATTTGATATTCTCAAGAAGAAGTTAATGAATTAAAAAAATCCCAAAACTTGAATTATCGTTTTGACTCCATGAAGCAATCTTTCTGAAAATATTTAACCGCTTGCGTCTAAAATCAATCCCCTGGAGCTAGTGGCTTCGAAAAGAGGTAATTGAATTCAATTGATGATGTGTTCGTGTCGAGAGAAAATCGCATGATGGCTCATAGTCAGAGGAAATTCCTTCGAAACACCTCATCCTAAGACTTTTCTCGGTTCCGGAAAATTGTGGGCGTCGTTCTCGGTAAGCAGAGGGTGGTGAAGAGAGAGAGAGAGAGAGAGAGAGAGAGAGAGAAGCCAAGCGGAGGGATGGTTTTGCTCTGGTGGCTCTGTATTGATTGCTACTCCTCCACCCCGTTCCCTCTCCGCGAGCGAGCGAGCATCTCCTCTCTGCTCTTTGGCTCTCTCTACCTATATAACGTAGCTTGGCCTCCTCTTTCAACCCCGTCTACCTCTCCCCTTCCCTCGTCTCATCTCTTTACCGCTCCCGTTCCGTTCTCTTTCCCCTGGCGTTGCTCCTCTTTTTACGTTATCCCGCTTTGCAGCTCGACCAGGTTCGACGTAGCTCGACGTAGTCCTCGCGTAGCTCTCGATTTCAAATGTACTTCTTCGGAACAAACTAAACATGAACATGAATCAACTTCTACTTGACATTACATCTCGATAAATAATCAATTATTCCAATAAGATTCGATTTAATTATTGAGCATTATTGTCGTATCAATGGTAGAATTTCGAAGTGGTGTCAGATTTTGACTGAGGGTGCGATACACGTGCGTAGTGCGTGATCCAGTTGCGCGAGAGAGAAGGGGAGAGGGAGGGGAGAATCGAGGGGTGACGATGGAAGATAATGGTGTGCGATGCCGTAGGGAAAGCCTCTCAATCGATGCCTGTCGTCTTCAAGCGTGTTAACATGGCGCACTCGAGGTCGCGAGCACCAGAATCAATGGCTATAGCAACCTGGACAGCCGCGATCGAAGCTTCAACATTGTTATCTCATAATCAGACACACGTCTCTTGCGTGAATATTGCCCTGAATGAGTAAATTAGCCATCGCGAGCGAATATAACTCATCGGATAGATTTTTTTTACGGCCGTTCTAAATTAACAGACCCTTCAGCAGGAAAAAAATTAGCACTGCGAGGTTTGCACCCGAAGAACTTTTTATATCGTAAACTAGGAGCATACGTATCAACATTTTTTCACATAGCACAGGATTAGTGAACCCTTGCACAAAATCGTCCTACGGTTTTTTGATTCTAAAAGTTACATAAGTTTCGTTATTTTTTTAAACGGAGCATAAATTTAATCGTCCTTTAAAATATATATTTCCGGGTTGAGCCTCGGGAGTTTGATCTGAGCGCTAGAAGTTTTAATTAGCGTCATTACTGAATTGCTCATCATATATCTCTATGTGTAATCTTCGACGTTTCGTTCAATGAAACCGATTAATTTTTAACAGATAAAAAATTAAATTAAACTCCATAACATTTTTACTTTGTTCGTATTTCCGAACGAATGAATAAAAAAGAAGGAGAAAGTATTCTACAGATTTTACGCAGTCGCAAAGACAGCTTGGGACTCGTGGTGTATTTCATACACTAGAATATCAAGTACAATATCATCCCCTATCCGATAACAGAATTAAGAATTGCAGTTTTAATTGAATTTGAATTTCAAATTGCTAGCGGGTAGGAAGAGGAGAAAAAGGAACGCGTAGACAATATTTAAAAACGCAGGATGATGAATTAATTGCTTGCCTGCCACCCTCCGGCCACTTCGCGAGCGAACCTCCTGGCGAAACGTTAATTGGATTCGGCCAACGTATCATCCTGACAATGCTTTTTAACTGAACAGCTTAGATGGATCTCGGCTGATAGAAAAAACATTCATAAATCGCTTACTCTCACGTGAATAATGCAAATTTCCCGTACTTTTCAGTTAAGCGAATTATATTGAAATATGTTCATTATTACGAAACGGATATATCTATGCTATACATATAGAATTACAGATTTATATTATGCAATATTAACAGAATATTAAATATTTTATGAATACCTGTTTTTCACGGATATATTCGAATCTTTGATTCAATCATTTTTAAGAGTGATTATTCTACTTTCGTGTTTATCGCTACATTTGCTTTACCCGCGGAAAAGCCAGATTTGTCCGCGAGAAAACAAAAAAAAAGTCCCAGCGTATACTCGACCGGAAAGATTTATTTGCGAGGGGATGTTTCATTCTGTATTTCCGGGCTTTTTTCCCGCGCTCTGGTAGGTTGAACTACCTGTCGTCCTCCCCTGTATGGTCGAGAGTGGAATGAATTGCTCTCGGTCTCACTTTCTCCGTTAAATGCAAGAACGTTTAAATGTCGTATGCTGCAATCCATGAATACCGCATTCCCACTCTCTGCTACAATTTATTTTGACAGTGATACTCACCTTTGAGTGTGATATTTCCATTGGAAATGCAACGTCAATCTATTTGTTATAAAAAGATCCTGCGAGCTGGGCTGTAGAAGGCAATAGAGTAAAAAATTTCAAGATTCTCAACTAGAATTGAAAATTTTCTACTGGGAACTTGTAAAAGTTCATTTTATTCAATAACACGAATTTAGAAAATTGTAGATGATCGTTGCAATAATTTTATTGCTACTTTATTTACTCCGAAAATATTTATTGTAGATTCTTCCATCTTTCCGTGTATCTTCTTCGCGATCCTAAGCGCAAATATGTACGTAATATGCTTTATAACTTCCAAGGTAAATAAAATCACTATCATATTTCTTGTTCACTTGTCAGTGTACAAACAACATCTATAAAATTATCGACCACTAATGGTATTAAAAGTTTCCTTAAAGTAAAGAAATCAATGAGAATAGAACAATGTAAAATAAATAACTGAATCTAACGGTATAAAGAAATACAGAGATTTGAACAGTCATTTCCAAAATTCGAGCAAACTTTCCAACTAACTCAGTAGTTACTTCCTAACGTGCAACTATACAATTATTCAAGAGCAAATAAGCTAAATGGACGAAGGAACATCCGCGCCACCTGCCATGAAGATCTCGCTGCTTTTTCCCCTTCGCGAGTGGGGTTGGGATTTCTCTCCTTTCGTCCTGGAAGAGAAGAGAAATCGATTGTCGGTGTCGCGTCTCTTTGCGTCGTCCTGTCTCTTCTTTTCAGAATGTTCGCGCCTTTTCTCCTCTGCAGTTTGACTCTTCTTCTTGATTCTCCTGCTTCACCAATTTACGACGAGGTTTCGAGCTTCGAGACTTTGTTTCCTTTCTCATTCTCTCTGTTTCTCCGCAAGATCCACTGGCGTATCTTCTTGCTCAAGAAGCAGCCTGTGTATAACAGGCCGGCCGGATACTACAGATTTCCAACTAGTCGTTAGTCTTGCGAGGTTTCTACCCACTTCGCAGAATTGTAGATAGATCGTGGCACGGAAAGCGGAAAGGTACCAGACTCTATGATTTAATCTGTGAATGAAGCGTCACGACCAATTTGTATCTAACTTAAGTCTTCAATGTTTCTTGCTTGTTTTTTTTTATTTCAACTCTGCATTTTTGAACGATAAATAACATTCGATAATCTTTTATTGGAATGTGAGTTTGCAATCTCCATTATTGTGGATTTGGGAAAATTTTACCGTGTACCTTTGTCCTTATTTTATCCGAGGATAAAATTCCCCAAAGGAGACGAATAATTACTCGGTATTCTCAGGGGTTCTACTTAGATCGATTAATGAGAAGCGCGCAGGAATTAACGAGAATATAATGTTCCAAGTGCGGTCAGTAACAGGAACTGGTGCTGATGATTCTCCTTTCTGCGAGACTCCAGAAGACTTCTTCACTTTCCTTCTTTCTCTCAACTTTCTTCAATCAAAGAAACAGAAGTATTCCACCTTTTATCAAAGTGAAATATATTAATTTCCACCCATTAGCAAATTATGTTATTTCCTTCGTTTCCAAGACGTTTACCGAAATATTTCTACGCCCATAAATGATCAATTAAGTACTATTATTACTCAATAATTGAAGAGGATAGGAAAGTGTAAGAGTGTTAAAAGGTCGCGAAGGAAATGCAGAGTTTTACGCCCTTAAGTCTCCGTTTTTCCAGCAAGCTGTTGAATGACTCGTTGACAATAATGAAGCATCGCATGGATAGTGTCATTGTTGGAAGAGCGTAGTGGCTCCGTCAGGGACATGCTCCGCGTGTACTATATGATAATAACGGTGCCAGTGACTGTGCGCCGCCGTCTAGCCTAGGCGCACCAGCCTAACCTGACTCAACGTTGTAACCATGCATATTTATACAACAGCTGGGATGGTTGAACGGGGCAAGGGACGGGAGGGGAGTCTGCCAGTCAGCTGATTGAAGCGCCGTGCCGTACCGCAACGCGCCGTAACCCCCCACTCCAACCCCCCCGCGCCACCACGAACGCTACACGTTGCACGCCGGAGGGGAGGCAAGTGGTGGGGAGAACGACCTTTATTTAAAGCGCTCTCGAGGAAGCCTTTCTTCGACTGGGCAGCGTAGGTGCACACACGCTCGCTAGCACCGATCTCCTACGCTGAGTCAGCGACCACGGACTCTCGCTTGAACGCCCCTCCCAAAATCTTAATCAACTCAAATGGTAATTTCTTAGGAAAAGTATTCATCGCATTCCTTTTCGACCTTCTGCAATTTGACTTCGTATCCAACTTCTTCTTCTTCTTTTGTTTGAATTTTAATCCCCAATTTTACTCGTGAATTTTCTACTCTAGGTCAGAGATTTCAATTTGGAGTAATTCGAATTCTCTTCTAGGGGAAACTGGAATCATTGTTTTTAATGGATTTCTCAACTTAGGTACGATGTAAAATGGATCATTGATTTTGTAATTGGGTTTTTGTTAGTGTTAGTGTGTCGTTTGTTTTAAGGAGTTCGATTATTGAACGGCGTCAATGACTCTATTAATTTCACTGGTATCATGCGCAGTTTACTTAAATATCACCAATATTCAGGAATTGAATTTGTCCGAATAGGAAAGCGAGTTAATAATTTCGATTAATTCGGATGATGGGAACAAATTGAGCAATCAAATTGACGTAACTGCATCGAGGACCCGATTATGCAGCAAACGATGCAACTTTGTGAATTTAATAGCTGATTGCATAATCCGATTATTTGGTCAATATATGTATACCTTAATCGTAGTGTTCTTTCGATTTCTCACCTTATAAATGAAAATCAAATTAAATGTTATTTCGAAAATTTTGGCAATGAGAATAATTATGATTTTGCTGGGAAAGAACTCACTATGCAAAAATAGTATTATCCGAATCAAAGTTGTACTGACTTGAACAATTTCACCAGCCGTCCAGCTAATCCTCTTTTCAGCGTGGTTTTTCAGCTAAATACCGAGGCACGAAAGCCGCAAAATTTCCGGGAAAGCCGACCGCGGTTAATTTTTATTTTTCGAAAGCGCTGTTGCGCCAGTTTTATAGGGCCACTTTGTTGAAATGCGGTTTTGCGGTCGTTTTACGAGCCGTCGCCCACCGAGTGCAAATGGGTACGATAAAGTTGCTCAAGGGCAGATTTTTGTTATACGCGCAAAATTTTTGACCTGAATTTTTGGAACCAGGAATGATTGACGTTTACATTTCGGCAGATGAAAATTAAAGGGAGAAAAATCATGATGATTGTCAGGTTGTCTGAGAGTATTTTTGTTGAATTTTGCAAACTTGTTAGCTCGGCTCTCGCCAAATTCATTCGGTTTTTCTATCAATGGGGGTTTTAAATCAGTCGCACGACGAACGTACGCGAGACAACGTACCAACTAGTTTCACAATTTAAATATCAACACGAATTGTAAATAATTTTTACCGCAACAGTTTCCCATCCTGTGGAATAACTTTTGGTTTCTGCGAACAATTAAATTACCTTTCAGTCGAAAAAGTCAAAAATTTCGTTCGTAAATAATTCTCTAATAATTCAATTATATTGAATAATTGTAAAAAAAGAGTATGCAAAGAATCAATATAGAAAAGTATAGGAAAAGTACGGAATCAAATTAACAAAATTGCAATGATCTAGCATTCCTAAGCTACTTTTAGTAGCAATGTAAGCTGTTGTTTCTTGAAACAGGTACCAAAGAGGAAATAAAAATTATTTTTACTGCCTACTGACCCAGTAATGGCACCTACCTCGAGTATGGTGGTTCAATCAGCTGCTGTGCGTAAACCAGAGAAAGTGTGTGCCACACTCGACACTCAACCCTCCACTCTCCACCAGTGCAAAGTTCCTTTCCCTTTCTACGCATAAGGGAAATTCTCATTTTTATGCTTTCAGCAGAAATAATCCGCGGATCTGTCATTTTACAAGGCACACTGTTTTAACAACCACTTTCCTCTAAATAAACATTTATTTATTTCAGCAGAACAACAATATTTTTTAACTTCTATTTCAGCCGAAATAATATAAAAGTTGCAGTGTAGAAGCATATATTGTCCAGGTTGCACTGAATGAATTTATTTCTCACAATTAGAGTCCTTAGAATAGTGGAAATGTCCATTTCACCACTAAAGTCTTCTCGAGTTTCTTTCTTGTTCCTACGATAACAATTTCCTTCGTGTATAGGTTTCACAATTTTTCCCATATAATTCTCACATAATTTCCAAAAATTGTTCATACGAAATCGAGTTCTTCCGACATATACATATAACGTTTTCGATTTTGAGATTTCAGCACGATTCTCGTACTGATAACTCTGATATCGGAATTCCTGATTCGTCTCATTTTTTCTACGAACCTGCGATGTGTACATATTACAGGTACTTAGGTCCAAAGTGAGGCTGGAACGTAAGAAAATCTAAAGAAAAATGGTTTTGTTCCAGGGGACTGGCATGGAGAAGGAGAACTCCGCATCGGGCGGAGGCAGTGGAGGTGGCGGAGGTGGAGGCGAAGCAGCAGCAACGGCGACCCCGGGCGCCACCTCCGCCTCCGAGAAGCTGCAGGCGGACCAGGCCAACCCGCTCCTCGATCCGACTGCACTCTTCGGCGGTAAGCCAATTCCATTCTCTACCACCCTCTTTTCTCCTATCTTCCTTCTACATTCCCTTAACCCACCTCCATTTTTTTTTTTTTACTATGTATCTTCTTGCTTTCTTACTTCTCTTCACCTAACATACGACACCGTGGCAGATTGATCGCAACGTCACACCTCCTTCCGTGATCCTCGCGATCCAATGCAATATTTTTCACTCGTTTTTTTTCCTCCCTCATAACAAAGCAGCTTAAAGTGTTAAGAAGCATTCATGGCGAACGAGACTCGCTCAATAGGATTCTGTTTCAATTGTCATTTTTTTTGCATTCGAGAGTCAGTATTGTGTGAAGTTTCAATAGAGAACTATGTTTCGAAGATTTACAATGGTTTTTTTTTCCAAAGCATTTATTAAATTGCAGGTTTAATGCTGCTGCACTAACTCGGCTCATTTTTTTTATTTTTTTTCCTGAATTACACAATTCCTTTAATATCGTGCTGAGAATAGGTGTATTGCTAAATGAGGTTTCCTTTGACAAACAAATAATATTTGATTACCAGATGCAATACTTTGTTGATCGAACCACTTTTTATATCGATTCTTTCATTGAGAAGATATTCTCGTGAGACCTGTCGATGATGGAAGTTGTATTATCTTTCCATGAACGTCGAACTAAACGCGATTCGATCTCGCGGTTCAAAGATGAAATAAAATTGTGTTCACGAGTACTCGTCGGGCGTTCGACAAGTCTGACTGGATCCGATCTTGCCGATACGGCACGAGTACCTGGTAAAATCAATGTTTCGAGCGGCGGATATACAAAGAGAGAGATGATTGTTGCAACCTTGAAAAACGATGATGCGCCTCATAAATAGAATTAGTGGTATAAAATTCTAAGCAATTGTCAAAATACGACAATGGTAACATTAAAAAATTGCGGAGAAATTTGAATCAAAGAAATATATATTCTTTACTGCGAATTATCAAGAATATTAATTTGTACCGTTATTAATTATGTGCCTCTCTTATCAACAAGTAAAATTTCCGTATTTTAGCGTGGACAGAATAGCGTAGAGGGCGACTCATCTTAATTAAGATTGCTCGCGTGGTTGCGTTTAAGCGGGTAAATCCAGCATGTTCCGTAGCTCTTGCGAGCGTTGTCGAGTTCTACGACGAGTCTCCTTCTAACGCCATTTTTTTCAAAGGGCTCAGAACCCGTGGAATTATATTGTATACATATACATGTACTATTTACACATGTATATAAATGTATGTACCTGCATATATGCACGTTGCTTCGGACCGTCTCGTATCAAGAAGAAAGCAAGTGCTCTGTTCGGCCACTTACTTTAATTAGTGCCACTCGTACCGTCGCGATCAACCGCGCCTAGTCAATTGACTCTTGTCCGTTGGCTTGTGCCTCTATACTCTATCCTCTCTCTCTCTCTCTCTCTTTGCTTGCTTCATCTCGCTGGCGACGATTTCAAGATTGCTTCCTTTTTCCTTCGCCAGACTTCCTGGAAACCACGGATCGCATAAAACAATCGACGATTTTTAACTCTACTCACAGATCCATCCTTTTTGTCCATTCACTCTGGGGAGGGTGAGCTCGCGAAGAGTTGAAGCTTAATGCTTCGTAGTCTCTTTCCCTCGTAATTACAGAGTAATTGAGAATTATAATTAAAATATTGTCTCGTGAAAGGGGTGCAACGTAGGAGCTTCAGTCTCTCGGATTTCAGTCTGTAAATTCTCAACTCCAACAGAATACCATCTACTACATACATATTTACTCTAAATTAAATGAAAACAGTGATGCATACACATTTATCCTCTGTTCTATTAGACGAAACATCCGTGTGGAAAGGATTACGAGAAATCAGTTTGCCAGTTATGAAACATTTTCTTCCCATAAGAAATCCCAAATTCTTGCCAACAGCGACACACAGTCCAATCAGCCTTTCCTCATTCCGTTTCCGCAAGCCTAGGGATGCATAAAAGCAAGAGGCTGACAGATGGGTAGAGTCCGCATAGAAGAGCAGAACGCAATAAGAGCCTCTACCGAGTGGTGTAGAACGCGCGCGACGCTCTGACGAGGATACAGAATGGGATTTCGTTTATTTCGTAGCCTCACCTCTCCGCGTCGTGGCCTCTCGTTCCTCCTCCTCCTTCGGCAAGCGTTCCGCGTGATCGTCTTCCTCTCCCTCTCTTTCTCTCCCCCTAGAAGGTACTTCTCCGTTTCCAGCGAAGCTTCCAGCCACTCTGACAGAGTTTCTCGCTTCCTCTCGTGTTTTCCGGACGCAAGAGTGCGGGCGGACGACGAGCGCGCTCGGACCGAGCTTCTCTTTAGCCAACCCCCCTCATCCTCTCCTTCCTCTGCGACTCTCTGCTCGTCGTTGCTCTCCGTTGCGGTGCGGTCTCTCCTTCCCCTTCCTCACCTCTCCCTCTCTCTTTCTCTCTTTCTCCCTTGGATTCGGGTTCTCTCGGGCTCTCCGCTGGTTCTCTGCTGGTTCTGTATATTTATTGATTGCCACCTCACCTCGCCTGCCATGGTCTGCGGCAGTTTCCCCTCTCCACGAGCAGCCGGTCCCTCGCTTCCAGCTCGTTCTGCTGCGGCACAAGCGGCAGCATCACGCTCCAGGCCCCTCGTTCTCTCTCTGTCTCTTTCTCTGTCTCTCTATCCACGTTCCTCGATCTGGTATCTCTCTCGTAGTCGCTATTCGGCTCCGCTTTGCTGTCTCCGTGGGTCTGGCACGTTCCTATTCCGTCATTCTCTTCTCTCTCTCTCTCTCTCTCTTTAACGTTTTTGCCTCGATCCTCTTTATCTCTCTCTCTCGCTCTCTCGCAGGCGCACACGTACACACACACGAGGATAACGCTGCTCGTTTCCTCTGGGATCGAGAACTCGCCCTGTTTTGCCGCTGGCTCCCCTTCGGCGCTTTTCTAGCGGCCTCGGTCTTTCTCGTTGTGTCGTCGTCGACGACGACGTTGGTCTACGGACCCTCTCGCCTTTACCCCCTACGCTCGATACGCCGCGCCACCCCGCATTGGCCACGCGAGCTCCTCTCCGCTCGACTCGCAGAGGTTTCGTTTGAGGATGACTGCTGCAACGCTCTCTCGAGCTCTTCGGCTTCCTTTTCGTCTTATTCTATCGCGAGCCTTGCTATATGCACTCGGGATGACTTGTCTTCTTCTTCTTCTTCCTCCGTACCGACTCTATCTCTCGCTTCTTGCATTTCGGATTCTTCGCGGTGGGCTGCTTCGACCGGTGGTGGTGGTCGACCTCTCCAGGCGTTTCTCGTAGAAGCGAAACTCATGTTTGCTCTTGCAATACAGATTTCTTGGGAGCGGTAGCGTTCCTCGGTGCGAGAAACGCACGTAAGAATCGTTGGAGTAGTATGTAGTTTTAGGATCGTCTGACTTGTACTTTATTGCGTCGATTGTGGTACAATTGTTAACACGTCGACTACCAATTTAGACATAGCTACCAACTACAGATTGGATATTTGTGAATCTTAGTTAGAAATTAAATTGTTATTTGATGTTTCCATAAAGTTCCTTATTCGAAGAAGTTGAAGAAAAGCCTCAGGCTAAATTCTTGTAACGAGTCTTTGCAGTTTCCCGAGGGTTGGCGCGTGTTAAGGTAGTATCGTTTGCTTCGTGTTCCGGACGTCATCGGTGTACAAGTTCGTTGTTCGGACGTCTCGTGGTTGCAAAGTCTCGGGGAAAAGACCCAGCGGCGTGACACCCCGGGTTGAAAACTCTGTGTTAGGAGAATGATTCGAGAAAAAAGGACGGCAAGGATGCGTTGCCAAAGAAACGAGTCTTCTTCTTCTCTCTGGTGTACGTTCACCGTTCTTTCCAACTTTCCTCCCTCGTCTCGGTTTCTAATTCCAGTACATTCCGCGATACGACGACGCATTTATCTGCGACGATCGATGCAACGTTCCCTCGCACTGGTCACTGGCCACATTCACATATCGCTACGTGATTTTCCTTTCCGATTTCGATCAAGATACAATTGAGATGACACCATTATCAAGATTAAAATATACTTAAATGTTTGAAATCAGGAGGAAATTGATCTTTCCGAGAACACGTGCAATTTCCCTCTCGATCGTACATTCGATTTCTAATCAAAATCCTTTCTTCGCATTCTAACGGCACGCATTTATCCTTCCACGATGAGTTTCTCGGTTTCCACGGTCCTCCATTTCCACTAGTGGCATTCAGACCGGCGCGACGTGGCGTGTGCTTGATAAATGCGCATGCTGTGGCCCGAATTCGATATCTCGAAAGGACCGGGGCGGGGATAGTCGGTTCCAGTAGAAGAAGGAAAACAGCCGAGCGATAATAAAAGCTAGCGAGAAAACCGATGCATCGATCGAACAGAGTGAAAAAATATCAATCCAACTTCCACCTTCTTCGATTTCCTACCCTTTCTTCTCCCTGACGTTCTCTTGCACTCCCTTGCGCCTTTGGTCTTCTTCTATATCACTCCGTAGAACATTAAACCGGTGAATTATGTAAGCAGATGCCGAGGAGAATTTCTCGAGATTACGTGCAGGGTAAAAGCGATTCGGATAAGAAGGCTCTACTTTGGCTGGATAGTGCATAATGCACCACTCGGTCGCCTGAATTCTAGCAGGACCATTTCTTTTAACACCAAATCTGTCGAAAAGCTCAAAATGACTCATCGAAGAGTTTATTTTCAATTCGTTCAAAAATTCTTTCTTCTTTCTCTTAATCTTCTTCAGACCGATTCCACTGTTGATAATAATCGTTCATTCCGTAAGTTGCATACTATAGAAACAGAGTATTTAAATACCTCGTCTATTGCGCAACTTAACCAGGTTACCGAGCACCGCAAGCCACCGTTATAATTGTATCAGTCCCATATATCACAGTAGCGCGCACCTTCGACACCTTATCCTTATTATCTTTAAAGAAAGTATTTAACCGTGACTTCATTAACCAGGGAAATTACTAAACCAAACCACGATTAATTCTTTGGTAGAAAATTGACGAAACTCAACAATCGGGATATTTGAATTATTCTTCGACTGGTTATGGCAATGTATAAATACGTCGAAACAAAAGAAAACAATTGCTATCGCAGTACCTTGATAACTTTATGTCGATCGAAGCGAAAAAAAAGTTATTGCATCCTGTGCGTAGTGCGTAAATAGCCCAGCAAAGCTTCTTCGTTATTTGCATTATTTATACTATGCAAAGTTCTGCTATTTTATCCGTCGTTTATCGAGGTAACAAGGTTGCCCAGAAATTTGATTTTCCAGCGCGTCGATCAGCGACGGGAAACTTAAATCGATGGGAATTGACGGTAACAGGGTCAGTGTCATGGTTTCGATGGAAGCATTGTATCTATGTATTTTCGAGATTGATTCTCTTAAAAGTGATTACAAAGCATACGCACACCCGTATCGTTCGTTCGTTTGTTTCGGATTAAAAATAGCACGTCGACATTAAAATGCAAAAGGGTATAGTCGAACAATCGATATTCGCGTCTTTCAACCGCTGCTAACTTTCTATGACGGTAGCGTCACTTTTATAGCAAAACATACAATTACACGTATAATAAAGCAAATTTTCAACACTCTCGAATATTGGTAATTTTCGATGATTTGCAGAAATATTATAATCATTGGATATTAACGTGATATAACAATTGATATAAATTAATTGAAATAAAACTTACGGTTAACGATCGAATGACAAGGTGAATTGATTAAATCGTAGAAAAATGGTCTTTCGGAACTCAATTAACTTGAATAAGATCGTTCGGGCGTAGATGCGTTTCACGGTCCGCGAAAACGCAGCCGTGCCCGGCGAAGAAGAAGTTCCTTGCAGTGGATAAATGTCGGCCAGGATAATAGATAAATGTGATAGGAAAGAGCAAATGGTCCGTGCACTGCTAGACCCGTTCCGAGTCTCTGGCCATTTCTTCCGTTATAAATTATTGTATCCTTCGTTGCTCCTTTTCCTCTTGATCGCGGTTGCTGAAGTTGCAAACTGTCGCTGGACCCTGCGTCGACCGATTTATCCGAAGGTTTCCTGAGAAATTTCCTCCTATTTTAATCTGCTTCCTAACGATATGAACCGTAACATTGTACTGATCCATTTAAAATGGTTAAAATCATTCTTGATAAATTGTCACCTGCAGAGTATTGAATTAAAACTCTCCAATTTTTTTTGTCAACTATTCTTCACTCTTTACCATTATTCAATACATAAAAGATAAAGTTTAATATATATTTGTGTAAAGAATTTTATCATTTAATTTCCTCCTAATTTATAATTTATATCTATATTGTACACGTGGTTACCATTTCCGATCATTAATCGTTACCAATTGTGATTGCACAGAAGCCATTCAGGTAGTAAAAACTGTAGAGGCGATCCAGCCAACACAGTTTTATACTGTGCGAGCGATGGGATGAATACGGTGAATGAATGCATCATCTGGCAAATCTGTCGCACACAGAGACACACGTGTGTATACATATCTATCACATGCAGATCCTCTCCTGGCGATGCAGCATGTCGCGAGGTTCGTGCCTCGTCGGTTGTCCGTGCTATTTTCTTCCCGGCACGTTTCGCTCGTCGAGAAAAGAAGCATCCTGCGTATTCCGTACTGCGAAAATAGCCGCTCGCGATCGTGCACCAGTACGCTACCCTGGTTTGCTAATGCTCCTATCTCTTGTTGCGACGAATATTTTCCAGTATATTCGGTTAGTCGATGTTTTGCTAAAAGGATAGTATAGAAATCTCACTTGAAAACTAACATAATCACTCTATTTATTTGAATTACTGCTAGAGGAAGTATAACTTCCACTTATTACGAATAAACTTAAAAATAAAATCAGAATTTAGAGAAAGATTCAAAGAGAATTCATTCTCGCAAATTTCTTATAATGCCGAGAAACGCGATCGGTTTAGGGCAGAGAAACAGCGTGTTTTAAAAGTGTTACACGTGGAGAGCAGTTCCTCTTCTAGTGGGCTGCCCTACTGTATCCTCGAGGTTCGCAGCTGCGAATTAAATTGTCGAGCAGGCGAATATGATTCAAGCGCTTCTTAGCTTCAAGAGCAATTAGCTTTTGTCGCTGCTACTGCTGCTACTGCTGCTGCTGCTGCTATTACTACTCCTTCTGGATCCTTTTCCCTCGCTCTGTTTCACCGAGGTCGCCGAGTGCGAAAGCTCGCTTACAACTGCCAGTATCATAGTCATGGGAGATTTATTCAGATTTTTATTCCTCTTTCTACGACAAGTATAATACAGCAACTTGTCCAGGAAATTGTTACGAGTTCCCGGAGAATTCTGCTATTACATCATAGTCGAATAATACATTTTTTCATGAACAATTTTTCTATGGATTTTGTTGTTTGTCATTTGCACAACTACTCGACGATTGAAACACAATGCTGCGTTGGATTTAGATAGTTTATAAATAATCATTTTGCTAGTTAAACAAGAATTGGTTTGAATTAGAAACGAGAGAAGAGTTTGAATGTTGCGAAAATATTGCGAAAAAGTATCTAGTAGTTAGTAAGTAGTATAGAAGAGGGACTCTGTACGAAACCATCTCTTTGACCCGGGCCAGCTCTTCTTCCCAGCCTCTCGCTGGCCACAGCGCCGATCGATTTAATAACACGGCCATTTTCCTAGCTCACGGACCGAACACACTCACAGTTTGTCGTACTACCACCCTCAGTTCTAGCTTCTGCTTCTGCGTCTGGTCCTATTCATACTACTGTCGCGCTTTGTCTCTCCAATTCTATTTTCTTCTATCTTCTTCTATGCTTTTCTCCCCAGCTATGAAACGCGCTCCGCTACACAAATTACACGGTGTAAAGCCACCGATGACTCAAACTTCGAGGGGTTGTTCTGCGAGCCGAAATCAATCGAAAATTTAGTTATCGAACAGATCGAAATTCTGCTTTATTTGGAAAATTGAAATTGTAGATTTTAAGTTTATGAAATGTATCTATGTATTGGAGGAAACAATTAAGATAAAAGGAATATGAAGAAGAAGAAGAAATGTCATTTTATGTAATACGAGTTGTATTGAAATTGTAAAGTTTTCTGATATTTGATAACAGGATTTTTCTTCTGATGTTACTATAACTGAACGGCAGGCAGCAGTTGTGTCGTCGGAAAGAGAGAGAGAGAGAGAGAATGCAATAAGACTTTTTCCGTTTTTCCAATTTCCATTGTCTCCGATAATTTGGAGCATTTTCAACGTTGCCGCCGGCATCGATTAGAGTCAAAACAATGCTCCTGCCTGAGGGTCCTTTATTAGCGTGCTGGGGAAAAACAGGAAATTAGCGACAGAGTGCAAGCGCGTCGTGTCGCCAGTTTCGCCGACCTCGGCAATCGTGATTTCCTCAACTACCCTTTTCCACGCTCTCTCTTTCCCTCTCTCTCTCTCATCTATATTCCCAAACTCTACTTTCTTCGCTTGCATTTCCAATACATACCTGCATCTCCTCGAATCCTGCAAATTCTTTCATCCTTCGGCAAATTCAATTTAGTCCTTTCAATTAAACTGTATTATCTTCAATTAGAACTTTTTAGAAATTGAACAATTTTTAAGAATCAACATAATCCCCATTTACTTTACCTTTTACATTCGCTAATATATTTTATGTTGTGACAATTAAGGAAAAGAACCACTCATTACACCTCCGTATCCATTAAACTCAATATCGATAGAAATTCGAGTAACTTTTCCTCTGCATTGTTCAGCACTTTCCTCTGCCAATAAATTGAGAAAACCTTCGCTTCTCATTCGACGAAAGCCTACGATCAAGCCAATCGAATTGTTCCGGTAGCCAGGGTTTCTCCCTGGAGTTTCTAACCACCGACTCTGTCGCCCTTCCACTCTCGCGACGTCTGCTTCCCCAAAAGCTTAATCATAAATCGATAAACGTGATGCATCGCGTTTCAGATGCGTCAATTGCCTTACAATATTTCTCAATATCTTATTGAAAATGAATTGTCGATTATTAACGAATAGAATTTTATTCGACGGATTTATTCGAATACTTACGTTTCAATTGTTTTGTTATTCGGGAGAAAGGAGACATTTTCGAAAATGGTAACCCTCGATAGTATTGTAACGAGAAATGGAAAAGTTGCTTTATGAAGAACTCGAATGCACTTTGCAGAGTTTCGTGTTCACAGGGCAGAAATTTTAGCAGAAAACTGTCAGGTTTTCGAGATAGAAAGAGAGGAAAGAGATTCGTGCGTTCAATTGACTTTTCTTGCTTTGATTCAGACAGTTTCGAGTCAAGAGTAGGGAACAAACTCAAAACGAGTCATAGCCTTCTGTTGATTTGCTCTTTAGTTCTCTTCTGCTTCTCTTTGTCTCTGTACTCGACAGTTTTGCGAGGCAACATCCCTTTGACTGCCTCAATTGACGCAATTCGAACAAAGAAATTTAATTATGCGTTCGAATTACCATTGTCGTCTTTTAACATTTCCTAAAATACAATACTATTATTTAGTTCACACTGATCACATTTTTCCAAAGAACTAAAACCCTTGATTTCCAAATTTTTCATCAAAAACACTTTAATAAGGAGAAGAGTTTAACACAACTCGTACAAAAATTCCCAGAAAAATCTCACATTTCATTGGAATTTCATACGATTTTCTCTCTTTTTCTCTCAGCGAAACAAGTTTATCTCGGAGAACTATACATCAATATTTTGCAGCCTTTGCGCTGGAATATCCCACTCATTTTTTCGAATTGCCAATACAGGAGAATTTGACAGAGAGTTTTCAGCGAGATGGAAGCATTTCCGTCATTGTTGATGGTGAAATTGTCAGGGTTAAAGCGACGGGGATAAAATATTCGATCGGCGTTCTGGCAACTATTAAAATTAGGAATTTATGATAGGAAGACGCGTGCATGGTGATAGTCAAGATATACGTGTTATATCGACGAGGCCAGTTATAACGAAGCGGCCCATAAATAAATATTTCTCCGTGGTGGTCTTTTATCGAAGAGTCATTAGGGGCCTTGGCGAACCGAGCAATATCCAAGCGAACACGCCGGAGAAGCTTAATGTGCCGGTCGCTCGGTTACTCGAATAATGGATTCCCGTTAAAGCATCTGGATTAAAGCGGAAAGTACGAAAGAGAGCGCGATTCTATGCACAGTTTGTTTCATCACTGTTTTTCACGCAATTCAAAAGTCGACACTCGAAAAATAAAAGTTTGCAGACTGAAAGAAAGCGTTGATCGAAGATTACGATGCCAGACGAATTTATTAACTCTTACTCAACGATTTAATGCTTCTATAACTTTCTTTACACCTTGTTTCTTTTTTTCACTCCCTGATATATTCGTTTTCTAGACACATTCCCAGATTAAAAATGCATAATACAAACGTCGATTTGGCGTAAAGTCCGTAGCGAGTGTGAAATAAATATTTCTTGTTTTTCCAGTGGAAAAACATTGGATTTTCGGTGGCTAAATACTCCCGGTATATGCGTATGGAAATTGTGTCCTGGTATTACAATATTTATTAATTTGTTCCCAAGCTCAGGATAAAACTACCGCGGCAAATAAATGGAAACGAGCATCTACTTTAAATTTCCTGCACGATTCGACCACCGTTGGGGTACTGTATTCCATGTTATGAATAATAATAAAGCCTTTGGCAAAAGGGCTCGTCCGTTTGCGAATAAAATCTCGCTTATCGGTTGCGATCAATCGCATTAGTATCCGTACACACTGATCACATATTTTCAGGCCACAAAAGAGAAGTTAACAGATTCAAAGAAACTCTTTCGTAATTCATCCAACAGCACAGACATTAATATAATTCAATTTTTGAATTTTTAAAATGCTGAACCTTGTAATTAAGTACATAATTAATTTAATTTCCATTAAGGTTTTATTGTTCTGGAAAATCGATAAAGAAACGAGAATTCTATTATAAAAAATCGCGTTGTTTACTTTGCGTAGCGGAATAAAATTTCAAGAGTGCATACGTTCTAGCCGAATGGCCAATGACTCGTCGAGGAAGTAGATATAGGTGGGGGTAGTCGGATATGGTAGTAGTAGTAGTAGCAGTGGGGGTAGAATATAGGAACAGAAACATGGGGTACGCGACCGTACCCGAGAGTGTAAATACGCATGCAGCAGAGGCATTATACGTGGCTGTTCGCTAGTGCCGAAGCGACCGAGCGAACTGCGGAGTAGTAGTATGTAGTAAGTAGTCGCGCGAGCAAGCAGCCGGGTTCAACGACCGGTATAAATTAAAGCGCCGCTTGGATTTCAATGCCACGGCCTTCCTCAAGGCCGCGCCACTCGTAGAAAATCAACGGTACATTTGCCGTGGCCTGTGTATACCGTCATGTGGCGCACGCAACAATAAATATTCTACAAATACCAATTCTCTTATTTCTACCTCGAACTCGCTCTTCAATTGCTCTTCAATTGCGGTTTTCCTCGCGGTTTCCTTGACCCACAACTCCCCCTTTCAAGTCTATGACATTGACTTTCTTCTTTCTCACCGTACTTCCTTAGAACTCATTTTTTACCAATAATTGTAAACTGATATTCCGATAATTCCGATTAGAATCTTGCAAATTAATAATTTTGCACAAGTGCATTTTTTCCTATTCCTGTATTTTAGAATCTTCGTAATTAGTCAATGAATCATTCTCCTTCATGAAATTAATTGAAATTGTATGAATTTTAGAATTGTGTGGTAGATGTTAATGAGAAAGATGTGTGGAATTGAAAAATGGAAGAATAATGGTATGAAATTATTGTGTTACAGCATATTGGCCAAGAGGCGACAGCGCAGCGTCCTCGTTGTTCGGTGGGATGCCCGGTGGTTATGGATTGGGAGCGCCTCACTTGCCCTCGGCTTACGCGATCCTCGGCCGAGGGGGTTCGGCACCCGGTTTCGGGGGTCACACACCGGCTTCGGCACCACCGCCACCCCCCTACTCTCACAGTAGCCTGGGTACTTTGAGCGTGGCCGCCAGTCAGGCTGCCAGTCTAGGTAAGGCCCTTTCACCGCACAGAGTGTAACTCTGACCAACGCGATTCACCATCCAATAAAGCCGACACTTTTCGACGTTTCCACCTTTCTCGATTCGAGATTAGCGCCACGTTCGCTGAAAAATTGCTGACTTTTGCGATTTCGCGGAAACTTTTACTACCCTATTTCATTCACGAGACATGTTCAATACCTGTATGTATCGTCAAAGATAAGAACTTATTAATTATAATTAGATGGTGTTAGAGATAATTTTATCATTTTAATTATTAATCGAGGATATATTACTTAGAAGCTCTGTTTTTCAAGTTCTAATCAGGATGATATTCGCGTTACATTTACAGGTATCAATCCTGCTAGTGCAGCATGGTGGACAATGGCTTCTCACCTGGCGGCGCAGGACTACCTCGCGAGGCTACAAGGGGCGGCGGGACTCCCGGGCTTTCCACCGGGTGCCGAGAGCCTCCTGCCACCGTATCCCGCCTCTCTACTTAATCCCCCGTCCCTCTCGTCACACAAGTCCAGTAAGTGTAAGTATCAAACCACCATTCAATCTCACCCCTGCAGCTCCAAAATTCGACTGTTCACACAGCTAATTTCTGAGAATCCCCCTTAAAACACACACAATCTTTCGACTAACGAAATCTTTTGAACTTTGAAAATTAAATTAAAAAATCACAGCTAAGTCAAGTAAGAGTCACAAGACGCCCGCCAGTAGTAGTAGCTCCACGACGCCAAGTATGACCAGCAGCAGTCTGGCAGTCTCGACTCAAGCATCGGTCACGTCCTCGCATCACAGTACCTCGGCCAGCAGCACGCCAAATTCGCAAACAAATGTCGTCAGGTAGGCACCAACCTCGTTAATAATAATTGTCCGCTTTTCTCCTCGCCTTCCACTTATCGCCCTCTTTTTTCTTACCTTTTCACGCTTGCCAATGCGAGCAGCACTGCGAAAGAGGGAAGGTGAGACGATTCTTTCTCCTATAACTCCGCTATTTTTATCCCTATAATTATACACATTATTTCTATACATGTATATGCAAATAATAATTAACGAAAGTCGATCTTTTTTATCGTCAACTCAATTGAACAGTTTCATTGAATCGTTGGTATTTGATAAAAATGAATAAAATGTGCATATATTTCAAACTGAATACCAATGACGGAAAAAAGACGTGAAGTAAATCACACGAAGCACCAAGCGAATAATTGAATTTATAATCAAATGTGAACACAGCATCAAACGATGCGAGATTCAATTGATAATTATTCGGTAGTTACACGAAATATTTGATATTTTTATACCGACGAAACGTACTGTAACATATCGTGTTAAATCAAACTCACGGGTTAATCGTCAATTGTCACCGCAGTACCTATAACACAATTCGTTGGATGTATTGGAATACCACTCTTCACAATCAGACTGGAAATATTTCATATCCAGAACAATCGGAATTTTTCACTGACTGAAAATTGTTTTCGGACATTTTATTATCACTTTCTACATTAATCTTCAATTGCAATATACAACAAATTGATGCCAAATCTGTCTCAATTAAAAAGTATTGAGACAGATATCAGTATCGATAGAAGAATTACCATTGAGGCATGTCAAAGCGAAAGGAAAAATAAAAGGATAATAATTCAATTTGGTTCAGTGATCCTAGCAGTATATTAGGAGGAGTGCGACTGCCTCCCGATACGGAGATCATCAAATATACGTCGAGTATAGTCGGCCCAAAGGTTCCTGGCACAACGAATCGTGGTAGAAAGAAAACTATATCCTTGGATAGTCCAAGTGTCAGTGTACATCCACCGCCAGCTGTACCAAGCCTCAGTGCCCATCAGACCAACACGACAACCTCTTCGCTCATGATGGAACCGAGGAAGTACAACCGTACGGGGGTACATATTTTTTTCCTTATCTTAATATATCGTTAAAAACTATAATTCATTATTTTCTGAACAATCAACTTTTATTCTGAATAAAAATATCTTCGAGTGCAAAGGGTTAAATTCCTAAGAAAAATGTATAGTAACTGCATGGTATATTTTGATACACACACACACACACACACACACATAGTAGATAGACGGGACGAATGACGTGTCACTGCATCGGAAATTGACATCGCGCTCCATTACTAAACAAGATTTAATTTACTCTTCCAGAGCGAGTCGAACGACTACAGAGAACCTGTAGATCGCGTGGAGGTGATTAAGCTACCAGCCCACTCGACGAATGGCTCAGTCTTATCCGCGCCTTCGGCGTACTCGGCGACGACTACCAACGCGAATAACAATGCAAGCGACTCCGATGCGCCTCTCAACCTTTCCTTGAAACCCGCGACTACGAGCAGCAGCTCGCCGATCTCTGGTAGCCAGCCTCTCAGTCAGCTTAGTAATTTGAGCCAATCGTTACTTGCCTCCGATCGGACGTGTGAGTATTAATCCCGATTCTTCACGACCTATCGTATCTTAGCTTGGTAAATATAGGATCATTGATGATAGCTATAATTCAAGAAATTTCTTAGAAACATGAACAGATGATTTTGATAGTGTTAAACGCGTTGACTTTCGATGGGTTACAATTATATGTAACCATGAGGTACACTTCCGATTGCAGCGAGACGAAAGCCAGGTCCAAAGCCGCGAAGAGTGCCCCAAAATTCAGTTCCAGTACCAGCTTCGCCGAGTCCCTCTCTGGCACAGCTATTTGCAGCCGCTGACTCTCCGCAACGGCCGAGCAGCGGTAGCGAAGAGAGCGAGAGTGCAAGCTCGACCCACCACAAAGATGGCAGACCGAGAAATCTTGGTCGTGGCATATCGAAACCGAAGAAAAACACGGTAGCTTCGTTGTTGGCGCAAAGCAGGGCTCTCGGAATGAAAGCTACGCCACCCGTTGATCCCAATGTGCCATTATCCCATCAAGTCTCCCTTCTCAGATCGAACATACTAGCTGCTCAACTTCACGTACCCTCTGCCACGGGACAACTTGACGACAAAATTCCGAATCAGGTAAACAATAATAACAAATGGACATCAACATTTTATTCGGGGCTTTCAGTTACTTTCTGTTATCTCTCTTTTGTTCCTTTTTTTTGCTTCTTTTTATTAACAATGTTGTATGAGTTGATCTTTAATTCGATTATGATATTTTTTACCGGATGAAAATAAGGGGGAACCAGAGTACAAGAGATCTGGCCATCACATCGTTTTCTTTTCAGTTAATTATTTTTGTCACTAAAACCATACCCCCTATATAGCGCTCTTTGCAGGAGAAAATGAAGAACAAACTGCTCGAAGTGTCGGGCGAAGAGAGCAACATGGACGTAACTAGTGAGAGCGGCAGTAATACGGACGTTGTGACGGATACCGACGACGACATTGCCGAGGGCACGCCCAGTGCCAAGAGGAGAAAGATCAGGCCAAGCGAAAGAGATCTTCAGGTACCGCTGGAACGTGGCTGGAAGCGGGAAACCGTAATCAAGGGACTCGGGAAAACTGGAGTGATAAAGGGAGACGTATCTTATTACAGTCCGTGTGGAAAAACGTTCAGGAGCAGCCCAGATTTAACGAAAGTAAATAGAAAATTAGAAATACATAGAATTTCTCAACAGTCTCTCTTTAGATCTACTATGTAACACGTTTTAAATTCAATTTCGATGGTTTCTAAAATTGTTGATCAAATTTCTCGATTATTCACGATTTTTATAATGACCTACTTCGGATAATTTGAAACATTCCCTAATTACATGAAACAGTATTCGGGTGATCGGTAAGTTTAACTGATATTCTTCCATAAAAAAGGGGAATCCGATTGTGCATTGTTACAGTTTCTGGAACAGCAAAATCCAAGTGATTTAACATCCGCGAACTTCTCGTTTTCTTCGCGACCTTTGGTAGGAGAGTTTCTCCAGCCGACCATGGGTCTCGCGGAAGCTGAGTTCGTTCGATTAGGTGCTCAAGAGGTTGCAAGACGATTGGAAGAACTGCGAGCAGCTGGTGGCTTCCGGGATGTGCGATCGAACAACCAATACGAACGCGAAAAGTTGGCATACGCGAAGAAGCTAGCGAAGGAGGAAGCTCAGCGGCATAAAGAACAAGCTAGGTGAGTTATGTCAATCTTAGAAATTCATTTCTTCCAAATCAAATGCATGTTTCAACTAGCTACCCCGCATTGTCATTGCGCATAACAATAACACGAATGCTTTGACGATCCTGCAAGCGAATTTTTGCAAAATGTCAATTCTTAAAATACAACATTTATAATTAATCCTTATTATATTTCGTTATATTCGTTTACTAACACCTCTTCCCCGCTTCTTATTCTTTCGTTCATCTTCATTCGAACTTCTCGAACTTCTCGAACTTCACTTGGCGCTTCTGCTATTTATCTGACTTAATACAACGACTATCAATTCGTCTCCGACTTTCAGTTCCACGTACACAACATAATAATTTCTCTACTTCGTTAATCTACGATAAACGCGCGTGTTCAGCTTACATTAACCGCAGAGCCGCTAAAGGTCGCTTTTCTCATCCCCATACGATTTACATTCTTGGCAGTTTCTGCGAGATTTCCGAGCAGATGCTCAACGAGGGATCCACGCGATTCATTCTTGCTCAAATAGCACAGTAACTAATTATACCCCGATTGCAGGCTCATCAAGGAGCAAGAGAAATCTGAGCGTCAGGAAGCGGTCAGACGGGAACGTGAGATCAGGAATCAACAATTGCTCGAGGTAAGTCGACGATCTCGTTTTTTCGCTCTTTCTTACCACTATCTCTCTCGTTATCTCTTTCTCACTCTATTCTCTCTCTTTCTCTTAATTTTTCCCGTTCTTTCTCTCTTTCTTTCTCTCTTTCTCTCTGTCTCTCATCACCGTGCCTTCATTTTCACGTTTTGTCTCGATCTCGTTGTTTCATTCACAAGGAACTGTTCTATTACTCTATTTGGGATACCTACGTTTTTTGTATCTTGTCCACCTGTCGTGCGTGTCGCATGCTCTCTGTGTGTGCCGTATTTATATACATATACATATATATATGTATAAACATATCTATATACGTATATATACACATCTATTTGTACATTATATCTATATATATATATATATACATCTCTATCCCTCTCTATCTATCTCTACCTCTCTCTCTCTCTCTCTTTTTCTCACTATTATACTATATATATACACATATAATATATATATATATGTATACATATACATTAATCCTTCAATGGATATTCTCGTATACCTCGAGAGATTTTGTATACTCGCATATTACCTTTTACACCCTGTTACGATCCGATGCCCGATGCTCCCAGGACACACGAGACAAGTCCATAGACCACCAAGGATTCGCTAGCAATAGTGACAGGAGAACCCAGCATGTCCTCCCGAGACTCTGTCTTTCTCTTACTCTCATACTCTCTTTGAACCTTTCTATTTCGATCTGTCTGTCTCTCTCTTTCTCTCACTCACCTCTCTCTCTCTCTCTCTCTCTCTCTCTCTCTTTTTGTTCTTCCTCTTTTTATCCGATCAGAATTTTAGTTCAGAGTCTCTCTCCCTCCGTTCTCTGGTTTCTGTTTGAACCCCCCCTGTGAATTCGCCACGCTATAGTACCTATCCGAATATATATTTATCGTTTAGTCGTTTCACGGAATATCGTTTGTTGGCTGCATCTCGCTTGCGGGCGTCCTTCCACTTGCCAGTAATCGACGTGGCCAAGTGGAAACTTGGACGTTTTCTGTTTTCCCAAATAATCGACCGTGTAGATTCCATGGAGAAGAGATTTGTATCTAGAACGTGTTAATGTCAGCACTGATCCAAAAATTCTTCGTGCAAAACGATGATTCGTCCACGAATCACAAAGTTTACTGGCGTTATCGCGTATGATCGTGCGCGAGCACGGTACATATGTACTCTTTTTTTTTTTTTGGTGTTTCTTGTGTACAGTGTGAGCAGTAGATAAATCACCGCAGTCGTCGCTTGTGTGATTAGAAAAATTCGATTGTCGTATACAAAAATGTGGCTGTAAATTATGGCAAGTTTCTCCTTGCGAGGGATCTGTGCCTTTTGAAATTTCTGGAAATCCACCCTTGCATATTTCGCATGGTGGTCTATACGAAATGTAGCATGTGTCGTTGTCGCGGTTTTAAAAACGGTGCCTCTCGACTTGACGTAACGCGCGACGAGTTTTCCTCCTCGCAATGCCGAGGAAGAAAATTCATCGTGGCGAAGAAGAGAAAAAATGTTTGCTACCCTGGAGGAACACTCGGTGGTATGCTCCACGGGATCGATGTTAGATGCTTCTCCGAAAAAAAAGAAAAAAGAAAATAGAAAATATTCTCCCATGCAATTCCGAAAAAAATAATCGAGGAAGTAGATGCGCGAGTGTAGAAAACGTTAATAGTCCATCCAGTGTGCGATAGTCCCCATAAACGGGTCCGTTTATGTCGGATTTATATCCCTAAGATCAAGCGGAATAATACTGCCCCGCCTCTACCTTCCACCCCAACCTCCACCATCTTTCAATCACTGTCACTCATGTTCGTTCATTCATTTCCCCCCCCTCTTGCATTCACAACACGCCATCCACATTCACACGCACTATACATGATCGTCTCCAAAAACATACCAAACAGTGTGAGCCGCGTGACATGGAAGAAATAGTGGAAAGAGGACGCCAGCCAAGAAATTGCTCCCGTAAATCCAATTGGATCGAATGATAATAATCAGAGCGCGAGCTGTAGGGGATGCCGATAATGTCTATAATCGATCTGAACTGACGGGTAGTCCAAGTAGAATAGTGATACATTCACACGAAACGGTTGACGGTATTCGAAGGCCTGCCACACTTTTAAAATACTCTTCCACGCGATTACGTCTTTAGCAACAATACAATCTATATCATCAATGGATTTTCAATACCTCTGATTCTACACGAAGCATCTCTCACTATAGCGTTTATCGAGTTTGACAAAAATATCAGAAGCGTATGGTCTCACGAGTGTACAATTCAAGACCAAAAGTCGATTAGTCGATGTATAGTCGAGAAGCAAAAAAATTACGCAACGTTAATTCTTCTCTACTCGTTCCTAAAACACATTCGCGTGGCCGTCCCTACCCCCAGGCCGGCCCGCAAACGTGTCGAACCCACGCACGCCAACAACCCCGTCACCACCCGCGATCGATTATATGGGCATCCCTAAACCCCCGACAAACGCAGGGTCGAAAGCGGCTTGCATTCACGATCAAGCAGAAAATGAAGATCATCCAAGAGATCGAGCGCGGTAAGAGCAAGAGCGACGTGGCGCGTGAACTGGGTCTGGCGAGCAGCACAGTGGCCACTATCTGGAAGAACCGCGAGAGCATAGCCGAGAGTTGGCGAAATCGTGACATGATGCAGCAGCAGCAACAGCAGCAGCAACCACAATTGCAGCAGCCACCACTACCAACAGGACTACCTCCTCCGTCACAGCATCACGCGGAGATCGAGGAGATACAAACGAAGAAATCGAGTCACCACTTGAGCGGAACGTTGCCGAGCGGAGTCGCGACACTACCAGTCCAAGGGGTTTTAAACGCAACGGGCGGAGGCCCAGGAACAGGGCCATGCGTTTCACCACCCGCGGTTCAGATCCTGTCTCAGGCAGGCCCCCAAGTGCCGTCGTTGGCGACTCCTCAGCAGGGTAGCGGCCTTTCACTAGCGACATCGCCTGCCAACCAGTCGGCATCGCAGACCGGCGGCTCGCCTACTACCACTGCTTCCACTGGCACCATCACCGCCAGCAACACCATCCTGGACAATAGTCAGCAGGTCCAGACCCAGACGCAAAGTCAGGAGCTTCTGGAGGTAAGATGTCGTATGAGCCTCCCTACGTCCAACCCTCTTCACGTAACCAACCTATTCCAAGTGAACCGGGATCAGGTAGCAATACCCGGAGCAATCCTTCGAGAGAGAGAGATGAGAACCCGAAAAAATTTCTCCTCACGAAATCGTCCGAGGGTGGCAGATGTCGACGGTACTTTGGAAGGTTTCTCGACGGGTTTTCGACGATTTTTCGACGATTTTTGGATGATTTTTTGGAGCGGTGGATGGGAAAGAAACTGGAACGAGGAGCTCTCGTCGTCCAGCGAAACGCACTTACTCTCTCTCTCGAGCCAGTGCGCGGCTGGGGACGGACGTTGTCGGGAGCTTTTTTTCTTTCTTCATAATTGCTCTCGAATAATTGCTCCCAAAAGAGTGACTTAATCAGGCTTGCCCCTTGCGGTCGAACCCTTCCATTGATCGAAGCCGACCCCCCCAACCCCCCCCAACCCCCACCCCCCTACATTCGTCATTACACCTTCATCGACCTCGTCATATTCACTAAATGAATGTTACTGTCATCCTGTCGCGCGACTCGTTGCTCCAAGCTCTTCCTCTCCTTCGCCTTTTTGTTTCTTGCGATTTCACGAGGACTTTGTGATGGATTTATCGAGGTAAGATTACAATTGCCTGGTTTCTATGTTTCTCCCCGTGATCACTGCAACAAGTCGAGCCTCCGTCTTCCATTATTGGTCCTTTATCCATTTTCCTCGCTCACAGTCGACTCTTATTGGCAGTAAATTAATTTTAAGTACGGAGGATTGCCTTTAGA
The DNA here is from genome assembly GCA_963989405.1 of Trypoxylon attenuatum. Lineage (NCBI taxonomy): Eukaryota > Metazoa > Arthropoda > Insecta > Hymenoptera > Crabronidae > Trypoxylon > Trypoxylon attenuatum. The sequence continues at coordinate 6,625,671 of OZ022496.1, read as the reverse complement.
TAAGAAACCATCACGGCCGAATATTACGTGAAAGTTATACACTTTTGGATCGATTACGGAACTTACGATCGGAAATCGACACTCTCTCTCTTTCTCAACGTTCTGCATTCTTCACGGTGGAACGTAACAACTACCGTATCATCGTCATTTTATCTCATGACACAATAGCCACCCTCCCATGCAAGCGGATTTTTGTTAGGCAGGCCTTTCTATTACCCACTAGATACGACTGTGTTACTAAACTACTACTGTTTCTGGTATCCAGATTTATTTCCCCTTGAAACGGAGCTACTTGTCCCCATTCTTTTCTGTTCCTAGCACTTCAACGGAATTCTTTAACGATAAACATTCTCAGTCCTCTATTGATCGAACCAACAACAGTTATCATTTATCCTTGAGAGAAATCCAACTGATTCATACCTTTTACCGTGTTACACGAGATTGATTTTTTTTCTCAATGTGCCTATTTTCTCCGATTGAAAATATTTGTCTCTCCCGAAAACAGGCTCCTGACCTGGCCGTGTTAGCGGAACAAACTTACTTGTTCTCTTCTCTCAAAGTCGGAAAAGAATTGTTGAAAATCGGAAAGAAAGTTGCCAGGGTCGTTTGTGTGCTTTTTCATCGAAAGCACAGAACCCAACCCAAATGTCTCAGAATGCAATCGCGAAAAGTTTTGCGGTTCGGAACATTTTCGTCGGTGCAGCGTACACCGATTTTGCAAGGAAAAAGTGCGATAGATCAAGACACACACGTGGTATGAGTCGGCGACACGGTAGCCAACGAAGCAGATTCGTAGACTGCTATGTTTAAATAGTAAATAACCGTGCGTCATTCTGTAGTCACGGAAGGATGAGACGCTACGTATAAATATACTACACACACGTACAATGCATACTTAGATGCACACACTGTGCTTTTGTAGGGAAAGACGAGGCGAGCGATCACGATGCCGACACCCAATTCCACTGTTTTTCAACGATACAGAATCCAATAAAAATCCTAAAATTCTTTAATCATTCGCGCCCTCTTAGAAAAATACGAATTTCGCAAAATTATATATACTCACTTGAGTGTCTTCGATTTATAATGAATAAAATTGAAAATAATTCCCGGCTGTCAGCATTGTTACCGCGAGCTGCCCCTTCTTACGTAGGCAATATATCTGAAAAAAAAAAAAAAAAAAATACAATAATATACCGACTGTCGCAAAGCTATCCTGTGCCTAGCTTCTCCTGTCACTATACCAATAACAGCTAGCTACATGATTATCCAGCATGCCATATTTTCTTGAAGTACGTGTTCTATCGATTATCAAGTATACGCTAATAGAGTATATATACCAGTATACCAGCTGCTTCTTCTAGTTCCTCTCAATTAATCGTAACGAGAGGACACTCTTGCGTGGACAATATGTAGTAATGTCTACTCGATTAATGTGCGTTTTTTATCATTACAATTATTATCAATATCACCACTATTACTATTATTACTATTATATTACTCGATTACTATTTATATATCTTCGCTATCTATTGAGAGTTCTGTATTTATAAGCAATACAACATATTAACCAGATAATAATATTTATCCGCTTAAGCGATTAGTAGGTATAATTCCAGTTGATCAGGGTGTTGCAAAAATTGGGGATGCCTCTTCGAGATCGAATTCCTAACGTTACTGGAGGAAATCAATTTTGCACGTATGTGCATATCTCAAAGCTGGCGACTTGGTACGTCAAGTTTCTCGATCCATATTTCCGAATTGTCAATCAATAACTGCGATGCTTCAATATCACATTATTATTGACTGATCAAAAATCAATCGATGGATCAGATCCATATATACATATATATATTCTACTTTAACAATTATTATCCCGACACTTGTCGACACATACGATAATTTCTTTCCTCGCAGTTCCTAATACAGAATTCGATTTTTTTTAAAAAAAAAAAAGGCACCCGAGTGTTTTGATGAACACGCTGTGTGACATGTGTATAGATAGGCGAGTATATTGCTTGGCTCCTGCATGCGCGCTGACATTTTTCACTTTTCCTCTTGCTCCACTTTTTTCTACTCATTCTCTCTTTGTATACCACGTTATTATACTTCTTGTTCTAGTTTATATTATATACGTACTCTTGGGTGGCTCAATCTTTCAATAGTTGTTTCTACTGGTGTTGGTTTATTAATCCGAGTTACGCTGTGCTCTCCAGCTTCATTCTTGGAGATCGCATAATCGATAATCGCGTTCTCGGGTTATCTTGACAGTATTTTGAGCAAGGTTCCATCGAACTTTCTCAAATTGTTTTCCCTCTTTGCTTGCCAGTGTTGTTTGAACGAAAGATATATAATATAGATATACACACTTTATTGTATATCGGCCCGTTTTCCATCGGGAATTATACGATAGCATGATACTTTCGCTAGTTGTTTCATCTCTGGGGTTATGGTGGGTTAAAGTTTCAATTTGAAAATCATGACTAAGATGTCCCCGTGAAACTCTGTCGAGTCGAGCCCATCGTGCAAATTTTACACCGGTGATTTTTTTATTGTTCTTTTTATATATATATATATATCACTTTACGTTTTGAAAAACGGTCTTTAACGATACAATCGCGATCTTTTACGAACGATTGGACTATCGCGGTGGACTGAGATCGAATTAGGCTTCCAATTAGAGTTTAGAGTGTAGTGCTTACCCTTTCTCACACTGTTCTGCGCTGTTTAGAGGCGACTGCTTACACACGTAGCCATCGACGATCACGATGAACACTGAGAATTCGCGGAGATTAGCGCGGAAAAAGAATCCCACTAGCGAGAGTCAAAATTTCCACACACTTGACCCAAAAAAAAACTTCGCCGAGAAACCAAGTCTCATCCCGAGAATACAATCACACAAAATCGAACGAAGCGAAAGCTTTTTAGAAATACCGGTTCGAAATGTCTATTATATTCTTCAAGTTCGACAAATTCTTCGAATCGCGTTGATAAATGGAATAGTAGAACGTCACACGATTAGTTAGTTTTTTTCCGCTCGCAAAAGCGACGAAATGAAGTTTGGGTTTCTTAAGGGGAAGAGAAAAAAAAAAAGAAAAGCAAATCGATACGTGTAAGTTTGATTAGGAAAATTGATAACCGAATGTGAGTGACGTGTGTATGGCATGTGCGCAGGCCCGGAAAAAACGACAGGAAGAGGTGGAGAAGATACGACTGGAAGAGCAACAACGCAAGCAACAGGTAATCCCAAAATCGTTACACCGTGATTATCTCATCTCACCCTTGGTTTTTTATCTCTTCTCTATGTTGCTTTTATACTTAATAAAAGATTTCGAACTACTGTCATATTGTTAACTCAATTAGTCAGATTTCATAGTCGTCACTTGAATATATCGAAAATCTCTGGGTGGAACCCTTAAAAATCAGAGGATGACTGACTAAGTTGAAAGAAAGAATCTACATTAAAAGTTTAAAAAGCTTCTATATAACGTCTCTTTTTTCTCCAATTTCTCAGGAACGCGAATTGAAGCGGCAACAGGCGGTCATGCTAAAGGAGCAGGTGAGTGAAATTTAAATCGTTGATCAATCCGTGAGCGTAGCATTTAGAGTGTGTGCGCGTGTGTGTGCGTTTCGTAGAAATTAGCTCGTGCTCCGTTTCACTATGTTCATTGCTTTCATTCATCGTTTGGTACTAATATATACGATATATCGACACGTACAAGGTGTTTCATTTTGATTTCCTAGAAAAACTGTGCATCTCGGAAAATGCAAATGATTTGAAAGATACATAACGAGGTCTTAGTCTTTATTACAAATAGAAATCAATTACTAAAAAAGTCGTATAATTGCAGTTTAAATCTTTTTATCATTTTATCCGTACTTTTCGGAATATTTGCCCTAGGAAATGCAAATGGAATATCCTGTACGATATCAATATATCTATATACGTAGTATCGTAAACAAGCAGAATTTGAAGATAAAAGAATGTCGTTCCTCGCTCGCAACGGAGTCCATCTCTCGCGCCACTTTCCGTTGCTCATCAAAGATCAACATTGAATTTTATGTTAGTGCCGTAGATCGAAATTCTCTTATTTCAATATTCGTCTTGGCGAAAATTCGTGTTTTGCTGCACATATGAAGTTTATTTGATGTGACAGTGAAGAAATGACTTATTTATCTATTTTCCAAAGACTTAATTATTTTTCTTAATTCTTTCCATTTTATCTATAATATCTTTAATAGCCGAATGCAATATCGATGGAATTTTTTCGCAACGATTCTTAAAATGATATATCCACTATGTGGTTTTGAAATGAATTTTGGAGATCCGTGATGCGATTTAGTCTCGCGGTCGCGTGATAGACGAGACGCACGGCTGATCGCGACCAGACGCGAATGGCTCATTTGTCAGTGAATTTTGAGTCTAGACGTAGTTTGAGCACTGGTGGACTGTGGATGTGTTTTGTGCCGCAGATGTACATGCAGGAGCTCAGCAAGCAGCGCGAGATGCTCTACACCGTCGAGCTGGTATGTGTCTCATACCCAATCTAGTTTAATAAAAGTGACCACACCCGGGGATAGAGCGAACCGAGATCACCGTCATCCAATTCGACCACCTCATTCCTCTTGCAATTAGCCGACGATCAATCTGGGAATATTGGCAAATATCCCCCGATCTTTCTCTCTCTCCCAATTTCTCCCTCTCTCTCTCTCTTTCTCTGTCAACTCGATGACATTCCCAAAAACAGCTTTTTTCTAATATTAAAATCCGAACTATCGGCAAATCAAATCAACAGAAGATTTTTGATTGAAGGTTTAGTTAAAAATTCATTCTGTCACGAAATAAAAAAATAAGGGCTTTTTATCCGATTCCAGGAATGTTTTCTACCAGTTCCCGGAAAAACTGTGTTGATAAATCGCGAATCTCGTGGGCCAAAACTCCTGTCGATTGATCGTCGATTAATTGCCTATCGATTAACCACGATTTCCATCGGGGCTACGATTCATAAATGAAGAAGTGGCCGAAACCTACGGTGCAGTCGATTAGGATTGAACTTCGCAATCGGAGAAAAATGAATCCCCTGTAACGGTGTTTTTCAATTTTTTCCATTTCGCAAGTTATCTACATTACAATTATTCTTGGTATAGTCGCAAAAACAGTTTGAAAAGACTTTTACTTTGCTATATAAACTTATTGTGTGTTCTAAATTTCTTTTGGGAATATTTCAGTATCTGTGTTGATTAATTAGGAAATGATTAGATTAATAATTTAATTGAAGAGATTCGCGGTATTGTACTGAAATTCTTCTTACAAACCATAGCTTGAAAATTGCTGCTCTACAGGGTATTCATGCGCGATGGGGCTGGGTACCAGTGATCCTCGATGAATAATCGCTTTCGTGGGATGACCCTCCGGGACGTGTTTTCGTGACGCGCACGCGAACGCCCAATTAATCATCTTACATTGAATCTGCTCGACTTCACATAGTTTCCATAAGCAGGAGCCGCGCTTGCGACCCCGAGCACGGTTCCAAAATGCCATCATACTCGGTTACCAATGAATCAAACACTTCGCCCATCGCGAACGCTTTTCCTGCTTCGTGTCTCTGTTGCCAGGCTGTGCGAGCACCCGGAATTTCGGGACTACCGCAGTCATTCATTCTTCGATTACGACTTTGTTACAACAATTGCAAATATTTGTCAATATAAATTCGATTGCATCGAAAATAAAGAGTGCTCGCACAACTCGAGTCTGTGTTCTTCAGGCATTCATCATGAAATTCGTCGAGTCAAATGACGTAGGAGCAGTAAATTCGAAGAAAGAACGTTTTTGTATTAGTATTTAACCCTTTCGCTGTAAAAATGAGAATAAAAGAATAATTATGAATATATTGCATACATAAAACTAGATATTTATTGATTTATCGTAAAACAGCGAAAGGGCTAAAGAGACATGGTATGGTAAAAATTGCACGGTTTTACAAAATCAAGAAACTTCGGTTCGAATTCTTCTTCTACCCGTGGTTTATGTATATCGTTTATGCATCCAGTTACGATCGTCATGGTAATACGTAGTATTTGACAGTATCTGGGACGGTTGTAGAGTTTGCCATTGCCCGTGCGTGTCAAATTGTGTTTTCGGCAAAAAAAATTCAACGAAAGACCATACGTCTCGTCTTTGACGTTCTCTTGTATTAATTCACTTTCACTTGCATGGCCAATCTCGAGCGTTCTTCCTAGCAACTCGTTACTATTCCACTGGATGTTGTAGGAGAGAGAAAGAAGGAGACAACACATGGCTCTAGTCCGAGCGCTAGAAAATCGTCGAAAAATGGAAGAAAGAGAGAAAAAACGTCTCGAGGCACGAGCCGAGAGAATCGCGTCAAAGGAGAAGCGTGCCGAGCAGAGGAAAGTCGAAATGGAATTAATTGAACAAATAAGGAAGCCCGTCGAAGACATGGAACTGACAGGTAATAATTTTGATCCCATAGTTCTTCTAATGCGTACGAAATCAAGAGAACTCCGCTATCAATTAAGTTTCAAATTTTACAGATCATAGACCACTGCCAGATATAAAGCGAATACCGGGATTAAAACTTCCCGGACAGGCGTTTGCCGACATTGTCATGGTCTTTGAGTTCTTGCACAACTTTGGCGAAACTTTAGGTTTTGGTGGGTCTTATTTTCAATATTACGTTTGAAAAGTTATCGTTTAACCAATCTACATGTTAATCTCTCTAAATGAAATACCCTAAATGCTATAGACATGGAATCGCTACCAAGTCTAAAGAGTCTTCAAATGGCACTTCTCAATGACGAGGAAGCAGAGGAGGAACTATTATCGGTAATGACGCACCTCTTGGTGTGTGCGATCGAAGACCCAGGTATTCCACAACCTGCCAGACACACGACTGGTTTGGGCCAGAGCCTCCGACAAGCGGACATCACACATGCAAATATCAGCGAAGTCCTACGAATTTATTTGTACGCAAATGCGACTGGCGAGGTGAAAGCACTAACTGGAGTATGTCTCGAGCGAGAACGCGACAAGAAGTTTGCCGATCACCATCAAAACGGTGGCGATTATCCGTCAACTTGTTCCGGTAAAAATGCTCAGTTCTACGAGCATCTTCACAACAACGAGACATGGAGAATGTCCGAGAGGCTTCGAGACAAACCTTTCCTCGCTCTGAATCCGACGCACAAGGCACAGATGCTTGCGTTCCTCTGCAATGAACTCTTGCAGAATAAGGCTGTGATCAGGCAGATCGAAGGAAGCTTGGAGACTGTCGCTCAACTTAGAAAAGAGAGATTCGTTCTCGATACTAAGATTAGGAAGTAAGTGTGTAATCCGTTGTAGTTTAAATTCAAGAGACATGTATATTGTGTACTATCGCGAAATTCTTTCGTAGATTGAGACAATTGCACAGTCGAAAAGTGAGAATGGAAGCTGTTGGTGTAATCGTAAATAAAACGGGTGATACGATTACCATCGAGAAGAAGGAGGTCGACGAGGAGGGTAATACAACTTCTACCGCGGTTGGCACAACTCCTACACCCGACGAAATTCATCACGAAGACGAAGTTGAAGATATGTCTGAAAATGAGAGCGAAGGGACTCAACCGGAAGAGGTACCGTAAACCTAGATTATTTTAGAAAAACTTTGAAATAATTTACTTAGTCCATCTATGTTACATTTTCACATTTTTTCTTCTTTTTTTTTGTACCATTCAGGAGGAAGATAAAAATCTTTCTGGCGAAGAACTCGGCAAGAAGTTAGACAAGTTATTAAAACAATCCGAGGAACAATTGCAGAAATTAAATAGCTCTTCTAAGCAATTACGTGCACATATCTTCGGTCAGGACAGGTACTGGAGAAGATATTGGGAACTCGCGTGCGCAGGTGGGATTTTCGTTGAAGCAATGGAGAGTGCCGAACCAGAGATTCTCGATCTCCAAGCCGAATTAGATGAAAAGTACAAAAATATGCCGGTCAAGGAGGAAACCGAGCCGAAGCAAGAAGAAACCAAAGCGAATAGTGAGAATCGCGAAAATGAAGCGCCCAATGATGTGAAAGAAGAGAAGAATGTCAATTCGACTGAGAAAGAAGAAGATACGAAAGTTCAAGCCGATGGTGTCAAATCAGATGGAGAGGAAGTCAACTGCAAGAAAGAACCCTTACAAAACAGTGTTGCGGACAATGTGGCAAACGTGAAAGAAGAAAAGAAGAATGACGTCGATGCAGTTATGGCTGATGCGAAAACCAATGTGACCTCGGAAGAAATAAAGCAAGAAACCGAACTAGGAAACATGGATGTGGATACGAAAATCGAAGAGACGAAGAAAGAGAATGAAGAGAACGACGAAGAGGGAAGAAAAACAACGGTGAAAATGATGGAAGATAAAATTGTCGAGACTGTACCGAATGGCGATAAATTCAATCATATTAACAATTTACACAATGGCAAGGAGTTGAATGGCACCTTTATTTCAAGTTAGTATTTCAGGATTCGCTGACTTATTTATACGATTCTTCTTATGTGTGCTATTTAAAGAGCTGCTCTTAATCCTTATGTTCTTCGTATGATTACAGATAGTAATAACGAACCGAATTGGTTCTCGATTTTACCTCGCGAGACTTGCGACACTCCAGGACCGAGTACGAAGCAAATCTTTGGCATTGCCGAACCGACCGAATTGAGGATACCAGTTTTCCCTCCTCCAGCTAGTCCAAGCTATGACAGATGCGACAGTCCAGCGCCGCTAATATTGACGCAGGACGAAGCAGTGCAACTGGAATACTTAAAAGTGCACGGATTGCCACCACCGGGAGAAGCAAAACCAGTACCAAAAGGTCGCTATTTAATCCAACGTTTTTATTTTGACCATTCTTTCATTCAAAAATGTCTCTTTTCAAGAAAAACCTTAATATCTTTAATTCATATCCATTGTAAACTGCCTTTCCATTAGATTTACGTCACGGTTGGTGGAGGATAACGGACGTCGACACGTTCCAAGAGCTGTTAGAACACCTCCACTCGCGTGGTGTTCGCGAAAAAGAACTGAAACGTACCACATGGGCAACGATGGAGTCATTCTTAGCCGTCACAGGCAAGATCAACGTCGATCCTGGAAATATGGTCGCCACTGAGCTTCAATCGACACCGGATGAACCTGACACACCGATTCCTAAGCCAGACAATCCGGAAACTTGGAGCGAACAAGTGGCGTTGCGCGTGGATGCTCAACTTCTCGAGCAAGTCGAAGCACTCGAGGATAAGGTAGCCAACGCTAGCATGCAGGTCAAGGGCTGGAAGCTTCCTCCGCGTGCGGGCACCGAGGAAGCTGAAGAACTCGAGAAACTCAACGAAATGGAGAAGATCAATGCAGTGGAACAAGCGCGACAAAGATTGCTTTCTCTCGAGGCAGCTATTGAAAGGAGATACTTAAAACCACCTTTAGGCGTCTGGTAAGAAGTTCAATAATTTGGGAAGTTTGATATTAACAAATGAATGACTAAAACAAAATAAACATTTCTATTAGAGATTTTATCATTGACTCGTCATTTTCTAATTGTCCTGTTTAAATGTCCTAGTACCGGAGATACGAATCTGGCAGCCTTGAAAGCAGAGCAAGCAGCTGCAGCTGCAAGCGCGAACTCGAACAACTCGGAACAGAACAATCAGCCGCCGATACCTCAAGAGGAGACGACACCTAGGGGACTGAACACTTGGCGAGAAGCAACGGCACGAGCGCATACTTCGGCCCAGCTTGCAATGGCACTCTATATGCTGGAGGCCAGCATCGCCTGGGACAAGAGCATCATGAAGGCTGTGAGTCATACACCAGCTAGAAACTCCGTCAAGCTACGAAACCGCTGCGTCTCACTCAAAGCTACCAATCAGTACAATCAGCTATTGACTACTTCTCAAGCTTCTGTGGGTATTCGCACTAACTTTACTAATCGAATTGTCCTACAACTTTTTTCCCGCCTTTAGCCTCGTCTCCTGCCCGCGCGACGAATCAAAATTCTCTTCTCCTTCTTGAAGACCTCCCATTTGAAAATCTATTTCTATTTCTGAATATTCGGAGTAACACGATAACAATTACCAATTTCCAAGATACATACGTGAAAAATATCTTGTTCAGTGCGAATTATTGCGATAATCAGATTCCAAAAGGGGCTCGCTAACCTATCTTGAAATTCACTCTCATCGGTGTCAAATTTCCTAAACAACGCGTTGTGTGAGTTTCGATTTATCGAATCTACATGAACTGCGATTTCCAAAAAGAAAGAAATGGGGTAATGGATTAAATGGTGGTCAGAGTTTAACGTAACGGTGGCATGCAGAAAAACACGGCCGCTTTATTGTCTTCCATTATTTTTTTTTTTTCAATGCTTGGTATCCTATGTTTCTTAGCTTCTCGCGTTAAATTATTTTTTTCCGAAATTCCTTCCCTGTATGAACATATCCGACGCATCCGTAACCTGGACTGTGCTATTATTTTCTTTCTGCCCCCCTTTTTTAAAATTTCATTTAAATGTAGTATTAGCATTTTAGGTGTATGCATTTATATTACGTGAAAATCGTAGTCAATTGAAAAAAAAATTATAATCATAAGGTGGCGTTCGTTTTTTACGGAGGCAAACACCTTGCATTTTGTATACTGCACAAGGTCTTATTGCTTTCCGATGAATGATTTCTCACTAATTTGTTACATCAGCTGTTTTTACAAAATAATACGCAACTCCTTCGAAAAGCTCCTTTAACATTATCTTTTTAACTTTAATTGCGTCAATGTGGCCTTTAATTTAATTCGCTTTATTAACAAATGCTGAATATCAGTGACAATCTCCAAGCTTCACGATCGAAGGTTAGAGGATCTCGATGTGTGTTGTGCTTGAACGGTCGAGTCTCTTTGTTGCAGAATTGCCAATTTTGTCACAGCGGTGATAACGAGGACAAATTACTATTATGCGATGGCTGTGACCGCGGCTACCATACTTACTGTTTCCGTCCAAAAATGGAAAACATTCCTGAAGGTGATTGGTACGTAACGTCAATTCCGTTAAACGATAAATCTTGTTCTCTTCAAGGATTCGTTTAGAATTAATTAGGATTGATTTCAATGCCTTTTCAGGTATTGCCACGAATGTATGAACAAGGCAACAGGGGAACGAAATTGTTTGGTATGCGGAAAACGGGTCGGTAAAAATTTAGTACTGTGCGAACTCTGTCCAAGGGCTTATCACACTGACTGCCACAATCCTGTTATGCCAAAAGTACGTTATTGTCATTTTATTTTTCTTGATTTCTCACGTACTTGTGGTAGACGTAAAAAAGAGAGCGAAAGAGAACGAGAAAGGAGATAATATGAATAGAAAAATTGACGTTTCCTGATATTCCAGATGCCAAGGGGAAAATGGTATTGTTCGAATTGCCACAGTAAACAACCAAAGAAGAGAAATAGTAGTCGGAGGAGTCATACCAAAGGGGGAGCCGCCAGAGAAAGCGAAAGTTCTGACCATCCACCAGCTAGGTGATTACGTTAAAACAAAACAAAACATTGTCAACCCGCTGACCTAACAACGTTTCCCACGAGATTTATGTTAGAGCAAAGCTGCCGAGCGATGATCCAATAATAACATTGAGCGAGCGCAAATTATGCGACGAGTATAATACAGTCTACTTCAATTGAAAATAAAAAACGTTTGAAACCGAATGAACATACACTGCTCTCATGCGATTATACCGACTCACACCTCGGCTCGTGTCGTATGCACCCATCGAGTATGCAAGTATTTCGTTATCATAAGGGATCTTCTTTTCGTACACAGGGTGTTCCCACGTTGTATATGTATATCGAATGTCACACACTTTTGCTCATTTTTTTCCCCCCTCTTCACGTTGAAATCGCTAATCGCGTCCAGGTTCTTCACGTCGGGACACCCCGTAGTTTGTGCAACGTAACTATAAACTGTCGCTTAACAATCATCGAGTACGGGATGGGTGGTATTCTCGGTCAGAAAAATTCTCCGTAATGTTAGACCGCCCTCTCTCAAGTCAGTCTCATAAGATCGTTCTGATCGACAAAATGACAGAGCGAGAAAAAAAACGAGCGAGACAGGAAAAAACGAGCGAGTGAGAAAAAAACAAAAGGCAAAGAGTCAGAGAGACGAAGTATTTCATCGAGAGCACAACGTACTCTGCGTCTCAAGGCAGAAATAAAAAGTGCGGACGAATTCTTCTGGATTCGGCCAGAAGCTTGTAAAAATGACGGAACAAAAAAAGGGAAAAAGTGCTTAATCGTGCGAATAATTTCTCTGTTGTTTTGCGTCGCAGTCCAACGCCGTCAACGGCATCGAACACGCACGTAGAGGACGTCAGTTCGTCGGAACCGGCAACCCCTACCGCCTCGCCTAGGAAGGAGGGAAACAATAGGGCGCTCACGAAGAAGCAACAACGAGAGCTGGCCCCTTGTAAGGTGCTTCTCGAACAGTTGGAACAACAGGACGAGGCCTGGCCCTTTCTATTGCCGGTGAACACCAAACAGTTCCCGACCTACAAGAAAATCATTAAAACCCCTATGGATCTCAGTACGATCAAGAAGAAATTGCAGGACTCCGTGTAAGTTGCACGCGTACCAACGACTAGTTAATTGAACGTACTATTTTCATAAGTGCCTTGCTTACCAAAAAAAGTCAGAATAAAGATAAAGATAAAGATAAACAAACAAAAAAAAAAGAACACACAAAAACACAATCCATTCGAGCAGCTGTAGCGACTCTCAGATTGCCAGATCTAGCAACACAAAACCGCTCTAACTCCATTTATAAAACAAAAAAGCCCAGAAAAAAAACAAAACCCAAAAAAACTGATCCGCGCTTCAATCCAACACATTGTGGAAGTGCGCAATTTTCCAACGAGTTGCTTCTCGATGCACAGGTACAAGTCTCGCGATGAATTTTGCGCCGATGTCAGGCAGATGTTCATCAACTGCGAGGTATTCAACGAGGACGACAGTCCCGTCGGGAAGGCCGGACACGGGATGCGCAGTTTCTTCGAAATGCGCTGGACCGAGATTACCGGCGCACCGCCGCCGCCTCATCCTCAAACGCACAGCTGAGGCTTGGCGCGGTCACGCAACACCTGCAACAGCTTTGCCCACTTCTACTACTAGACCATCACCATCACCATCACCATCACCACCACCGCCACCGCCACCGGTAGTGGCGCCAATAGGAGGAGAGGACACCTTTGCCAGGAGAACGACGAAGAAGAAACGAAGAGGGGGGGTGACTGATGAAATTGAGGGGGGACATGAAGTGGACGCAATATAATGGGTCCAAGTGAACCCCCACCACCCTCTTCTCTGGACCTCGGCCTCGTTCTAGCGGTCGACGGAACTCTTTTAATTCGTAATAGGCAACTCGGCCACACACGTTTTGCTCGTCGGCTCGTTACACGTTTGCGTTTGCGTGTGCGTTCTTCTCTCGTTCGCCGCCTTTGGTGGCTATATTGATTCACACACAGACACACACACACACACTTCGTTCATCCTCGTTATCGCTCCTCCTCGCCGGGGCGGAGGAATCATCATCCCTCTTTTTCGCGTGTTCAAGCGCGACACCTCCCCCCCGTCTTTAATACTCATTAACCATCGACGACACGTCGAAATTATCGATCTATCTCTCTCGAAGGGCTACGTACTCTTCCTTCTCCTCCTTCTCTTCGTAATAGCCTCGTAATCTCAAAGTGGCAGTGAATAAACGAGAACTATTCCGCGCGTGTGTTAGGTATTATTATCTGTGGTTTCGAACTCCTCTCAACCTCTCGACGTGTCAAGACGAAGTGAGATATGCAGAAGATGGTCACTGTACTTATCCGTAACAAATCAATTTTTGCCTAAACGAGTAAGATGTAATTTGCAAATTGTATTATACAGGCTTAGTGCCGGTGGGTCGGCAAAAGAAATATTTTGCAAAGTAATGAATGTGAAAAAAAGAGAAGTATATAAATATATTATATATATACATATATATATATGTATAAATATATAAATATATAAATATGAGTATAGTGTATATGTATACTATACAAGAAGAACAATGTGACGCGTCACATTCGACACTAAATGCGTACACACAATTTGCCCCGCGACGAACATGAGCACGATAAGGGTAAACAATTGCTGTAGGGTAACCAATAAGACGGAGCGACAAGTCAATCTTCCAATTAAGGACGAACTTAATGCCATTCCACGGATTCTTCGTTCGACTGAATTCGTTTATTCCTTTTTAAGTTTCCTCGCGTCGTGCATCGTAGCAGGGCCAACCGACAGCCACAAAGTAGCACATCGAACTTCCCCCCTCTCCGCCCCTCTTTAGCCCCCCTTTTACCCGCTAGTATTTCCGTTCTACGGAACGCTGGTCTTTAGATATATAAATTAGTTATTGCGCGCATTAAACTCGACGACGTGAGTTTCCATGAGAGCAGGACTGCAATTAGACGTGTCAGTAATTCTTTGTACAAAAAAAGGTATGCCGGCACTTTTTCTCATACGATCGAAAGAAGTAAAGTTGTGACGAAAAACCATTGAATGCAAGAAAGAGAGAAAGAGAGAGAGAGAGAGAGAGAGAGAGAGAGAGTGCGAAAAGTATGTGCACGAAGAAGTTTTCGAAATCCTCGAAATATTTTACCTTCGTACGAAATTTCAATTTTTACACGTTTTCTCTGTATTTTCAGCTATGCACATATCGTTCCGTGAGATGTATTCCAGTGTAAAGGAATCTTTCTAACGATTAACTCGAACTCATGATAAACGATCAATGCAAATGCAAGCGATTGTGAGCGATTTTCTTCTTAGTTCCTTGTTGCGAAACCCTTTAAATTATTTTAGTCTCGTTTTGTAGCGAACACGTAACATTTACGCAGCGCCATGGTCGAGTTCCGGTTCTTGAGTGGCAGTCACTTTTAACAAAGAATTACGAACTTCACAATCATCATCATCATCATCATCATCTTCATTATCATCATTAGCAGCAGCAACAGCAGCATCAGCAGCAGCAGACTAATCATATTTTTGGTTTACGGCGTTATAAAGAGATTTTATGCCGCGTCGCGCCGCGCGTTGTGACGCAACTGTTACTGAATCGCGTTTTATCCGGGTGGAAAGCTTCGCGAGAGCGAGAGCGACACTGTTAGCGCGATAACGTTGACTTTTTTAAGAGGTCGTTCGAATTTCGATAGGAATGAAATACGCGATCGCGATATAGTTTACCCAAGACGACGAGTGACTTAGGCACTTTCTAACGAATTGTATCGTGCGTCCGGACGCCGTCGTCGTCGTCGTCGTCGTCGCCGTCGCCGCCGCCGCGAAAACACGCACTACGTACGGATGATGGTGTCGGTAGTAATTCTTCGATTTATTATAATCCGCGGTACCCTTTTCTTAAGTGTGACCATCGCGCGACGAACAAAGAAAGAAAAAACGATAGCGACGAACGTGAGAGCGTCTTTAAGCGATATCTTGTTTTTTATGTAATTGATGTACATTACTTGCTCGTAATAGCAACTCTAGTGTTGTAATAACGATGAAATTTAAGCAGAAGGCAGTGGCTCAGCCGTAGTGATGTGCTAACGAGAATTACGGTATACATTCGTAGCGTATAAAAAAGTATTAGCTAGATTGTAAATGCCGCGTGTGAGAGAAGGAACGAAAGAACGCAAGAGCGAAAGAGACAGAGAGAGTGTGCGAGAAAGTGAGAAAGGAAGAGAAACTGCGTGTGCGTGTGTTCGAAAGCGAGAGCGAGTACGAGAGGGGAGTGACTACGAATTAGTTGTAAATCGAGATGTGCAAGGTCCTACGGTGCGTCGCGATTCAAACTGTGTAGAAAACGAAAAAAAAGGAAGAATCGTACGGCAAGATCGTTCACCAGATAGCAGTTTTCAATCTCTATGTTTTCGATCTCTTCATTCGCGAGTACTGTAAACGCGAGATAAACATATTTTTTTATACACGCAAACACATACACACTTATTGTTTTTTTACGACGCGAACTCTTTCTTCCTTACTTTTATAGAGTATTGTCGATAGTGATTAACGCGAAAAGCGACACATGAATGGGTCATCGTTGAAACGAAGTCGGGGCATTTCGCGATCTTGCCGTGCGCTTTTCGTAGAATCGTCGGCGGGTCCTCTACAAGGCACCTTGCATTCTCATATTTGTAGCCAATGCGTCTCTATGCCAGCTCGTACACATCAAGCCACGCGACACGGCACAACAGCAGGAAGTACATGCACTGTATTGAACAGTGGATAGTCGATAATAGAAATATGCGACCCGCAGATGAAACATAGCAACAACAACCGCACGAGAGAAAAAAAAACACTACGACAGTCCACGATCCACGATCATTACCATGGCGGCAAGAAGAACAAATAATTTTTTAAGATTCAATTATTATTTAACTAGTACGATTACATTATTAGGTACGAATAATACGACGCTTTTTATACGAATTTTAGTTTTTAACGTCGATCTATACATATATATATGTATATTAATATGTATATGTATATGTATATGGTATAATGATAATGACAATGGTAATAACAATAACGTTAGCGATGTCGATTGCCGGAGGCGAAACGAGTGTGATGCGAAATGGAGACAGGTGCCGAACGAGAGCGTAAACGAGGAAACGTGAACGAGAAATCCGACTCTGATGGATATATAGATTATAAGACACGACAGACGTGTGCATGTCTCTTATGTGTGAGAAAGAGAGAGAGAGAGAGATAGAGAGGGAGAGAGAGAGAGAAAGAGAGAGAGAGTGAGAGAGAGAGAGAGAAAGAGAGAGAGAGAGATGAAGTAAAAATGCGAATGCGTGTGTGTGGATGTGTCTAGGTCTATGATTGCGAGAAAGGAAGAGAGAAAGAAAGAGGAACAGAGAGAGAGAGAGAGAGAGAGAGAGAGAGAACTTGGGTAAGAAGAATAAAAAACAAGTAGAAGTATGTTTCATGAGAGAATGGGAACTCTAAGCTAGATGATTGTCTATAGAATAAACGAAGGTGTACGCTAGGTAGCCTACGATGCTATTTAAACAGACTTAATTAATGTATTGCAAATGAATTAATAAAGTGTAAGCGAAGCGTGTATCTGTACAGTGAGATCTTTTCTTTCCGTGTTGCTCGTTGGTGGCACGCATTACGTATATGTTATATATACATACATAACATACATAACATGCATACATATATATAATTAGCGAAAATCGCGTCGCGTATAGCAGTTTTTCTTTCTAGTGAATTGTCGAAAGAAACGATGCAGTGCGAGAAACTATGTAACGCGAGACTACGAGGATCTCGTAAATTGTATATACATATATAGCATCTGAAAATTTAGCCTTTTTTACATTGATATTACTCCCAAGGAAAAAAAATAGGCGTTTGTGTTTCTTTGGCGTGATTTTCTCAGTTGCTTTGGCCAAATGATTTTGTATTTGTGGGCGACAAGTTACGCGTACTATTGTTTCATTTATTCCGAAATACATGTACGAGAATGTTTCTCAATTTCATACTGTGTGAACGAATTGCAGAAATATTCAATTTTACTTGAAAGAAAGAAACAAAAAAAAACGAAGAAGCAGATGAAAAGAAATGGCAGTTACTGTGTGTTATTTCAGTTGCACGTGTGCCTTTACTTTCCTTTGGCAATTTTTTTTGTCAAAGACACGATATCAAGAAGAATCTTACGATAGGAATCTTGATATATCTCAATATGTATGTATACGCGAGAAGAAATTTACTGATTCTTCGAAGAAGCTATTTTTAGAAGAAGAAATCTCTTAGCAAAGAAATATTGCATAACTGTGTTTACGTTGTGAATATTGTTTGTTTAATGAAGAATATCTACAAGACACACTTCTTGATATATATACTTCATCTTATAGTAATTTTTCACGGTCTGAGGAGCGAAAGGGGCACACGCGTTCATTCAGGTTCAGTAGCTGCGCGTCCGCCAAGAACGCAGCACGCGTTGCTTTCTCGTTCCGTACCGGCGTTACGAGGTTATATTTGTTCCGTCGAGCAAAACGATTTTCCTCTGAATTTTATCTCAACTGTTTGCTCTATTGTCATTCGCAGCAAATCATTCGTGCAGTATGCGATGACGATACTCGGCTGTCTTCGGAGAAAGTTCGTCGGTAAGTAAATTTTACTCCCCTTGCTTACAGTTAATCACGATCTTCGATACGTACTTGAGTTCATTCAGGTTCACAAAGTTCTTCGTTTCAAATAAGATTATCTTAACAATTCGATTATCGCGTAGTGGTTGAGACAAAAGAATCTTTTTACCAGTATGTCTTATTATTGGGAGTGCATTGTCACTCTGATAAAAGATCAGCTTAGAGATTGTGACGTGGAACAGCATGCGGATACACTTTGGAGTGTTTACTTTCGTTCAATGCAATTCGCAAACGTTGAAGATGCCAATGTACGAATGGAAGATTGTTTGGATTTAGTAGCGTATTGCATTGACTTGTCTCATAATTGTACAAGAATCTCTATTATTAATTTAAATGATAAAAATTTGTTCGATAACAATCTTTCAAGTATTTCGTAAGAGTGTAGACTGTTGATCAGATTTGCCGTTGCAATGTAAATTTATTTACTGCCACTTTACATAACATTCGATTTTAAAACACTTGATATTTGGAAAAATAAAGCATGGCAATGATACACAGACATACTGATTATCATTTGTTTATATAAGTTTCAGTTGATTTATATGACTTTTTTTAGGAGCATCGCGAGTTTTGCAAGTTCAAGAGAATCATGTTCGAAAGGAACGTGGAATATGCGCTCGACACGAGTCGAGCTTTGTGCCGAAGAGGGTTCTTATCGTGGGTAAATTGTCTCGATACCATTTCGAGAAGTTACAGAATACGAAACTCACTGAAGAAGAGTTGAGGTACCGATTAGAGGCGAGGGGATCGAATTATGACGCAATGGTGACTAGTCATCGAGCTACGAAGGCCGTAGAAAATCAAGTTATCCGAGTATTGGATAATCTTAAAGTCGATTATAAGGTGGTAAATAGGTATGTATCTTTAAAGTATCATAAATCTAATTGATCGAAGAAGAAAAATTAACGCTTGTTTTTTTTCTCTCGATTTAAACATCTATTTCGACGAATCAGAAGTAATTTGACTAGAGAGAATTTCGAATGGGCGGACTTGGTACTTCCGATCGGAGGTGACGGCACTTTCCTATTGGCTTCAAACTTAATATTCGACAATAAGAAACCGATTCTGGGCATTAATTCCTATCCAGGAAAATCGGAAGGATTTCTTATGTTGCCTCCGAAATATACAACAAATATATCCGAGATATTTGAAAAATTAAAAGCCGGTCATTATAGTATCGTGATGCGTACTAGAATACGAACCACTTTGAAAGGCTACGATATTTGGAGTCCACCGTTTCATATTCACAAAAAGGGTCACATTGCGGGTGACGACAGGTACTTCACGTTCCATGCAATAGAATTTAGTAGAATTCAATTCATCCACGAAACACATTAAACCATAAATTCATTGAACAATCTAATTGCAGACCGCAGCAACAACACTCGTCCAATGGGAAACTCGGATCGATGCCAAAGGAAAGACGTTTACCTTGGCTGGCACTAAACGAGGTAAATTCTTATGCATTTCGGTTTTAATACATAATATTAACACAGAAACTAAGTAATACTAATGTTCTCTTTACAGGTGTTTATGGGAGAGTCTTTATCCGCGAGGACAAGTACCTTACTGATTAATTTAGACGACGATAAGAGAGCTTATAGGGTCAAATGCTCAGGCATATGCATTAGCACAGGTACAGGTTCTACATCCTGGGCTAGATCGATCAATATCGTTACTCCACAAATTGTTAAAGAAATATTACGACTTACGGATTGCAAAAGAGAAATCACTGATCAAGAAATCGAAGGAATTTGTGATTCGTTTAATAAAAATCTACAATTTAACCCAGGTAGATATATATATTTGTTTGGATAGATGTAATTGTTGCAACAAAATTTCTAATAATCGGCGATTTTTTGTTTCAGAGGAGAGGAAACTGTGTTACAGCATCAGAGATATGATAATCATGCACGTATGGCCCGTTCCGAAAGGAATATCACCGCGAAACCATTGTGAAAAAATCGCTGTTAGATCACAATGTTACGATGCAACCTTGGTTTTGGATGGTGGCATAGCCGTCCCGTTCGCATTCGGAACTCGAGCGATTTTGGAAACTCATCCTGAAGATGCTTTGCGAACTATTACTATTCGAGACTGATCGTATTTAACATTTGTCGCAAGATTTTCAATTGAGATTTTCATTTTAGCGTGAATCTAGGATGAAAAGTCATGGGCTATTGTACATAGGAAACTGAAACATTACGAAACACTAGTACATTTTATCATTTTTGTACGTTTTACACAGAAATTCGTACAATGTCGGGCATAATTTTTTAACCAAAGGAAGTTATTAGTTTAGCGTAAGTTTTCTAATTATATATTCCTTTTTTAAGCATAATCAGTTATACAACGGACTCTCGTTTTGTAATTAACAAATAGATCTGCTACGTGGTGTTTGTGTACTTTAGATACGTGTAATTGATACAATGTTGCTTACTGTATTATGCGAAAGAATTATTTTCAGTAATAAAGAAATCAGATTTTTATACATTTTATTCTTGTCGTACTAGAATTTTTTATCTACTTCTTAATTTTACTTATTGATTGTAAATTGTTGGGAAACCTCTGCAAAACTTTTGTACGCGGTTTTACTATGTATATCGTTGCATTTACCTAGTTAATCCAATTACATTGAAAGGTGACATGTTATAAAATAAACCCAACTACAAAATTGCGTAATGGAAAACAGCGTGTAAATAACAATCGATCTAGGCGTTTATCAATTCTTCACAAAGCTTTTAGAAACAAAATTAATTGGATAAATTAAATAAAAATTCAAATTACTTTTGTCATTGGATTGCTTTTGATACCGTCTCTTTCATCTTAAATTTAGATCAATTTAGAGGTGTTTCTTTGTTCATGCTCACAGCTGAGATCCGAAGTTCGCGTAGGAAGCGTAAGATGGCGCCACATTCGAGGCGTCACGTGGCGCCGCTATTCAGCCTTCAAAAAATCACTTTCTAAAGCCGCGGAGCAGGAGAAAGAGAGACAGAAGAGTAAAAGAGAAAGAGAGAAAGGCTAAACGTGTCTGTGTATGTGCGGGATTAATACATGATATGTACTACCATACTACTTGTGTTTACCTCGACGAACCGTTGACGAAGGTGTTTGGATTACGAATCCAAATTCTATTGTGATAGCGTGTGCAGTGTGCGATATAGGAGAAAAATGTGTATTCCTGACGCGTTGATAGTCAACTCCTTACCTACGCGGCCTGATTTATGAGGATCTATTCGATCAGCTCGGTAAGAAAAGTATTTTCTATAACGCGATACCTGTCTTTTCATTCCACAATGAACTCTTACAAGTTCGTGATTCAAAACACGTGCTTTGTTAGAACTATCTCTATCCTGTTGTTTTTATTAGCTCCTCTTAGCATCACCCAAATACAGTATTTCAATACCAAGTTAGTGCAGACTACCCCTTTAGAATTAGATTTGAGGTTAGATTGCGTGCGGATTTGACAAGCACACGGAAATCATTTTCACGATCACCAAGTCGATAATAATAACACGTATATGCGATTCGACAAAGTCAGTAATCGAACAGATTACGGTTTATCTTGGTTTTATCAGAATTTCGCATGGGGTCTGGGAAGTTCAGCATTACACATAAGCAGAGATCGTTGGATTGGCACTTAGAGTCTGACGTTTCTTTCGCTCGATAAGGAACAGTGTCGAGAACCAAATGAAAAGTCCATTGTCAGCTGAAAGGAAAACTGGTCTCGAATGCATTGTTTAATTGTGATTCTTAACCGCGACATATCGTTTTCTATAAGTGCTCGGTGTTTAAGAAGACAATTAAATGCGTACGATTTTTTTGCGGATTAGAATATTGGAAGTAGACCAACGAAGCGTATCAGTGTCCTTACCCTCACGGCCAGTCACATCTGGCAAGAATAGCCGAGCGTGTCTCTTTGTTTTCCGAACGATTAATCCTCGATCGTATTGCGATCGATCCCCGATTGGATATTGATCGAACGTTTTTCATTGTTTTCGACTGTGCATTCGATGTTACTGTTACCAATGTTACTGGTACCAATTTTGCGTTAGGAAAGTGCTTTTATATTCCTCTGTTATCGGTGCCCTGACCTACCAGTTTACGAATATGTTTAAGGTAAGCAATAACCGCGATAACAAACCGTCAGAAAATGAATGTCTTTAGTTTAATATGCACATAAATTAAATGCACAAGATTATATTGAACAACTTGTTTATTAAGATCTGACACAATTGACAATTTAATTGAATGCAAAATTGCCAAAATTGCGTTCTGTCACGATATTCCCAAGTTTATTTCTGTTAAGACGATATCGGAGAAAAAATTGAAATCTTTTATTTGTTCACGTTTAATGCTATCGACAGTGTACCGAAACGACATTCGTCACGTGTAAGCTATACATACTATATTGACCCTTATCATATCAGTTTGGCATACATTTCTTCGAATGTAGATCACCCTCGCGATTTTTCTTTTGACTTCTTTCGTTGCTCGAACGGTTAATTGACAGTGATTAATAGAATTGCAGTATATCATTACGATAACAAGTTTCAATGAAGTTTGTCACTGGCAGAATATTAATAAAGTTTTGTTGCTCTGGGTCGTATGCCGTTGAACCTGATACACGTGCAATGTGTTATCGGACTGATTAAACAGCCGACTGCATAAAGAATAACTTATCATAAACGTAAAACTGAATTATCATTTACAATCATCGAGGTAAATCTGAACTTACATCGATTTCGAATAATATTGCGAATATCACCGAACGCTCATCGAGTCTGAGGATGATTTTCTATGTATTTATCCGTACACTTATCGATACTGGTTCACAGAAGAGATGTGCTGACGCTGCGTTAGTAAATTATAGGATCGATTTCAAACGGTTATCAGCGATATCGCGACTTATGTATCGTCTGTTTGATTTTGCAGGGTATCGCCGGTGGTAGTATTAGTTACAATTTCAAAGAATGGCGGAAGACGAGAGGCAAATTCGAATGGCCATTGAGAGCATGCTGACCGGATCTATCAACTCGCAAAGAAGCTCTTACACTCAGTACAGCTTGCCGCGACCGCCGGATATTACCTTCAGCGAGGATACGATAACGGGTGCAAGGGATAATGGCAAAATGTCGCCTGTTAGGCGATTCTTCTGCCTCTTCGTCACCTTCGACCTTCTACTCACTATCCTCATGTGGCTCATCTGCACCATGGTAAGATCACTTAACTGACACTGACAATTTTCAAATCCTCAACAAATGAGATCCCTCTCACTTTTTACCAAATTTTAAATACACAACTTTTTTTATGTTATTTTATTGTGATCATTTTTTCAAGCGATAGTAATATTTTGTTAATTGATACAAATTTTTACGAGAATATGATTTTTCTAGGTTGCTGGTGAGAGTTTGAAGACTGCCTTCATCGAGCAGATAGTCCATTATCGCATAACTGTATCTCTTGTCGACATTGTGGTAAGTATACGGTACTCGCGAGTGTACAGCGTACCCACGCTGTACATCGATTCACCGCGATATCGAGACTGATATTAAGTTATAATTTTTCATTACTCATCGGGGACAGAGATTTTACGGATTTCATCTTCTCAGTTGGTAGCGATTTCCAGATTCACGGTCTTGTTGCTCTTTTATGCGCTGGTGCATCTGAATCACTGGATTATTGTAGCTGTGAGTATAACTTATCGAAATCCCTATAACTCTGTTATCGAATCTTTTTCAGATCCTTATAATGTTTGATACCCTCCTGTTTAAAATACAGTATTGTTATATGTCTGGTGCAGTTGTCAACGGCAGGAACTAGTGCCTTTGTACTAACGAAAGTCTTTCTGTTCGACGTAAGCTGTTTCAATTAAGGCTAATTTCGTTGATTCACTAATTACAAATGAAACTAATACTGTACAACGAATTTTCTTATTACAGTGGACTACATGGAACCAACCAGTATTTCTAGTCCTTCTGATTCTCTCATCCTTCGTAATAGCATGGGCTGAAGCTTGGTTCTTCGATTTTCACGTAATACCACAAGAAAAGCAAGCTACAGTTGCCAGAGCAGCTAGAGACTCCAACCGAGGTATCCTACAATATCCTCACTTTTCTTCACTCTTTGTTTCTTTTACAAAAAGATTATTTTATAACAACGTGAAATTTCATAATGCACCGTAGATTTCTTAAATCCAGAGAGAGCACCACTTCTCCGAAATGCAATGCAAGTGCCACATCAATCTGCCAGCGAGCCGTCAGGTACATTTTTTACACCGTTGGATACGCCGGACCATTCTGACCAGGAAGATGACCGGATGCCCAGTTTGTCGAGGAGGCTGTCCGAATCGAGTGACGTGTTCGTGACGGAACTTTTACCAGATCCAACTGAACGCGAGGTTAGTAAGTAAGTCACTGTATCAATGATGCAAGATTTCCTCGAGATCAAAATCGCTGAATCCTCCAGGACAAATTCTCACCGCGAAAAACTCGATAACGCTCGAGGCACAAATCGTATAGAAAGAGATTTCCTTGAACTTTCGTCATCGCACCATCGCGAGTGGCGTGCAATTGCGTATGTATTTCGTAAAATTAATCGTCACGTACAAAGTTTAAATGCAATTGCATATTGCGCACTGACACAATTTCGGTTGAGTGATCTCCGACCAGACTGAACGATACGTTCAACTTATTTCTTATTTACGTACATCGACTTGCACTTGAAGCCGATTAAACGAACTGTTGCCTGTTTAAAAAATGTAATGACAGGAGAAAAAAGAGAGAGGGCAGGTATCAATGTCAATTCGTAACACGCGCCAAAAAATTGATGGATCAACTCGTGGTGGTAGTTCTCTTGCCCTCTTTCCCGTTCCTGTTCCCGTTCGTTCTCTCTCGTTCTCTCCCACTCCTTCTCTCTCTTTCTCTCTCTCTCTCTCTTTTACATGCCCTCTCCTCTACTATTTTCTCCCTCTGTCTCTAGCTTTGTCTCTCTGTCGCTATGTTCCTCCGTCCGGCTGCGTGCAATATATAATCGCGTATATGGCAAAGCGGGATACGAGGGTAGGGTATAAAAACGAATGTCAAGCGCGCGGTACTTTTAGTTGATCGTAAGAATTATTCACGCAAGGTTCGCATATTTCGAATACGAAATAACTAGGAGAATTTACTGTAAAATTTACCGATTCGTAGAATTCAATCTCATGTAACTTGATTTGAATTTGAGTTATCCAGCTGCACATATTTGCTTTAACTGGAAATCGCGATTGATTCCCATATTAATATTCGTCAGTCAATTCAAAAGTGAATTGTACTCGCGTGGAATTTGCAAGCAGTGCTCGTTTTTTCGTTGGGAACCAGCTTGGTTCGAGACGGTAGAAACGCGGAAGGAAATTCGTTGTGATACAAAGCGCAAAAGTACGAGAGCGCGATGCCTTCAGTGATATTAAATGCATGCGATCGAAATTTTATTCGGGGGTTCTTCTTCACTGACAAGCGGATGCAGAAGACAACCGAGACAAGTTGGCATACTAAGAAGGAAAGTCCGACAGAGTCTGTGACGTGTGAGGCACCTGTCACTGTGAGTTGCTTTGATTTATTTCGAGCCAAAAATAGCCAACACTTATCGTTGTGATCAAATTCGGTTTTTCTTGAATTTTCGAGTATTCTGACACGATTCGTTGGAATCGACTCGAACAGATCTCGCCACAAGTCAATATTTACATACAAACGTGATCGCATACGTAATGTATGTACATATTTTTATATTGCGATTTCAATACGAATCTGACGTATTTTCTGAATGGATCACGCGTGATAAGGAATTGTAATGTGTAATTGATACAGCTGATTTGTGTTCATCCGCTGAGAGATAAATCAACTGACGATGACTACATAAATCAGTCGCACGCGAAAGATCAAACATAGTAGAGTCTTGGAAAAGGGAATTTGATTAACGGTGATTACTGTCCTTAAAAGGAAAACCACGAATCAATGGTAGTTGTATTATATTCTCAATTGAGTGTATTGAGTCATGTATGATTTTCCATTCTGAAAGCATATTTGGTGCGAGCTTCTGATTCACGCACCACCTGTGCATCGTAAGCAGATTTTAATTTCACGCATGCGAACTCTATATTAATATTCCCATTAAGCGAAAAGTAATAGAATTTGTCTGTAATATGTGGAAAAGAATTCTTTGTGTAAAATAATTTTCTTACGAGTAAAATAAATAACGTGGATAAGAAATACGAAAATATGTTATTATTTAAAAATTCTATTAATTTACTAAGTTAATTCGAAAGGTATCGAATCATAAATAAATATATAAAGCAGAAGTATTGAATGGTGATTGCGATAAACCAGAATTATCATGGGTTTTTAATCCTTTTGGGGATTCGCGTGATAAGAGGAACATAGACATCTACCAGCTGGTGTAGTTGTTATACGTAATGGGCGATTGATAACAGTGATCTCACTGCTGGACGCGACTCCTCTTTCATGGTCAATAACTACGATGCACCGAGCTCGTTAAGCATTGTTGATATTGTGTCAACTGAGTACACTTGCACTCGTAGATAATGCAAGAGTGCGTTTACACGCAGCTATTTCATAATAACTTTCGTATTAATTATTCGTATTTTGACAAATTTTGGTTCTAATATTTTTTCCTGAAATTCGGTAACACTACATTTTTTTACAATTTACGCGTTGAATAAAAAACACGTTCTATCAGCATGTTCAAGACGTCCCGCGATAAAAAGAAAAGACATTGTTTAAATTTACAGATAGAAGAATACAAGGAGAAAGCTTCGGTTCTGATAGAAAAATGCCATGAACTCTTAACATCAACTGATTGGGAGACAGACTACAAAGCACCAAACGGTGATGTAGTGTTATATATGAATCGTCCAAAGTTTGGTGGCAGAATTGTTCGAATAGTAGTAAGTACTTTGAATTGTAATTTGTAACGATTAGATAAGGAAACAATGAAGGAGTTATTAAGACTCCTGCAGTATAGAAGAGAAAATAAACGTGACTCATTGTGTTTCAGGGTGAAGTCGATGCGCCTGCTAATTTGTTAGTGGATCGACTATTCGAAGACATCGAAACCTCACCGACTTGGAATCAATTAGTGTGCGAGTCGGCAAGATTACAAGTGAGTTTCGCATTATTCAAGATATTTAAATCGTGCAAATCAAATTGAATTTAATCAATATATACATCTTTTGCATCATAGCATATCGACGAAAACACGGATATCGTTTATCAAGCCACTAAACCTCAAGCTGGCGGTATTATTGGTGCTCGAGATTTTGTTATTTTAAGACATCGCAATAAATGCGGTACCTTTTATATTAGTAGTGGCACGTCGGTCCATCTCTCATCGTTACCAACTCGCAAGCACGTTACCAGGTACAGTATCTTTATTACTTACTTCTTAATTAATTCTTATATTTTCACTTTCACATTTTCAATTATTAACCCTTTCACTACTAATGGCTAATTAGAATTCAGAAGGCGTAATTTTACGATTTTCGTAATATATCGATGAATTTCTTAGGACGTATATTTACGCTTTTCGTAGTGAACGAGTTAAAGATAATCACAAAATATTGATCGTCATCAGTGAAACTTAATATAATTCTTTTTCATTGTATTTCGTTAAAGGGGTGAGAATGGCGTAAGTTGTTGGGCAGCGGAAGAATTGCCTGGCCAAAAGTGTCGTTTTACGTGGATCCTTAATACAAACTTGAAGGGCTGGTTACCACAGACTATTGTACAGAAGTCAATGTCTACTGCTTTAATGGACTTCATGGAGTGCTTGAGGAAACACGTAGAAGCAAACAATTCATTTTCATAATGTGTGATGTTTATTTTGATAATTCTCAATCATCGTGTTTTACGATTCTCTCCTATGTCATCGGAAGAAAAAAGCTCCTCAATCTATGGGATTCTTTTAATGGGATGTGAATCTTATTACAATCAATCATAATTTCTGCCACACAGTGAGATTCATGCATCAACTTTTCTGACGCGAATCACGCGCGTGAACCGTACATGTACATATTACGAGATATATTTATGAGATTGCAAAAATCGTTATTGACGTCATTTTTTCTACGACAAAATTGTTTAGTTCAACTGTCGAGTGGACGAATGATCAAACTGTTGCAGTAGGAAATTTCTAGAATTACGCTTAACAACATCCGTCGATATTGGCTTGTCAGTAAAGTGCGATTCAAGCATCAATAATAGTATTTAATTCTTATTTTTTTCCTTATTTGACTCGAGCCATGAACATTAAAACGACTCCGGTCGCTAATACTTTCTATCAAGGTAACTTTCGCTTCTTTTCGCTGCTTTACATTGGCGCAATGTCGTATATTACAAACTGTACGACTGTTAATTACCCTATTGAGGCTTAGTTTTATCAAGTGTTTCGCGTTAAGTATATTAATACACGATCGTGTGAATCTGTACACTTTGTGCAGAGCTGTGATCTTAAAAATACTCGAGAGAAAAACGAGTGCATAAATAAGTTAGTAATCCTATATTGACGATACAAAACTAAGTATAGTACCTTGTATATTTTATTCCCTTTCTTAATTAAAAAGCATTTTCATGACATTCGAAAAAACGTATTACATATATATTCATTCCTTGAGGGCATTTGTTTCATCGTTAATTAATAATCATATTTCACAGTTTTTCTTTCACAAGCTATTCTCGTCGAGAGATAGTAACAACACAGACAATGGACTCTGTGTGTCTATCTCGAATGTCTGTTGCTTCTCTGAATTACGTTTCGGATGATGCTCGTTTTAAGGTGCTTGGGTCGTACTCATACGATACGATAGGCGCGCTTCGGGATTGCACTATGAACATAATTGGCATGATGGGGTGATGTACTTCTCCCGACGATGATTACTGTGGCCTGGTGCACGCGTACTAATTGGAAATAGCCCATGTTTACGAAACCATGGCAATTCAGAGAACTATCTATACCGTAATGCTCTGCTATCGTGCCATATTCGTCAACATACCAACGTGCACTTATAATCAGTAGTCAATGTTCACGCTTTGAGGACCAATTAATTTCACGTATCGTCGCACCACCGGCACCCTCATCCTCTATAAATCAATATTAAATCATTTCTATTTTCCAATTCTCGCACTGCTTTATTATTTGCGAATCATAATTGAATTACGATAATGGTGTTTTTTTTTCTCATACTTCATGAAGAAAAGTGCGAATACCTTAAGTGTTTGGCAATCAGTGCAAATTTATTATAATTCTTTATTGGTATTCGTATCGGACAATTATGAGTCTAAAGTGT
Source organism: Trypoxylon attenuatum (assembly GCA_963989405.1). Lineage (NCBI taxonomy): Eukaryota > Metazoa > Arthropoda > Insecta > Hymenoptera > Crabronidae > Trypoxylon > Trypoxylon attenuatum. The sequence continues at coordinate 6,596,081 of OZ022496.1, read as the reverse complement.
CAGTGATTCATACTGAACACGTTCGACCGACTGCGTGGGTCGTGATTAATTGCCAGAAATCGTAATTTATATTAATCGTCTCATTTACATTGCACTCTTTTTACAATTGTTTTGCGAACAGTGCAATTCTCCACCAGACTCGATATATTCATACATTTATTATTTTGCTTATTGCGTCGATGTGTCTTATTCAAATTGGTCGTCCGCAAATAAACTACTATTAATCGTATGCCAACTGTGTCGTTGTAATGTATATGATTTTTTGTAAGGTTGGCCTATCTCGGCTGTAATTATGTACGTTATATTGCTATACGAGAATAATAAAATTTGAGTACGATCTATCAATCCTTTCCAGTGTATGATACATAATGAGGAAGCTTCGATGAATGGCCAGTTAATTCTGGTTAATAATCGCAATCGATCGACTTTGATCCTGTATGCATTGCCGCACTGCTGATGCTTTCTGTGACCCGTGAATTATTCGGCAGGTTCCCTCTTGTGCATCGATTATTGCATTACTGAGTGGTAGCTGCATACGAGAACACAATAAGCGCGTATTCCTCCCGTAGGATTACAATGCAATGCCATGATAATCGCAGGTAATCCTCGCGAATTAGTTTGCATTAAAGAACTCTTGCTCTTACTGTTGAAACTATCCTCTTGCAACTTTAATTCTCTCGAAATTGACAGTATGATTATGTATATTGTAACTTTCGGACTTGATTTAAAAAAAAAAAAAGCTATATTATATTCCCTTTCTGCCTGCAATAATCTGCTTTACCTTTGGATTTCCAATGCAATTCGAATGTTCTTTTAACTCGATTGTTTCATTATTCTCATTGAACTGCATCCGAGATAATTTATTTTCTTGAATTCCGTAGAAGTTAATGCACTTATTGCGAGATACAGTTATTTCAGTCTGCGCGGTAGAATGCTTCCAGTTGCGGACAATAACTAGATAAGAAGATTGCACTTGCAGTTGCTATTATGGCGTATGCATATCGAAGGTACTAATAGTATCAGCATATCCACTTCCGAGGCTAATATCACAAGTTGTTACTGTCTGATTGCACACATAATTCCCAATGGGTATCCGTGACAGTCTCCTGTGGTTCTCCCGATCGCAGAACTCGGTAGCAGAAACATTCTACTACCCATAATCTCTCTTGACTCAACTACTAAATTCTATCAATTATCCCAACAGTCCGATTCAATTGCATTCCTTCTAACAAAATGAACTTGCTTGCTGTTCAACATTAATATCTCAACTAATATATATATTGAATATATCCTCACATTCAATTTTCACTCGCAACTGTATGCAGAAAGAGATCGATAAGCTATAAATTATTCAGAATAATTCGCAATATTTCAAAATTGAAGTTATAAAATTGTGAGGAATATATTGGGATATAAAATATAAGAGAGATTGGTAGTGAATAAATTCTTTTGATACAGCAGTCAGGATGGCTGTAAATTCGACTTTCATGAAAATTGATACCCACTTTTCTAGGATTCCACCGAGGTAAGAGAATTCATGCCTGTCAATTCTAACACTCAATTCGAAGTACTTGTGCCTGATAACACAATAGAGCGATAAAGAATAAAATTAGTAGGGTGTTCCATAATTCAGGGGTACGCGCGGCTACCGCAGGTATACTCTGTACAGTGTACGTCTGTACGTCGAGGACGAGGGCGGCAGGGTAAGGTGGGTGAGATTTAGGGTGGGGAGAACAGCGCGCAACGGGCGGCTCAGCGTCAGTTAGTCGGCTCCGCGCCTCACGCGTGTGTACATCGTTGTTTTGTTTGTTTCTTTTCCGCGTTCGTTCGTGCGTATCGAGTTTCGCATTCGTGCATCAACTTCATCGAGCAATCCAACCGATATTCCGTCGCATTCGCAAATTGGTTTCTTGGTGCGTCGTAGGAAATCGTTGGAAATCGCAGAGAGTTGCAGGACAATGCCGAAGACGTAAGCGAGAAGCTTTCGAGTGACAGGATGGGGCGGAAATGGTAAGATTTTTGATGATCTTTATAATCCATGGAGAGAAATAGAATTCTTGTGTTTATTTGTCGGATTATATTGAGAATAAGCGCGTGTAGATCTTGGCTGGTTTTAGCCTTCCTAGTTCGTGTCTCGCGATGGACGCTTGCGTGTACCGGTCTTACCGAATCCGAATATAGTAAGCACAACGCACATCGCTCATGTGATATTGATGCGAAAACAAATACATTACAGTCGGTGGAAGTGTGTGCTTGCAGAAGTGAGCAGTCTGTACGTCATATCGCGTGCGTGTAGGCGAAAATTTGAGCATTGCGACGGCAGATGTTCCACGCTAGGTTCGTTTTCTTATTCGGATCTTATTTGGTTTTTGTACGTTATTCCAGAATCCTCTTGATCTTTCATCGCTTCTCTTTGTTTTTATTTAAGAAACACTCGTTATTTAGTCATACGGCTCTTTTATCATTCAGTAATATCACGAGACTCAACGATTGTTGACGGAAGAACTACCGTAAAGAGAAACCGATAGTTTGCGTTTGCAAACTGCTTGTTTCTAATTTCAGTTGTATAGTTGGTGTAAGCCGGGCGATTTGCATTTTAGTTTCGCTACTTTAGAGTCACGTATTCGTTATTAGGAACAGCAGGGTTTGGCTACATTGGGTTTTGTTGTTTTGTGTTAATTGCGTCGTCACTCGTACTACGTATTTTATGTGTCCATGTATTTTATCATGCGCATTACCCGTGGAATTATTTTTTGTTTAACTGTGTGTAATAATGATACTTTACTTAAGTAATAAGGTCATATTGAAGATTGTTACGAATCTGCGTGCAATTTATAACGAACAGTTGAGCTGCATAATACGGTAACCTAAGTACGTGTACTCTTACATACAATCGTTGAGTAAATGTTATTTGAATCGGGTTTAACCAAACTGATTGTGAGCATCCGTCAATCGTGTATGTGTGGGTTTCTCCATGATTTTCATCCATCGCGGACAAGTTTGCGGTCCAACAAGACTGGAACGAGCGGAAACTGCGGCTTCCCACTAACTACAGAACTAGATGTACGTAGTACATACCAGTAAATTCTCGGACACATCATCGTATTCGACGTATCCACTGCTTTTAATATACAATACATTGACAGACGAAACCCATATATTTCACCGTGAATTTTTGTTGCTTCGAAAAGTTCATAAATTGATTCTTCAATTAAGGCGACAATTTTCCGAATCTTTAAAAAGTCGCAAGCATAATTGCGTTAAAATAACCATAAATTTGAAGAAAAATCCTGCAATAAAATAAGACACGTTATTGACACCGATTTCAAAAGCAAAACGTGAGCACGACAGTGAAGGTTTAATTTTAGGCTCCGCGGGCAAAGATTTCGGCTTATCCTGCTGGCCTTTCTTTGTCCGAGGGCCTCTGCGGATAGCTCACAGGTAAATATTTACATAAACGTCCGCGAATATTACGCGCGTCCGCATTTTGGGATTTTGTGCTCGATCGTAACTGCGGTCATTTGCATGAACAGTCCCAAGCTGACGGAACTCCGTTTCTCGTAAATCTTGACAGATTTTGCACTCGACTGCTGCCAGCTGTATGACAATTTTCCCGCAATTCCCTCTTTGTTTACCACTACAGTGACATTACCTCAGTGGTACTCGTACTTTAAAATAGTACAACTCGGTAAACTCGTTTCAGTGAAGTAAGGAAAATATGACGATATTTTTGTGAACCGACTGTGTAAATGACTACCACTAAAATTTTACAATTTGTGTATGAATTTGAATGGATTCATTATTTAAGAATCGAAACATTTGATTGTATTGTGATAGAGAAATATAATTGTTAGAAGGAGAAAGAAATTTGTCTAAGAAAAATCGAGATAAATGTTTGTAGTGTAGTTCGATGCTCGAGACCCGTGACGTTATTATAGGGGAAGGTGTTAGACTCGTCCGGATGTTACACGTTGGTTGAAAGTAAGATTGCCCGGTCAATAGTATCAGGGTGACATGACTGGTCAGAGTGAATGGAAAGCAAAACGGCCATTCTTGAGGGAAGTCTCGTTTTTACGTGGACGGTGCAAAGCATGCTTCAACAGGTTGTTGACTCAGCTGTCTATTTTTCCTCCCCTAAATCATCGAGGGAAAATTCGAACCTTTCCCTCTCGCACTTTACTCGTCATAGTATTGTTTTTTTCCCTCCTCGATGTTCCCTCGCGTCAATTGTCTGCGAAACGTGACACGATCAGCCCACTTGATGCAGTCGTCTTCTTGAATTGCATTGGAAGTTTTAAACGACATTACTTATTCATTTGTAATTTACTAGTCGTTAAAATCAATTATTTAATTCTTCTAACAATTTTAATTATCTCTCATTATGCAACATGCGTGATGCTTATAAAACATCTGCAAAATAAATAACCTTTTTCGTAGAAGATAAATTCTTCAGATCTAGTAGAACTCGGTGATTTTTTCCAATTAACGTGTGTCGTAATGAACTTAGTTAAGCGAGATTCTACCGTAACGCTATGTTCTTATTATCAGAAAAATACTGTCTCACGCGTCTAGTTTATTCGTTTCACTGATTTTCGCGAAGTAATTTTATCAGGAATCCAATTACAGTAGAGTAATGATTTTCCAGATTCGAATGTTATTCTGACAGTAAGATCGTCTATTCTTTTCAACTTGATTGTTTTCCTTGACGCAATCATTTTTAGCATGGTATCACAAAACTGACAGTGGTAGCTTCTCATTGATGCGTCTCAGGTTTCTCCAATTCATTCGAGATCGTAGCACTTCGTCGATGCTCCACCGTTGAAATAGGAAGCTGTCAATACGGATCTCGCGAAAAATGCAAATCAATAAGCAGCTACGGTGAATCCATATCGCGCCGTTTTAGTTACACACTCCGATGCTTCGGTATTTCTCCATTTCGTTCTCTATACATTTTTATACGAATTCGTCAAAAGACGCGTCTAGCGATGCGGTGAGAATAAAAATCACTCGTGCAGTCTGAATGGGAAATAGCTGTCATTGAAATAATCATAAAAGTCCATCGTGCAGAATGGAGAAAGGTGTTAAAGGGCTATATACGAAGTGAAATTAAAAGAAGTCAGAATTTTATAAGCGCTTCACGAGTGTTGGCAAAATGCCAAATCATTTATGTATGTATGTACTTACTTCCCTTCTTTAGTAAACGCGTCTGCTTTAAGAGTTTGGCACCTTTCAACGAGTATTTTCCTCGTTTTAACGTTTTCCCGGTTTAATTGCTCTGTTTATGCTGCAATGAATGTGTTCGACTATTCACTCTGCTAGTTTCCTACTTTTAAAGTATCTGTCGACCGTTGAGAATAGTTAGAACTACAATATCTACATATATCGTACATCAACTCTTTGATTCTCTCGACGAATTGCAACATAGTGCAGCTTAAAAAAATCGATTCTCTTTTTCATTTTATCTCCCGTTGTTTTTTTTTGGTGCCGTTTCCAAAACAAAAGAAGAAGAATAAATTTGAGTAGAATCCTAATTTCTAGGAGTGAAAATCGTTATGATACTTGCTCGTTTTTCTATTGGTCTTCTCTTTGGTCTCCTCTTTCCACGTTGGAACTCGACTCCTTTTCCTCCGTCGGCGACATTATCCCCTCGCCAAGGTCAACCGGCGGAGGTTACGTTTCCATGACGACGCTGGAACCCAGGTTGACGTGACGCCCATTTCCATTCGTTTTCCGCGAGCGTACCGCCGCACCTCGAACCACACGGAAGCTCGCATAATTTTTGGTCTGACTACCAACGCGCCTATTCTACTGCTTGCTGGAGATCCAGCTCGTGCTCTGGCTTTCGACAAGCTTTTTACCTCTCTGTATTCACTTTTTTCTTTTCCGTCACTCGAGAGTGCATCTTGCGAGGCTCTTGACACTCGAAGCTGAAAGCACCCAAGAATTTCTTCTCGTTAAATTCGAATTTACAATATAGAGTTATTAAACGCCACTTATTACAATTTTTATTGGAGTCACCTAAAAATCTCGATTTTCAAGTATTCATTGCGTTTACTGTTGTCCTCGAAAAAGGCAAAATTATAATTACTTAAAGGATTTTTAATAATAGATATATGTGAAATGGTAATTTTATGTTTCTTACTCGTTCCAAATATAGATATTGTAAAACAACAACTATCCAATGTATACCAGTTACCAAACGCTTTTATTATACCACACGTGTACCACATGTACTCTCATAAGTTCACTAAATCTCTTAGTCTATTTACCGGCGATATATCCAAAGTTTGAGTTCTGCTGTTTCGTGGCTTGGGTTCTTGAGTGCTTCGATGACTTTGACTCTAATTCCTCGAGTTTCCTACTCTTGGCAAGCGTTAAATTAGAAGGTACTGGTATAGATCAGAGCACGGGTGTTAAGCAAGCTCACGGATCATTTATACAGAACACGCTCAGTGTAGGAGTACCCTTGAACTTTCCGGGTACAGAATTGGACATCGCTCGGAATTATTGGTTAATTGCTACCTTCTATCCTCATCCATGCTCGTATGCACAGGCTCGACGTTCCAAGTGGACTTTACCTTTCTAATTATTACCTATCATTTCCCCTCATTAATTGCACTTCTTATCCTGACTTTTTCTCTAACCGAACTTATGAATCACGTAGCTACTTTCAATGAGTTGTATTAAGTAGCAGAAGAATATTTCCGACATCAATTTTTTTTTATTTCCATTAAGTTACAATGTACAATGTACATAATAACCAATTGGCATCGTTGAAAAGTATTCCACTTATTTCCTATAACTTTTGACCAGTGACAGTCTATGGTCTTCTGCCAAAAGTGTCGTAATGTAGATTCACGAAGAACGAGAGAGAGAGAGAGAGGAGTAGAATTTTGAGAAAATGCCATTGACATCGAAAATACAAGGCAAAACCACCTGTGGCAGAAATCATGTAAGCCAAGGTACTGTCTTACAGACTGACACCTACTTCCTTGCTTCCCTGTCAATTAGTGCCACTGTCATTCGGCCACTCGACTGACTTCTACTTAAACCTTACATATAGATCTGTCTACACTAAGATTTACAGTGTTCTGAGCACTCTGATTTATAACTTACAAGTGCCATAAGTTTTATTAGATGAGGCGCATTACGTTTTTGGCAGAAGCTCCTACTGCCAGGGTAAAGGTAGTTATTATTGCCAATCGAATGCTTATTGGCAGCCTTTCGGCTCTTTAGGACGTTACGGATGATACTACTTTGGCTCTTTTTCTAATGTTGTTTTTTCTTCGCGTATCAACGAAAAAGATATTGATTTAAAAATTTAATCATTTTTCAGTTTCTTTAATTTCTTTGGAAGAATCATGAGATAATTAGATATAGTTTGGCAAGAATATTTCTCTTTGATAATATTTTCATCAAAACAAAAGATACAAGGAGTACTAATAATGATAGTACAGAGATACATATAGGCTACAAATGGTATTGGCATGAAAAGTCATTATTCGATGACAAAGATTGTTACAGGATACTTGCTGACAGGATTTACTGTCGGTTTATGCAAGAGAGTTTCAGCGTGCAGAATAGTACAAGTAGAAAACGAGATGAAGATATTGAAGTTTACGAGCTCTTACAAAAGAAATACGCTCCCGGTTATGAACAAACCTGGTCTTCGTTCTTCCAGAGAATATACAGTATCATTGTAACAGATTCTCTTATTTTACTTTCCTCCTTGCATTCTTTGTTCCAAGATATCGTTTTCTTATTGCACACCTTGTAAAATTTATCTTTTCCTACTTGTACTCTATTCACAATTCACAATAGCTGCTATTGTAGCAGGTCGACGGATAAATATTTCTCATGGTGAATTTTATAACAAGACAATTCTGTTGTATTCTGTGCAAAGTTCTTCCGAGCGTAAGACATAAAAGTGTCTTGGGACCATAAATATACATAATCGACATTTATAGTATATGTAAAATTTATACTTTTTAAATAGTCGAACAAATAATTGCAATGTTGCCTTGCTATTATTGTAATAAATAAAGAATGTTATTGAATTAAAATTTTAACATTAGTGTAATGTTCCAACGATATATGCTCATTGTTCGTTGGTCTCAGTGATACGAGTCAACCACAACTCGGACGGGAGTTTCAGACTCGTTCACGTGCGCGCACGTTCTCGCGTGATATTTTAAAACCGCATCCTTCGCGTTGGTTCTATTTTCAGAATATAAGAAAATATTGTCCGGCAAATCAGTTTATTACCGTGGATCCTACGATCTATTTTCCAAGTGGCTCGACCTCCCTAAACCCTTCACATAGATTCTCCACTCTCAGGATTTTATCGTGTCGACTTTCGAATAACTTATACTGGCGTGAATTAATGTCGACAATCCCCTATTTTCACATTTTCTTCTTCGGCGAGTTGCAATCTTGTTCTTGTCCATTTTCCAATTACGTAATTTGAAAAATTAAAAAAATCCAACTAGCAGCTTGTTTAGGATTAAAACCTTCCAGGAAATTGTTTAAGAATTCTAACATAATAGAATAAATAACTGAGATAATAATAATTCTTTGATATTATTAATTTTATTAGTTGGTAATTTCTTTGCCAGAATTGTGGAATTCCTCTTTGACAAGCAGAAGTTTTGTCGAGCGCATTTTCTAGGAATAAATCGTCTATTAGGCGTCGTGTTCTACGAAACACCGTGCGTTTTTCACCGGCATGCCTGATTTATTTGGACCGTCGCTCCTGAATTTTGGCAGCGGGACTCTTCTTTATATTTATATGTCATTGAACTTAAGTGATCACGTGTATCACGAATTACGTTACGAATGCCAATTACATAACGTTTTGTTTAATCCAATATATCAATTTTGTGCCTCAGCTATAATTATAATAAAATATATATTATTCAGCTAGTCAGAGGATTGGAATTCTAAACTGACCCGATGTAATTATTATCGAGACTATCAATATTATACCGTGCATTCGGAAGGTAAATATATACTGAAAATCGCTTACAACTTGGCTGGGTCATCGCGATCACATCATTTTTATTAACAATGAGTTGAAAAAGTCGACGCTAGCAAACGGGAAAAACTTTTTCGGATAACTTTTAATACTCGGTCTGATGAGGGTAATATGGGCTGAGGATCTGCGGCTGCTACTGAAAAGTTTAATAACTTGGTCGCAGTGCTGCTAGTTTCTCGATTCCCTTGGCATTGTCGTATTTTGGCCGGAGATGTTTGAAGTCTGGCTGCAGTTTTGTCGTGGTTTGTTTGACGTCCATAGTTCCCTCGCAATTCATTGGAGACAAAAGCACAAGTAGCAAGTCGCGACTGCTCGACGTCGACGTGAGCGAAGTGTTAGACATAATATAGTCTCGATCTTAGACGGTTAAAACTCTTTTTCAAGCTGTTATCATAATTTTTTGTCTCAAATGTTCCTTAAAATCATTCTCGTATCGTTCTTATCTCATTGGATGTTTCATCCAATATTCATATTTTTGTTAATAACTTTTCATTCAATAGGAAAACAGTTTATATTATAATTTGTTATTATTTTTTACGTAGATAGAATTTAACTTCTAATGATAACAATTGATTCACTCGAAATTCATTTTTCGCCCACCTTCTTGTCCACCTACGCATTCTACAATGTGCTCTATCTGCCCTAGTTCCTTGCTACACATATGACACATCCTCTCATCCTCCTCCTTGTTCCGGAATTTCTCACTCTCCTCCTTATTTCCGCATCTCCACCTCGCTATTACTTTCTCAGATCCATCCTTTCCCCTTTTGCTAAGGTACTCGTGACTTCCTAGTAGCATTTATTCTCTACATCTTTCGCAACAATATAGCACATTATACATGCATACAATATTTATCGTAAATTTTGTTAAAGCTACATCGTTGAAAAAATGCTTGTTTCTTCGTGGCGTGAAAACGCTATCAAATATGATTTCCATAAAGTAATAATACCATAAGAGTCTTTTTTAACTCCTCCGATAATAATAATAATTTAAGCAGCTAGACACGTTACGATATACTCTTCGCCAATGCTTCTTACGTCAATGGGAAGTCAAGGCGGATCTCGCTAGTGCAAAAAGCGTAAAAAACGTAAGAACCGTAAGCTGGCACACTTGAGATGCTTTTGCCTCAAGGGTTTAATGGTAGCACCACTTTTGCATCTGCGATATACTCTTCCTCCTATCTCCTCGTTCGGTTTGACGCTCGTAGCAATATTGGCGACAGTTTCTTACCACGTGGCCGCGTTCGATGCAGGCAATTTAGATGACATTTACCGTTTTGCAGATGTTTCGCGTACACCTACACAACAACCATGTGGGCGAATTTTCAATAGTAATATAACTTACGTAATGGATCTTACAAAACCAATAAATGAATGACATTTGATCTTGATTCAAATGAATTCTTTCTGTCATAGATTAACTGATTAAGAATTATGGTGATAGGATTGAAAATAATGATGCGTGAAAAACCGAGTAAACTTTGTTTGGATCAATGACAAAACCATGATTTCATTGTGTTAGCAGCTAGTTGCCCTCTCACAATTTTCTTTGGGCCAGTAGAATAGATCCTGCTAGTGGCAGGCAAACCAAACTTGCTGAACGAGGCCTTCTCATCTCGTCAGCGTGACGTTAAGCGCTACTACGATTATGTCGGGCGTAATTAATCACCGTATAATAATTAACGTGCGCTGTCGTCCTCTCGTAGTGAGCTTATTGGTACGTGCTTCCTCTATTATTATAACTAGTAACTCGTGAGCTGCTATTTTAATGGACCTTCCGCAAAACTTTTAAGCTCCGTACTACTACTTTGTCACTTGCCAACCTTCCTATAGTAACTTTTCCGCTATTACAACTGGATCTTGACTAGAAAATCGAGCTATATTCTCTGTGAAATATAATCCGTGTAAAGCGATGGTATTCGAATGAAACCACTAAATATGACGAAGAATTTAATTAATCAAAAATATGTATTCGTAAAGAGAAGAGAAAGAGAGAGAGAGAGAGAGAGAGAGAGAGAGAGAGAGAGAGAAAGATAGTTAGCGAGATATAATTTTTAATTTTTCTAATTTTTTCAACATTCCTCATTTTTCCGAGTTAATTAGATTGATCGAGCTCGCGTTTCAGGTCAGTATATATGTACCAAAGGAGGGTAGTTGTTACGTGGGCGGAAGGGATGAATCTTCCACGCACGTTGCAACTCGCCTGTATCGCGGCAGCTTGACACTGTGAATGTCCCGTATAATAGGTGCATGTTAATGTCCGCTGCAAACCGAGGAGAACTATCGAGTCACGAGGGGCACAATTCGATCAGAGGCACGTGATGAGCTTCTATACGTTCATGGCTCGAAGGTTCACTGCTTGAAGATCTCTCTAGAGAGCAGTTAATTAAGAATCCTTGCTTCGAGAGCTTCATTCATCTTCGAGATACAACTCCTGCAGGTATAAATCTCCGTGGAGATAATTGGCCAAGTTCTTTTATTACTAAATTGTTTCGCAGTATTGATGTTTGCCAATCAATTAGCTCGTTGATAATAGAAACATTCTTCTTGAAGACACATCATAGTTATTCTATTCATTTAGTTAATGATAATTGTTATAGTGATCATTAGAGTAATACTGCGATTAAATTATTATAATTATTACTGTGAGTAATAACGCATAATCGTATAATTGAATTCTAAATATGTATTAAACGCTTCATATTGTGCTTGATTGTAGGATAATTGGAATGTAGAAGCACTGAAATTAATTGTCGATAAACTAATCGATCTCCAATATTTTCGGCATTTCCGGAACTAAAGTGAACTCCGCGAAGCTCAAGATAGCTCGTTAGTGCAAAGCGGAAGTGAGCACGCGGAAAATAGCCCTTCGTAGCTGAATTGCGCCTGAATTTCATTTAACGCTCTCTCTCCCTCTCTCTCTCTCTCTCTCTCTCGTGTGCACCTAGTAACGATCCTCTTACGAAATTCGGATGCTTCTCGAAAGGAAATTTCCTCTCCCGACTACACACCCACTTGCCTTCCAAGATTATCAATTAGACAATAGAGATCTGTAGTAACGAACAAAAGAGAGAATGTTCTACTTTTTTTCTCTTATAATCCGATAAGATACTGCATAGGAAATTCAACGGTATCTTACATAATGTATTTGCCTTTGATACAAGGTCAGAAATATGCGAGGTTTCAAGGGCTCATGTACTGTACCATGCTGCTTAGACGTCTCCCGAGAGGACACACGAGCTCGAGGAGCTTACTAATACATCATGTTTCTAGTGCATGAGCCCTCGGAATCTCGCATATTTCCAACTATCCACAAGAGGGAAATGCATCGTGTTATAACAGACTATAAATAAAAAAAAGAAAATACATAATACTATTTAATATAAATATGTTAATGAAATTGAAAAATCAACAATTCGACAGATGAATATCCGAACTTCACATATTGTTATAAAGTTAAAGATCAATTAAACAGTCAATCGAGTAGGTAACTAATTCTGAACTATATTGATGTTCGCGAAAGTTTACAAAACAAACCAAAACCAGGCGCAGGAAGAGAAGCAGAGGGATGAGAGAAGGAGAGTGAGAAACAGAGATGAATCTAGGAGAACTATAGGATTCTAGAGCGCAATCTCCTGAGTGAGGTGTAATTTTCGAGCGATCGTATATTGCGGCTCATGTGGAATTAGTTGGAGTCGGCATGGTATCATGAGAATTGAGATAGGTTTCAAGCACGAGGCTAATGCACTGTCGCACGTCTCAGGATGTAGTCCGTAGCTTCCAATTTTCCAATCACCACCCTGAACATTACATTCACTCCCTTAACACTCGAACTGATTGGAAATTCTCTGCTTCTCTCGAATATACTTTTCCAGAAAAGTTGAACCTTATGATAATACGAGGAAACTTTATCGATGAAAAATTAGAATATAAAATTAGGACTTTGGAAATAATTGCGAATTGAATACAATGTGTCGTGTGAAAAAATAAAATCAACGCGAAGAAAGACCTAAGAGCGATGCCCAATTTTGAGAAGAAAGTCGAAATTCTTGGAAAAGGTAATCGAAGGTCGCTCGACATTTGCCCGTGCTCACTCGAGTTTCGAGGTCAAACAGAAACTCAATCTTCAGGCTTTACGGTAGAAAGAGAGAAAACGTGTTCAACTTGAGGACTTTCTTTTTTCTCTCTTTTTCCCATTGGCCAGGGCGAAAATCAGCGACGAAGCAATGTTTTCCTCTTCGATATCACGGGGAGCTACCTTTTCCCCTTGGTTATTTGTCACGTACGCCGCGCTCGAGCACTTTATTTTCATTGGCCAGGCACTAAGAGCGACCGAGAGATTTCGTCAGGTAGAAAGCTCATTTCAAGCTGGATAGTATTCGAGCTTGTTTCGAGCGCGCGCACGCGGAAAAAAAAAACGATGAGGTCGTTCCAATGGGATTCGGGTCTGGTCCAATCTGTGGCTCTAGTTTCGGACTGTTCACTCACGATCTCCCGCTGTCTCGAAGAAATTGCAACGAGGAGTAAGGAAATGAAGAGGGGTGAACGAATGGTACTACATGAGAGTTAGGACGATGAAGATTTCACGATTATTCGCTTTTGTCGTCGTTATGCCTCGAGGACTGAGGCTTCAATTTTATTGCTCGAAAGAGTTAATCCTTTTGGCCTCGATGCTTCTAATCTCACCAGTTAACTTTCATGAGAACGGTTTTGTGAGAGGAACTTAATACCCTTAAACAATAGTCTAGTTTCCTTTTAACGCTTCTTTTGAATTCTCTTGACAAAAAAATTCCAATTTACCGAAACTTATAATATAAAAATTTAATCTGCATAAATTCTAGTATTAATAAATTTCAACTTCTTTTTCAACTTTTTAAATTATTGTTTTATTGTTGTTGTTCCAATATCGTATTTTTGTTAAGTCGAATCTAGCCATAGTTAACAGCGGAGCGGTATCATCGATATTACTGATATAATTTGATAGCCGAGAAGCAGGTCAGGAGAACGAGATAAAAAGCTTCGCGTAAAATTGCAAATTCCTTCGTGGGCAAATGCCCTCGTTCTCGGGTGTCCAATTATCGTGACGTTTACTGTCTAATTTACTCCCAAGTCACTCCCACGGGGAGGCTTAGCCCCCGCGAAAGCAGTTTCTTTTGTAGCGACATAACAAACCGCAGGAAAGTTACCTCGAAATAGAGGAAACAGCTTTCCGGAAACGGCGATTACTTCTTGAGTACAACTCTCGCTGCATTTCAATCTTCTATTTTCTTTCCTTCGACTATCTCGATTCATTTTACAATATCTTATTTCAAACATTTTATCACGATTTTATTTATCAAAGTAATATACTTATTTTATACTTTTTATCGATGAAAATAATTTAAAATTATGCTCAATAATAACGAATACTTGTAGTGTTTCAGTCACTGTCTCGTAAGTCTCCCTTTACTTTGAGTATCTCTCGCATTTTGGTGGAAGTTCGTGAAGTCTATTTTAGATGCGCAAAGCATCCGACGGTCGGCATACCATGCCGAAATCCTGATTCGTTAGAGTCACCTTCTGTGCGCTGTGAGAAACTGTAACAAAGCCACCGCGACATCGACAAGAACTTTATTTCCAAAGTTTGATGCGATCCTGCATCGCGAGAGTAAAGGAAAAGGGAATTCAAACTGTTTTAAAACTTTCGTTTCAACCCATTTCCAACTGGCAACTATACAATTGATGCATTAGCGAATATAAAATATATTGTAAACCAATAACAAAGCGTTAAATCTAAACAAAAATAGTGTGAAAAGCATTCTGGATGATTATTTCGATTAAATTAGACGGAAGTGACATTTATATTTTCAAGATTATCACGCGCAATTTCCCGCGACATTCAATTCTGTTATAGAGGCATTAATTAACCAAACTGACCCATTAATTGAACAAGCATAGCATATGTTTCGTGGTTGATGTTAACACGCTCGTTACACATTCTGTTTCATTCATCGGAAGTTCCTTGGTACCCCATGAACTTTAATTAGTGATCGACTCCCGATGAGAGCTGACAGGATCGAATGATCAAACGGAATCACTCATTTCTGGACAAGTGAAATCGAGCTCGAAAGCTTCGTTAATCGATTTCAATCGAACAAATAATAATATCTATTGTATATTTTATAACAGATGATCAATCGATCATTAACAATGGAGTTATTTTTCAATACGTTTCTCTCGTCTTCTTTGTTAATTAAAGTCTACATTTTGATTAGTTATTAGAAGAGTAATTTTTTTAAATAGGTTTTCTCTTGTACAAAGAAGCATGTATAATGGTGGTACCTAATTGAACGTGGTAAGACTTAATAGGAAAGCTCCCAGGGATGAGAAGATAGGGTAATCAGGAGCAAAAAAAAAAAAGAGGGAATAAGAGTGAAGAAAGCTTGGCTCGTAGCAGAAAAATTACGGTCATAAGTGCAAACGAGGATCAGATTCCCTTTGAGAGCGTCGACGTTACCTTTTTGCGGTGCAATCTCGCTGACGAGGAACGTCGATACTCAACGAAGACCAATGCGAAACGAAACGAGGGATGTAGAAAGAACTGCGCGAACTTTCTCGTTGGATTCTCTATGAATCTTCAAAATTGCAGCTGCACTGTTTTATAATTAATCAAAGTATAATTTTAATATTTTTTGGATTTCTAAAATAAATGTATTATACTCTTACAAAAACATACTTCTATAGAGACATATTAGAAAAATATTTAATTTGCAAATAAAAAGCTCCGTCGCCATGAAGTCCCGTTACTCATTCTTATTGCAATATATCAACACAACTCGTTAAGAACGGGACACATTGCTAATAGCTCTGTCACTCGCTCATCGATCTACCGTTGTAAAAGCGTATTCCATTTTTTTTTTTTTTCCAACCACAATTGTACTCAAAGGCGATGGGAAATGCTAGTAAATTGTGCTACGAACTCTACGAAATTCTGTTATAAAGTTACGTATTTTAATGAATTTTCTAAATTGAAAATAAATTAGTGTCTCATTTCTTAGTAGCTATAATTTGTTGAATTGAGCCATTTAACATCATGTGACGATTAAGTGAGTCTGGATCTTGAAATTTGGAACGAAATAAATTCGGCCATTCGAGATACCACAAGAATTGGTTGCCGTGTCTATGTAGTTGTGCACACGCAGCTACTAGTACATCACAAGCTGTTATCGCTATAGCTACTTTATCGTTATCGTCTTCCTTTTCCGAAAGACAGCGTCGTTGGTCTTATTTAGAAAAGCACCTGCTCGTATCGCGTTCTCTACTACATTGCCCAATCCAATTCCTACGCGAATTTATCGCAACCCATGTAATTTTACCTCATTTACATACTTTCAACAAAAATGTCCCTTGATCACATTTGCAGTGTTAGCTCGAATTTATTAACGCAAGATAATAATGCAACGTAATGGAATATAATTTAATGGACGATAATTATAATGTAACGCAATTATCTTCTATTTTAGTATTTTTTTAGAAGCAGAGTATGTAACTGTCTTTGTAACACAAAGTGCTTGAACTATACATAATAATTCACTGATAAAGAAATTTATATCGATCGAATAGTTGAATTGGAGTTATTATTAATTTTGTGCAAATCTACCTGTCAGCAAGAATGGCGAAAGCACCTAGTTGCTATTCTTCTTTCGCGATCTCCCTTAAATGGTTTACGAAGACGTATCGTCTGGTCATCGAGCACCCTAGTCACGTATCCTTCGCGTCAACTGCCACGTGTTAAACGACTGTCGCGATAACAGAATGCACCTGAAACACTGCTACGACTGTCGTGACTTTCTACACCAATATAAGCTTGCAATTTTTCCTTGCTAGACCTTTAAGCACTACAAGTACCAAATACTTGATTTTTCTTTCAATATTTTTATTTCCAATCATCTACATAATACACTTTATAAATACTGACCCAATCATACTATTTCAACCTATATACTATATGCACAATATAATAAGTCGTGTTCGTAGGATACTTATTTTTAAAGAGGTTGCCAACGGCCTTCGACTTACAAACAATTATAAATACTTGAAGCTTTATTGTCGAGAAAAATCTCGCTCCGCGCATGACAATAGTGGGTCATTGAAGACCCATTTAGCTCTAGAACTATCGAAGATTACCGATACTGTATCCTTCAATCACGACAGTAGAAAAATTAAAGTGAAAATATATTAAATTTGTAATAAAGTATTTTCAGTTTTAATAATGTGTTAAATATTTTGTTCTTTTTAAATGGTACTTACATTCAACGTTTTCGAAAGCACTATGTATTTAACAAAGGAGAAATCCGTGTGCCTCTCAAGAAAATCTCTTTATCGATAAACATACGATACTAGAGATTGCGATTACCCGAAGCATCAGCATGAAAAATGTAGCTTACGATCCTCGTGTAACAAAAGTGAAGCACCGTCGTCGTGCTAGGACGCCGTAAATATGAGCGTGCGGTGTTTGCACTCGGGCACAGTTATCCGTGAGTAAATATTCCACTGTTTTACGATATCGCAAAACGACGAAAAAACCTCGCTGATCCGGGAATTGAAAAGCTCCGGCACAGAAGTGTCCACTGCTCGGTTCTTTGCGCTCCTCTCGAGATTGTTCGACGATTTATCCATGTTCCAACAAGTTGGAAAAAATCTTCACAGATGACTGCTGGAAAAAAGCAAATCATTCATAGTAGATTAATCTAAATCTTCCTTCAGTTTCTAGACGAAATCAGAATGTTAATTAGATGTTAATGCGAAGAAAAAAAAACTTACTAGAATCATACAATTCTTCTTATAGACGAAACGAATTGGACGGTTTTCATAAGAAATCTGTTTCGCAGAAGAGAAGGACTTTTCTTTCACTTTCCTCAGGATGTGATTCTTGCGTTACAAGATCAATTTATTGCGAAACGACGATATTATTGAATCAGAAAATTCAGTTTTAAAGTGTGGAAGAGTGGTGGCTGAAACAGCGCCACAGGATGGTGATAATATTGATTCCCTCGCGGCACTCTACTCACTCATAAAACATTCTTTGACCGTTCGGAATCTTCCTTCGAACCTAACAAAGCTCCTTTGATCTTCTCGAATGAGCAGAAAATGAAAGGATTACCAACGACAAAGCTAAACACATTTTCGCGAATACGTTGTCTCCTTGTTGCTCTCGAACTTGAAAATCCTCAAGTCAAAGCTTGGAAATGATTTATTACCAACAGAGAATTTTCCTCTTTTTTTTTGAAAATTGGAATTTCGATTGTGAATTATATTTGCGACTGTTCGAAGGATTATTTTTAACTTATTTATAAAGATTTGCAGAGAAGCCATAATCTTCCAAGTGGAAAATGAACATCAAACGAAAGTACAATTACGTTGAACGTGTTGGGTACAAGTTTTATCAGCAGTTTCGACCTTTCTCTCTATTCTCAGTTAGCCAAAAGGTCGAGGTTCAGTAGAATTTAGTGAATCCGTCGGAATCGTCACACAGGATCACGGGTGTAATTACAAACTAATCGATCGACTAGCTCGAATCTCACCCTCGATTCCTCGAGCTTTTCACGAGAGTGCTCGCACATCGAAAATAATTGACCTCTACGAAATCCGGTTGGTTGAGGGAATTATAATTAATTATCTGATAATTGTATTAAGGATTACAATTCAGGTGGAATTCAGGAATTCAAATCTCTCTAATTCACACTGACATTCAACGCCGATAAAGGTATTGATGATCTTGAGACCAATCGGATTATGAAAAATAATCAAATGAATTGGTACACGTTGATAAAACAACATTCAATTAAAAAGCAAAAACGCTATTGGAATATGGTAAAGTAAATTAACTCAAGAGCACCGTTCGCATTTTTGTATTAAATTGAGTCCACTTCAGTCTGCAATTTGAGGTAGGTGTTTATTCAAGGAAAACAGTACACCAGTGTTTGCGTTGCTGGTTAGTCCTTGCTACGGTGCACGAATGTTTTCTTTCCTGTTTTCGTTGCAGTTGATGTTACAGTCAAAGTTTCTCCGTTAATGGGGTCGGGTTTTTATAACTCAAGGTATACTTGTTTCTTCGAAATAGAGATAAAAATTAAATGCCTGGCTAAGAAATGACGTGTAAAGGAATAATCACACTATCTCAATAGACTATTTCAATTCACAGCAAACGTAATACATAAACAGTATAAAAGTATTCAACTATAAGAAATCATGAATCATAAAGTATCAATAACTAATAAATTCAACTTTTATTAAAACTTTGAGTTTTTCGCTTCTATATTAATTTGGATATCTCGTGACAATATCCTACGAATTATTCCTCTCAGTTTGAATAGAATATAATTCGGCCGGAACAAGGCAATATTCCCAAAGGTAAGAGGAACCAAACAATTCGCGATTCAATTCTCTGAAAGCTGCTTCTCTGAGGGAAATTCACAAACGAAACTTATTCCACGAGGTACAAGAGGGTATCCATTGAGGCCTTCATACGGGGAAATAAATTCCGCCAGTGGCCTAGACAGCCACATCCGCGAGAGAGGCCCAACCCTCCTTTTAATTAAATGCTAGCCACCCCTATCCTCATTCCCCTTTCGCACGTGTCCAGTTTTACTCGAAGCTTTCCCTTCCCTCTATCAACTCTATTTTTTTCCCGCCCTAGCATCTTATTACCATCCAGAAAAAGTAGAATTTCGTTTTTGAATCGCTCGGTTAAAACAAGGAATAAAGGAAAGTTTTCTGATAATACATTACTTAGTATTGAGATTTGTCAAAAATTCTCCACTGTGAATTTATTTGTGTACATGAGAGTCTTAAGCAGGCAATTCTCTATTGGAATCCCTAAAGCTGAGCCTTCTACCTTTTTTCGCATTTCCACTTTCCCCTTGTCCCTACCCTGTCCTTCCTTCCTTCCTTTCTTTTTTCCCCTGAGCTCTACCATCTTTTTCCATCGTAGAACCAGTCCTTTTTGTCCTTTTTACTCGACAGTCGGCTCTCCTTATCGATCGTCCGGCCGTAATCAACGACGACGGAAGCGAAAAAGCTCCCGAAGAATCGTATTTCGGGACCCACGTGGCACAGGACTAAACGTTTCGCTGTGAATTTCTGGAGATAATGGCAGAATCCTTCGAAAGCTTCATATCGAGATTTAGTGCTAAAGGTTTAAAGGCTTAAACCAAATCCTTTTTAGCTACATATTATTACATTCAATTCATTAAAATGCGTTATTTCATACGTTATTCTACCTCACATTGATATTCTTCATTTTTAAAACTACGTCAAAGTGAATCGTACAAAAATCTACCGTATAAAAAGAGTTTCAAATTGACTCGAATTGGATACAAAAAATAGTTAATCCTGCCTTTACGCGTTAAGTTAAATTGAATTGGATTAGGTAGAGAAATTGAGTTGGTTTTATATATTCTCTTTCGAAAAATGTACGATTAAAAATTAATTAGTGGAATATTTAGTATTATAGTTTTGTGATTGCGTCAATTTTCACGGTCAGTCGAAGCTAGCAAAATAGAGAAGACTAACTTTGAATGCGGTAGTTAATGGGCGTTAATAAACTGCAATTAGTCGGATTAACGAAATTACGGCGGCACCCAAGGCGGCGCACCCTTGCTACCACCAGTAGCGTCGCTTGATAATGGCGATTCACGTTCCAGGATACTAATGACAATTGCTAGAATAATAATTGGATTCTTTAAAAGGGATTTGAATAATCGAGATAAGAAAGAGAAGGGGATAATGAGAAACATGAATTATTCGATAATTGAAAAAAAAAGATGAAAAAAGATAGAGAAGAGTAGAAAACCATAAGGTTTGAGAGTACAAGTTGTTAGCTTGGATTTGCTCACTGGCTTCCTGGTCGTTCTACCTATTCCTAGTTCCAGTATTAAGCGTGTCCTTGGGTCGATGCCAGGGTGAGCTTTATTGCACGATGTCCAAGTAACGAGAGGGAACAAATACTTTTCTACAGAGCGTCCTCGACGATCCTTATATCCTACCCCATTAGTTCGAATCTCACCACGACAAATACATGAACGTGTTACTCCTTCAATTATTCTTTTTCACCAAACGTTACTTTAGGAAAAAGTTTTTTCGCGAGTGTCATTTGATTGTTCTCAATTTAAATTGAATTTTAACGCAAACGATATAAAATTTTAATTAACGTTACTAATGATTTATTTATCGTTTATAATGAAATATAGAGTCGAAAGTTAATTATAAGATTGTTCGCTATGGGTTACTCACAAGCTTTTTGTGTTTCATCCCCCATGGGCCTTTTCTCAGGTAGAGCACATTCGCTTGATCCGCGACGTTATCGTAAATCAGATTCACCCTCAGACTTTCACCGTGGAAACTTCTCTCCCATGGCATTCGACCGCATCAATTTCCTTCAGCCGCGAGCTTCTTGCGTGTTTCGCCTCCGTAAACGTCACCTTTGAACGCAGTATATAATTCACTAGGTTCCGGGGCCAGTGTCGCGTGGCTGGAAACAGTGGATAAGACACATTTAACGGAGGAACTATGAGAT
Source organism: Trypoxylon attenuatum (assembly GCA_963989405.1). Lineage (NCBI taxonomy): Eukaryota > Metazoa > Arthropoda > Insecta > Hymenoptera > Crabronidae > Trypoxylon > Trypoxylon attenuatum. The sequence continues at coordinate 6,574,491 of OZ022496.1, read as the reverse complement.
CTTCCTTCCTAATTTCAAGAGAACTATCGTACGCAATGGGATCGTCAATTTACAAAGCTAATTAGACACTGAAATAATATAGCATGCAACAGACGAACTTTTATAATTGATCAAGAATTATATTTTCATTGATTAAATTGGAAATGTAAGAAAAATCGAAATTTGGAGTAAATTAAAAGTCTTCAAGGTGAAGGTATTATGTAACACTAAGATTAATACAAATTGCTTCTCTTTTTAAGAAGATAAATTAACCGTGATCTTGTTTAGTCAGGCGTCGCAGCTGCAATAACACACACTACTCTGGTTTTCCACGTTAGAATACGTAATTGCTGCCTCGAGATTATCGTCGACGTTAAATTATGAATGGTTTGATCAGCTGGTAATTTGGGGATTGACCCATAGCTCGTTGTTGGCTGATATATTTCCAATAAACTCCCAATTGCATGAATCTACCGATCTGTCTTTGCATTCTGGGAATTTATGCACACACTGAGAGAACTCGAATATTGGCTGGTATTAATTCCAATCGTGATATGAAAATGTAACATTCCGAATTAATTTTGCTTTTGCTAGTTGACAAAACAGAACATAATTATAATTGGTTTTCTTTGTATGAATAGTATATCTTCTCAGCTTGAAGTTTTTTGAATTATTTTCTTCTGTTTATGAGTAGCATGTGCAATGCAATGAGAGCTGCATTAGCGATTGCCACCTTTCAATTCATGGTACATTCCCATTACGACTAGCATTAACTCCAGTACTTATATGGCCCCTTTTCGAACCGAATGCTCTGATCACCTTCCACTGCTTTGACTGATTCCACTCCGTAAGCCCATCGGCTTTTGGAATTATAAATGAAACCTCTCATTCCGGATGGATTTCTATCTGTATAGTATGTCTGACTATACTTTCATACGTATAATCCTCCCTTTCTAATCTATTTTTATTAGGAAATTCAAGCAAACAATATAAGATTCAATGTACAAGAATATAAAAATTTATTAATATTATTTCTCATTGCGATTTGACCTCGCAAGTCGTTTCACTTTGAAATATAAATTTGAACTTGGTTCGATTACTTTTCCTACATCGATCATAAAATCACGGTAGTGCTCGGAACACCATGAAATCGCTCTATAATTATAAGTATAAATAGCGATCGGATTAATCGATTTAGCGTGGATTACCCGAGAATTAAAGATGCCCTGAGTAGTAATATCGTGTTATAAGAATTAACAGTGCATTTATTTTGAAAATCTTAAAGATTGAAGATTCTACCGCTGCACAAATACTGATGCTGTATCGCATAACGAATTAAGGAAATAATCCCAGTATTCAAAAGTTGACGCGAGAAGTTTCGAGACTCGAGTTTTATTCATGGGCCACTTCTCCTAAAGCAGCTTTGAAGAGTTGCGTTTCACGGTTGTTTCTCTCAATCCCTTTTACATTCATATTCCTGTCAGATCGAAGAAATCGGTGTTTCAATATCAAAAATACAGATAGAATATATTCTTTAAAACTTCCTAAAGAAGGTTTAAAAAATATTTCTTAAATAAATACACTGAATATGCTTCTTCCTTAATTTTTGCAAGACGGTATTTACACGCGGAGGAATCAACGGAAATCAGAGCGAGGCGAGTGAAAATAAGCTAGAACTAGTGCAAGCAAGTAGGTAAAGACATAGTAACCTGGCCTTTGCCAATGTGCTCAACAAACCTGAAGGAATACCAACAGTCTGCTTTGAAACACCGACAAATAATACATGCTGCTTGTTTGCTTTCGAAGTTATTTGTGCTACAAAATTTCTAACGCAATTCCCATGCGTATTCGTTCGCTGCCAAAACACAAATAGTCTACCATAATCTAAATAGACATCAAACAGGAAGAAAAAAAAGGAAAAAACATTGAATACTTTATCGAATTTATTACTCGAAACTGTAGTCTTCGTTAACTAAAAACGAGTGAGAAAGAAGTCTTCGAGAATCCTGTGTTCTTTTGGATTTGTGGAGAGTAAACAGAAAAGAGGGAGAGAGAGAGAGAGAGAAGACACAAGAGAGAGGCCAAAAATGGTTTCAAAGAGGATAGCTCGAAGCTAAATCGTATAAGGAACACTCACGAAATTCCGGATGTGTCCCAACATAAGTAAACTTCTCTGGCACTAAGCAGTTTGAATCCACTCTGTAAAGCGGAAGTTAACGACACAGTCGTGTGACAACTTTCCTATGACGTTTACTCATTAAATAATTTCAAATAAACTATCTTCCTAATCTTATATTCTTTTTTTTGCTAATATATTGGATATTACTGTATACGCAGGTGACGACACTAAGTGTCGAGTCGTTCGCACGATCGAGCAGTGGGAGATAGAAAACCAGAATCGAGGATGGCCTTCCACTGGGACAAGCTTTCGCCGGCGGAATTTCAGCAGCTACAGGACTTAGCAGCTTGTAAGTACTAAGTACTATTACTTAATAACAAGTAAATGAACGAGAACACAATAATTTTTTGCAGTTTCTATGAAATAATTTTTATCTTCAAAATGAATACACTTACATTGGAATTCTTTTAGTTTGCACTTATTAAAGTGAAGAGATGAGTAGAGATTCTTTTTATAGATAGGCGAATGGGCTAATGCGATAATATTGAAGAATGAATTCCATCGATGCCGGTAGCCTAGGTTAAATCGCCCTCTGACCGTGACCGCGCGTTTCTGCTTCACGCCTCCTGTACCACAGATCAATATATGGTTACGGATACTACTCAGCATTTGTATTGATCGCATCTAAAAATTTTCCCGAACACCGTCAACATTTTTAATCTTCATCCATCTCGCTTTTCCACCTCCGCAATATTTCCATCGCTATTTGCCAAATTGCAGATTTAAACTGTACACGTATTCGAGGTTTAACAAAAAGAAGGAAAAAAAGGAGACTGTGGAAGATATTATGTGGATAATTGAAAAGTGATAATTGGGAAGGTTGACAATCTTAAAACGTTCTTTAACAAATCTGCGAGAATTTATGAAAAATCCTACGTCATTAGCTTATAATGAGCCACTTGTCGTCACAGAATTGACGGATTAAAATTCTGCAGTCTTAAGAAAAAAACGCGAAAAGGTAGCCTCGGGGTATAGAATCTATAAGTTCGTCATTATTTTAAATAGCCTGTAAAATTTCAACGACAGTCAGCCCTTCGTTCTAGCGGAAACTACTGAAAAGATAGAGTCTTTATTGTGCACGAAACTAAACCCAGGACAAGAGCACGTAATCGATGAAACGCATTTATTAAATATTCTTTCTTAAATCTACATTATATTTTATTATACAGATATATCAAAATTATTTAAAACTTATCAAAATTCTTTTCAGCTAAAATATTGTATTATTTGCAAAAAGAATTTTTTAGATACTATTGTTTTAAAATATGCAAATTCTTCTTTAGAATCTAGAAGAGAATAGTTTTGCGTTTCGTTGATTCCGTAGAAATCCAATGAGAGAAGGGAAAATCACAAAAGAGTTTCTTCACCGTAGAAAAGGTGAAGCATTAGGTACTTTTCTCATGGATAAAAACGAGCTGGTCTCGTTCACGTTGGAAGCATTGTTTTTGCTTTGTTTTCCAGGTGAGATGTTTATCGGTTATCAGCAGTATTTTGCAAGATCGTTTGTCTCGAGTAAAATTGCATTCTCGCGAAAGTTGAGCACGCTTCGGTAACTTTGGAGATTTATGCAGAGTCCGTGAAAATTCGATATTAAAGTCAAGTGTTCTGATGCTATTTCCCGGAAGAGGGAGAAACCAAGAGAAAATGAGAGAGTCGAGATTAATTGCGGCTGGAAGAATCGCAAGTGCAAAAAAGCAAGAGTTCTTCGGGGAATGTTGGTACTCTGAGCCACCCGGTTGATACTCAAATGTCAAAGGATGCAAATGATGAAAGATGTGCAAACTGGATAAAAAGCTCTGAAGCGTAACATGTGGCAAAAAGATAATGGCCCTTTCAATATTCCGATACTCCCTCTTGAATAATTAAAATGCATTCAGTGGATTTTAATAATATTTCTCGTAACGTAACGCCTCGTTACCTAATTATTATTTCAACACACTTGCCGAGCACGAGTATCAATATCTATTAGTCTTAATTATTAAGGATTTTAATCTTTTATTCATAAATCCTACGTTTCCTATAAATCAAGGGTAGGAAACATGAGCCAATAATATTCTATACTCATGCATATGTAGCAGGCAAGGTCGATAATTACAGGGTAAATTGGGCCTCGAATTTAGAGGGGGTTTTTTTTGTCCAAAACAGATTTTTTTCAAAAATGCAACTAATCGATAAAGACAGATTAGTGATAAAGTATCAGTGATTCGGAAGCGTGTCCCACAGGAAAATGAGGGAATCGTTAATCATGCTTTGGTCGAATGTATTATCCATCATCGAGCTGGTCAATCGGCCCGAAAATAGTTGCCAGCCAAAAATATCCTGTCGGTTAAGTGCATTATGACGCAGGCTTGCGAGGTAGATTAGGCCAATGGTCTTTCCTATTATTAGTCAATTTATCGCCGTTGTTTTCTCTGCAAACAACCGAATCCCAGATGTTCGATCGATCGGCCTTGGTTGCCACGTTTTTTTCTTTCTCTCTCTCTCTCTCTCTCTGTATTCGACTCGTAACATTCTCATCTCCCGTGGACAATTTTTTGTGAAACTTTTGTGTGAATGGTCATTGCAAAGTGGATCGTTAAGAGAGAAAATCAGTGTTGGCACCGCTGAGAAATTCAGTTCAGAGAGTATTACGCGGGAAAAATTTTCGTGGAAAGTCCGCTTGATTAATTGAATTTCGCCTGTTTCAGATTCCACGCGAAAGCTGCAGGATGTTCTCACCGAATTTTGCGGCAGCAGCACGATGCCGAGCGGTGTTCCAAAATACCATCCGGATGGGGTAAGCTAAATCGAGTTAATCGAACGCACCTAACGATGCTGTGGAAAACTGAATAATATTTTCGTAATGCGATCAGCAAAACCGCAAAGAGTTAATTAACGTTAATGTCTAATTAAATTTTCGCTAAGTTCAGAAATGAAAATAAAGTGAATCAACCGAGATCATTAAATGGAATGCGAGAAACCAACACGTTTTATTTCTACAATTAGCATTAAACAAATAGTAATATTGCAAATATTAGAATATTTGTAAAATATTTATTTCACAAATATTATTTGATAAACGTTATTATGCAATATTCCAACAGTAACAAATTACTCTACTTTTGATATTTTCTCTTTAAAATCCACTGTAATAACCTTCAAACAATAATTATGTAACGAAGCAATTAGAAGAAGGAAAAAAAGAAGATCTGAATTTAAATTGAATTGGATGGAATAGAAAGGTTCTTTACGTATGAAGTTAGTCGAAGGATTTAAGCAGAAAGGATTGCTAGGACATGGACTCTTATTTCATATACATATCCTGCCTGCTCGTGATCTATTAACCGCGGCATAAAATCCTGGCTAATAGTAACTCCGGTATAAATGATACTCATTCACTGGGATAAACTGCCAGTACAAGCTCAGGCCAAAAAGTATAGAAGTATAATTAATAGTCAATATTGTCTCGGGGCTTTTTCATGTCAGCCGCCTTCTCACTTGCCATTCATGGGACGAACTTCACGCAATATTGTGCTTGGACTAACGCCAAATATGCCAGTAACACTGTTCCAGATTTGACCGAATCCTTCTTTATCCTAATACAATACTCTGCTTATTCCGGATAGTTTCGTCGCGTAAATAGAATTTTCTAAATCGAGGCGTGAATCGAGTTACTGAATGTAATGGTACAAAGTTTATAGAAATACTAATTTGCAATTTAGCAATAAAAGGGTAATTGGACGATTTATTATAGATTTTAACGTTATAAAAATTTTATCCTTCAAGATGGATATTACAAAGATATTATAGTTGGATCTTTTATTTTCTTTCAACTTCATTATCTGGAAAACCCGGAGTTTCGAGAAAAAACCTCAAAGGACGAGATCGGTTATTGGAAAGATAAAAATAAGACATCGTCCAATATCTCTTTGGAGCAAACGCTTCGCGAAATCGCGTATCCGCTATTTCCGCGGTTATTGCCGGTGAAACACGTAAGTAGAAGCACATGTGGATTTATACGTTTTACCACGGATCCATAACGACGATAGATTCTTTTATTTCTCTAGCAAATTTCCCGGTAAGAATGGAAGCGATAACGTATCGAACGAACACAATCTCGATGCTCTTTACACTTTATTGCGAAAATGTCGATAATTGCGCGAAATCAATCGGTCTGCAAGAAATGATCACAATAATAAATCACATTGGAATATCGGAACAATATTGTCTAATTATAAAATGATTTGTTGTGTAATTACAATAATTGTAATTTCTCTTTTATAATAGATAATCCTTAAATGTTTATTTATTCTAGAATTCTATCGAATTTTCCGTATAAATCCATTCCGGCCTATTTCCCTGAGCTTCTCGGCCCTCCCCAGGCTTCTCCCTTTCCTTCGAGGAGCGGATTAGAGGATTAGACCAGTTACAAGGACGCGGATAATGGCGGAATTCGACGAAGATGGTTTTCTGATCGATCGGAATTACTCGCCATTCCTCAAGTTTTCGAGAGCGATTTTCCAGGTTCTGGTAAAATAGCAATTGCACATCTATCGTTTTCGCAAACTTGCGAATTTCTCACTCGAATTATTTCCAAGCAAATCCACCATAAGGAAACTAATTATAAACATCTAATAAAAGATTGTATCAAAAGTATCCTATAACTCAAAAATTGATTTCTGAAATGAGAAAATATATGAAAGCGGAATTTTAATCTAATTTCTCGTTGCTTATTGATCTTCCATTATTGAGTCTTTAATTGAACTTATTTTCGAAGGAAATTCTATTGTAGTAGTTTCGCGAGACCTATGATGGATGTAGTATCTCAGTGAAATCCTTATGGATGGGGTATTCGGTTGAACTAATCGACTGGGTTCGCGAGCATGGGCCATCGAGTATTGACTGTCAGACTCTGCTGTGCTAGCGGAGCCACCAGTGTCATCATTCGAGCCCAATTCCGACGAAAGCTGCTTAGGAGGGTGGTTTGTGTGCCGAGAGCATCCTTTCGTAATCAGCTTTGTCCGTCGACCATTTTGCTACTGGGAAATAGCTGCCGGTTATATGTCTACTTCATTGTTCACCCACCAGGAATGTTCTTTAATGGTACACAAATGGGGAATGCACTTTGTGTGTACACTTTTGTCCGATCGTCTACGAAACCTGACACTAAATAGAGAATTGCATTACCCAGAAGAATCTAGAACTCTTTGTAATAAGATATCACTGGTATATACTTTGAAACGAAATAAAACTAAATAAGAAAGCTGCAAACGAATCTTGTTTGTATTGTGGTCTTGTAATATTCTACTATTATCGCTAACGATCGCAGAAGGAAAGAAAGGTCGATTGCGTAATGATGCATTTATCGTTGATAAAGAAATGCAGTGGAAGGAAAAAGGAAATGAATAGAATTGAAAGAAGATAGTTAATTAAGTTCAGAAACGAAATGAAGGGAGAAGAGGAAGCATTGTGTGAAAATTGGAATAAAAACTAAAATAATGTTTTTAGTACTACTGTGATATATCATACATATTCCGACTCTTTTTTAAAACTTTTCGGTATGATTTATTCAAACGAGAAACCATATTGTTTATTCCGTCGCAGTAACGGGAGAGTAAACCGAGAGTAAAATCAGGAAAAGAGTGCAGTTTTTTTTTCTTTGTAGGTATGATTGAAAGAAATGCGACAAGAAATATCGCAATATTCGCTTCCGTTGTTTCTTCTATGAGAAGTAAGTGTTGGACAGCGGTGGAATTATGATACTCGCGCGAATACACCACGTATTAATCGGTTTAACGAGAAAAATGAAAACTCTTCGAATCCGCAGTGATCGATACTGCCAATGGACCCAGCCGCTTTCGATATTATATCTGTCTTTTATGGAACACTGAAATATTGCTGTTTTCATCGGAATCCAATTTCCTCGAACAAAACGGATGGTGTGGCATCCTATAAATCCCTGTATAGAAACTGCCACCTTCATGATCGAATAATAAAGTTCGAACATTCCGACAATTCGAATTCGTGTCTTACGTAAGTGAGTCTCCTTCTCGATACGTTTACTCGTTTACAGAATAATCTTTGTTTCTTTATTGGAAAAAATTTCAAAGAAAATTGAAAATCTTTCCAAAGTGATTTTCATTAAATAAAGTAGCATTTTGTACTGACAAAAAGCCAGCTGAGCTATTTTAGTAAAGTGGAAAAATGAGAATTCCATAAGAGAAACGCACAAGGGGCCCAAGACGCAGGTTAAAGAAACAAGATTAGCTAGGGTATAACCCAAGTGACGCAACGCACCGATCGAGTTGGTTCGCAAGTAACACCCTCTCGATCGGAATCCGATAGGAAATAGATTGAGCTTCCCGCACCAAGGGAATTCCTGGCTCCCTCGAAGTTTACACGCACAATAATTTGACACCTTGAAACTCGATATTGGCCGTCTCTACCACAAACAATTTGGTTACGCCTCTGCGGTCAACTATACCATACAGTGGTGGCTTCACTTAGATTCTCTCGAGTGTTACGCAACAACTAGAATGTACACCCGAGAATGATGATTATTAGGTTTTGGGAAAAAAGAAGACAAGGGAAAAAAAGAAGAAAAATTGTAAAGAGGAGATAAATCTGCTCTTGACCTCCTAGTTGTGCGACCACTCACGCTCCATTTCCCTTTTTTTCCCTCACGCCAATTAAAGGCTACTTTGCTCGCACGGCTTCATCCACGCTAGTGGCAACGATCAATTTACTGGCCGGCCTTTATTTTTTCCCCTTTGCCCTAACATCTTCTCTTTGAATAATATATCACGAGGCCAATTAAAATGCGATGCCCACGAGCGAAAGGATCCTAAGAGCGCTCTAAGTCTGTTATCACGATGAGTGCACGCGGAAAAAAAGCCGCAAGTCATTTTATCCAACTAGAGTTTCCCTTCAGGTGGCTAATGCTTTTTCCTAAGAATATTACTTTTCCATAAAATAATATTCTATTTTTCCAAAGGAACTGAATAATTCTGAAAACAATTCACAAAATGCAAAACTTCTCAACAATCATCTCTTCGTTCATCCAAAAACTAACACTTAAAGTTTACCTGAAAGATTTTACAAAAACATTTTCGATCGGTTCGCCGACTATTTTTCCAGAATATGAAACGCTTTCCTTCTGCATGCGCAAACAGTGATTTACGTATCCGGGGAAAGGGTGAGAAAAGTTTTAGTTCGAATTCGTGAGAAATTTAAGCAGAGGAAATTGTTCGGGAAATTTCATAGCTTCAGAAGCGTACGTCAGAGTCGGAAGTAAAATACCAACGAAGAAATTAGCATTAAGTAACGGGAAACAATTGAGCTGTAATTATGCTGAATACATTTAGCAAGACTTGAGTCTACCTTCGTTGTTCTGCATTTACGAAAGTGGTATTATACTGCATTAAAAGAATATTAAAAGTGAGAAAGAGTAATTGTTAATTATAGCTCTTAAAATCGATGTCAAAGGTGAAAGAAAGTTTGTTCCATATAGTTTCCAATTATTTCATAACGTAACAACTCACTTCTAACTTGATGCTTTCTGAGGAACCGAAAATCTACGAGTCTCCGATTGTCCAAGTGGCAGCAACAACTCTCCTTAGAGTCGAACTCGCGCCGGAATTGGAGCCAAGATTCGACTATACCTGTAGCCTGGTCTTCTCTAAGAGGAAAATTCCGTTGGTGAAAAGGAACGGTTGCTTTCCCTGAGGTCTCCGAGGAGAAGAGAAAAAGTTCCGACGTAGAGCAAGGGTGCGGTTGCCTGGTTACGTGACGTCATCTCTGACGCAGTCGACCGAGGTCAGACTACGTCATCAACATCGCGGGTAGATGAACTGCGGTCGAAAGATGAGAGTTTCACGAGTTCTACTTGACGCATTAACTCCGTTGGTCACATCGATCGATAATAATTATAACCGATTTTCTATAGAGTCCAATTCTTGTCTGTGAATGTTAAATTCGAATCCACGCGAATGCAATTTCACTGATAGTGAACGATTTGCAAAAAAATGAGGTCAACCGATTTGAATGCTACATTGCATCTCGCATAAATGCATAAGTCAGTCACACTGTTCTTTATTGTATAAATATAGATATACTGTAACTGTAGTGAACGGTTTACGGGAAGAAAAAGTGCAGTTCGCGAAGTACCATCACAACCAATGACGAATGGTGTTTCTTAAACCAAGCCGCATACTCCAACGTTTCACTTCAAACTTTTTTATCAGCCTCGGCGAGTTCTTATAGTGTCTCGACGTTTTTCGAGTTAAATTTCATTTATTTCCGAGGTGATACATTCAAATAATCCTAGGACAGAGAGAGAGAGAGAGAGGTTTCTTCACTCGTAAGATAAGCTCGATTACAGAATCTGCTATTTATGCCAGGAATTTTTTGCGTTAGCCTACTGAAAAACTTCTTTTCGAGCCTCGCTTGGAGATTTACTAGCCGGAATCGAGTGTTACGGCTCTTCAAGGTACTTGTGAATTAAAATTCGAGGGTATACGTGCTTCTCTCGAATGACGTTTCAAAAGCAGTTTCCTCACCCGGAATTGGGAGAGAATCCTCAAAAGTAGACAAAGTTTCCTGTAACCCAACTGTAACGTGTAAACAAGTACATAGAGTTTTTTTCCCCCAATGCATCTAGAATGATAAATTTCAAAAGTTTTCTTATTCCTCGGTATATTTTCTGAGCTGCTCTAATATTTACTCAATCAGTTTCTCATGTAATAGCGTAACGAAGATAAACAAAATCAGATATTGTTATTAAAATTGATTTAAAATATTGTGAAAAAATACATTTATTTTTAGTGATTCTTTATTAATTCCAATCAACTAAATTCTATCAATAATCTACTGGTTGACTAAGAAAAAAACACACCAACCAAATATTATTTACTTAAATATTTTTCATCCATCAACCATTTCTAGACATTTTCCCCATCAAAGGAACCGTAGAAGCTTTCGTATCAAAAAGAAGAAGAAAAAAAAACACATTCGTTCAGCGAGTTTCTCCACGAATTGAAAGGATCGCAAGAGAAAAAGGAGAACCACTAATCAGAACTAATCTAATCCGTTTCCTTCAATACTATCCACCGCTTTTCCTATATCGAGCTAAAAGAGAAAATTGGACAGAATTCGTGCGACCATGTTATCAGTTCCGAAAGTTGCAATAAGAAACATCGGTTTTCTCAGCACGTTATGGTTTCCTAGATTCAAGTATAGAATCGCGAAAAAGATCCAACAATAAGATTCTCTACGTTCTATCTCTTCTTTTCTCCTTCAAATATTACAAGAACCAACAATACAAACTCAACGGTTATAATAAACTTCTTTTAAATAAAGAAGTTAAAAAAAAAAAATATGTAGCTTGATCAGAAAGCACTTTAGAAACTTTCCACAAAATCTAGCATCCATAGGCTCAATCTTAAGATTACCCAAAATTTCATTATCATCTCGAGCCCGGTCAATAGAGTCCGAGCATCAGAGCGCTGGATAAGCGATTTTCCTCTTGAGCTCGATCTCCAATATCCCTTGGGTTCGAACATTGGAAACTACGTACATATAGATACTCCCGATGGGTGACGATGTTCATCAATCACCCGGAGGAATCGAAGAATCGAGGAATCGAATCGCAAGATTCGCTCATATTCGCAAATAGACCACGGCGAGATAGATAGTATGTACATGCATAGGCAGAATGAGAAAGAGAAAGAGAGAGAGAGAGAGCTGTGTCCGAGTTTATCGAGTGAACATAAATGCCATGAGGCAAGCGATGACGTCATGGCACAGATGCAAGCCGCATAGAGAGCGCGTCGAAGAGTGCAGCGACCCGAACCAACCACCCCTTTTGCCTTCGCCAAACCTCTACACTACCTACCCAACCAACTCACCCGGTGACGTCATCGTTCTCATCTTTCGGTTTCCATGGTACCAGTGACGTCACCGTTCACCCCCTCCAATCGCAAGCTCTCACCACAGCGACGGTGGCGACCTCTGCCCAGGAAGAATGGCGATTTACGATTATCCACTTAAACCCTCGCGACCCCATTCACAAAGAGATAGCCAGCTTAAATTGATCCTATCCTCGAAATCACGCCCTGTTGAGCTTTTTTTTTTCCTCCTTTTCGACTACTCTTCGTATCCTCAAAGTTCGAAAGTGACGCAGCTCAAAATTGTATGGAACTTTTTTTTGCTTCTAATGGTCAGTATCGAAGATGCTACCACTTTTTAAGCGTGAATAGCTTTTGCAATCTTTATTATTTATTGGGGTAATTCTACCTGAAATCTATTACAGGTATTTATATTGCAGGTGGTTTAAGCAGGATGTACTCTTACTTAGAGGTCCTTAATGTTGCAGGAGAATAAATGGTTCCTATTAAGATTGCAGGAAATGGATAAAACGTGACGCAATTCAAACGTTTACTACTGATTTACTCGTTCGTGTTAATCATTTCACGACTAATGTGAGGAATACTGGGGAAAATTCGCGTGATTTTTTGATCGTATTTTTTTTTGTAAGTTGATTTTAAATCGAATTCTTTATAAAAATATTGTATGCGGACTGTGTAGCGAAGTCAACGAGAAGCTTCTTCTCATAATATTCGGCGCATTCGTCAGCTTGCATATTTTTACATTCATTAAAATTCGCACGTAAGAGTCGCCTCACGTTTTTCTCTGCTCTCGGCGGAAATAGCCGCCAATTAAGGGAGGCCGAGCCGAGTATACGAGCGCAACTCGCTTTGTTCACCACGAATGGACAATAAACACAATGCGTTTTTCATGGCCAACGAAATCTAAATGTATGCAGAACGGGCAGCGCAATTCAGAAAAAAGCCTAATTAAACTCCGACTGGACCGAATTTGCGCCACGATTTTTTTTGTCCGCATTTTCTATTTTGATGCACTAAATCAAGGTAAAAACGTTCTTTCGTCAGGAGTAGACTGCGAATCTTTGTGGAAAATCTTCAGAATTTTATATTATGTAAATTATGAGTTTCAACAAATTATTAATAATTATTGAACAAATTTCGGAATTGGAAATACTCTAAAAATGATCCTACGTTTTATTTCGTATTAACAATAGAATTCGTATTGTCATAGAGTTTTAATCCTCTTCATTTTTCAGTACTTTTTTATCCACGGGATCTGATAAGAACGTTTCCCACGGATTTTAATTAATATGGTGAACTTTCATAAAGCCAGAACGGAAAATTATTTCCGAGTAAAAGAATCGTTCTCTGTGTTCCCTTAAAGTCGAAAACCTCAGAGAGAGAGAGAGAGGGAAAAATATTCAATCAACGCGAAATACATATCGGACTACGTATTGCGAACAATTCGCGAACAATCTGGGCTGGCTATTTTCGGTGCATCAGATTTTCCGGCGTGTGTACTGTTTAGGATGGACGAACATCTGGCCGAGTGTAGACCAGTGTAAATCGTACACATATCCACGTGTATATTGTTTGGATAATATTCAAACCTACGGTTACGAGATGGCTATAAAATTGTAAAAAAAAAAACTCTACAATAAAACCGCAAAATTGACCAGTTTACCTTTTTAAAGAATTCACATTTTCATCATAAAACTACTGTTTCGTCATATTATTTTATAAGAGAAAACGTTGTAATAATAAAAGTATATTTTTAAGAATTTCGTTTTAAGATAGAATCTCAACACTAATGTGTTAAACAACGTTCGTTTCCTTTCTACCAATACATCAATGCTTGGCTGACCGAAGCAAAGAATGTGAGTTAAAAAGATGAGACACTTACTGCTGACGTTCCAAGATAGTCCATGCCGTGTGTAACCCTTACCCAACCTGGTCGTAACTCAAGCAAGAAAGCTCACTGCACGTAGGTAGCTAGCTTTCTTGTATGGCACTAAATCATTCTTTCTTGCCTCGTCGCGGAGCGGATCATTTATTTCCGGACTGCTTGTATCACGTGTTGAGAAACCAGAATTAATAGCTTCCTTTAAATTATTCAACAGTGAATCCCATTACTTTCTTTAATCCTAAGACTATTTATTACAACAATTGTATTCTTCCAATACGTTTTTCTTGAGAATAGCGTAATCTGTTCTAAACTCGGTTTAGAATATAATTTTCCAAGTGCAAGAGCAACGTGAATCTGCTACAACAGTAGCGAAGAGGATGGATAGATGGAAAACTGGAGTATAAGACAAAACGAGCTAAAGCGACGTCGCGACAGACTAGCATACTCGAAAAGCTTATTATGTTTGAGCTGGGTGTGGGTTCAGCAGAGTAAGAGCATTAATTGAAGCAGACTTGCAGTGGAGAACAAGCTTTAAGCTCTTCTTATAACTGGCCACATATCAGCGGTCGAGCTATTACGGTTCCTAAACTGTTGACACTCGGCTCCACTCCCTATTCACTATTCTCTTATACACCAACGTTTCTCTTCCCTTTCTCTTTGTCTCTCCTAGACAATGCGTTTCGAAAGAACTCTTAACACTAAAACTACCTACGGTTAACATACATCTACATCTACTAACAGTTAATTCCTCAACGTTAAAATTTTCGTTCAGATCTCTTTCTATCGTTTTTATATTGCAAAATGATTTAAGTTATAAATCATCATCGAAAATTCAGAGAATTGTGTGATTTATTTTAAAATTGAATTCGTGCGATTTTATACCAACAATTAAATTCATATTTGTATAAAATGGTGGCAATTCATCATGCAGTGGAGAATAATTCGGAAAATTTTTCAGCGAACGCCATCAGACCCACTTTATGAAGAGGTACTCGTTCCGAATTTCCCGATTGGCTGGAGTAATTAGCAGCAGATTAGCGCGACCGCTCTATGCAAATTTCGCATTAATTCGCTTTGTTTGTCTCGCGGAACGCGTTACCCTAATTCCTTTGCAATTGTCACGGGAGAATGCATTAATTCGTGATAATGATGACTGACTTCGTGGTTCCTTTCGCTACTTGATTAATCTGTTCTAAACTCGCTGGATCTAAATCGAAAAACTATATGTATACATATGTAGTTGCTCGCATTACCGCATAATCGAATATTCATCGCTGAATTCGAAAACCATAATACAGGTGAAATGTGTCACGAGTTATTATGCTTATTCCGCGAAACGAGAAACCTACGTATTCAGGCGCAGTACCTCATAAAATATATCACAGTTCATTACTCTCATTTTGATTCGATTTCGGTGCTTTAATTAAACTAAAATTATTTTAATATAATTGAAAATGCAAACAGCCCGTTTTCGATTCGTTAATCACACGCATAATTGTTGAACTGAGAATTCGTACTGAAAAGTAAATATTAATGTTGGAATATAAATGTAATAGTTATACAATAAAATGTAGCGTTTGAATTCTATGTGGAAACGTGAAAATGATCCACTTAATCGCCCCTGAAACTTCCACCCTTCATTGCACCACTAATATCACAAACAACGGTATCATACCCAGCATGGAATCCCTCATAAATCAAACTTTCCTGAATCCCCAAAGTCCTGCTAATTACCAAAGACGAAAACGAAACAAAAAGTTATGTTCTCGAGGCACCCTCTATCGTGAATTCGAGTCTGAATCTCGGTGGTATCCAGAATTCTCTGGACGCGCACGCTCCCAAGGCTTCACAGAAGCAAAGGCACCAGAGGATTAGGTCGATTCACCGGTTGGCTCCTCTTTCCATTGGCTCACGACCTATATTTTCCAGAGGCAGGCCCCGTCGATGATGTCACTGAAAGCCTGCTGCTGTTGCTGACGTCATCAGATTCCTTACGTGACCATTGAGAGTAACCTGGTTTCTCTGGGAGCCTTAATGGTCGCATGCTGCCTCATTCATGCGGATATTCCTTGACTGTCCCAGTTTTCGATAGAGACCTGTGTGTATTGCCATGAACTCACCCCATTCAACTCACGCCAGGACATCCAGCCAAACTGATTCAGTACAATCGTTTCAGTTTTTTTCCTTACTCTTCCTGCCCTATCATCCCTTATTTCATTCGAAATCGAATGCAATTTCAGAATTTAATAATGATTATTTATCGGGGTAAATTTCGTATTCAAGATACTGGAAATTCAATTTTTATACGCGAATATTTTTCTCACCGAGAAATGATGTATAAGATGAGTTTCCTTTGCGGCTATTTTTGTTCTGCAGGTTTCATCGTGGCTTCGATAAACACGAAAAAAAGGAGAAAAATTACAAGGCGACTTTTCTATGACACAATCGTCAATAAATGTTGCCTTTAGAATTATCCTGTTCTTGTCTGCATGCTCTTTGCTTGAAATAAAACTCGCAACTGGGTTGCTACAAACGGAAATGGCGATCCCGACTCATCCACTCATTAACTTCCCTGCTAATTAAAGGGCTGATCGACGGGTTTCGCTGTAATACGAGACGTTTTCCCTCTAATGAACGTTTACGTGTTTGCTTCAGAGAGAGAGAGAGAGAGAGAGGAGAGCAGGGGGTTGCTTCAAACACTTGCTTTACTACTTTTGTTACACTCGATTTGTCCTTGACTAAATATTGTTAAAGGTTTTGCGCGCAGATTCCGGTTATTGAATCTTTAAATCATTCAAAAGTTTACCTCATCCAATAACTTTATATTAATTATTAAAGTTTCAAGTATTCGTAAATTTGATCAAGAACCCCACTGAATGGCTTTTAACATTCCTGAAAATTTGGTACCAATTAACGGATTAATTCTGATTAACAGAAAATCGTGACAACAGGTGCAATCGATGGATTAAAGTTGATTAAATTCGATGCAGGCAAACGAAACACCTGTACCCAATAATCCCAATAATCGAGTCATTTGGTATGCGATCCTCGCACTTTCGCACGGTTCAACAGGTATAAAGTACAAGGAAGTAGTGCTAATTCGAATAATTCTGTATTGAACGGTGCCCCTTTATCAAGTTTACCTCGTGCACCAAATATAGTTACAATTTACTATCGCTGCGCATCATCACTTAAATCGATCGACGCTTGCGAAGAATGGCATTACACGAGCTTAATTGCAATTTGCACAAGTGCGAGGAATTGCACGATATTATTCGCACTTTTTAGTGTTAGAAAAAAAGTTTTTCTTATTTCTCCAAATGAATCTTGGAAATATTTACTGGGTAACAAACGTTTGAAATAAAAATAATATTTCATCGATGAATGATTGTCGCATCGACATAAATTCAGTAGGGAATTCCGTGATCTTCGAATGCAAAGTCGCAGCTAAATTTGATGGAATCGCAGAGACGGCAGCGCGAGAGCGAATAGAGACTTGGTGAATGGAAATGTGTAAGAGGGCCAATTAAATGAAGTATCATTGATCCGCGCTGCTGCAATAAATAGCGCTACTCCTCGGAGATAGATTCGCATAAGTACTCAATTTAGCGAGGTATCGAGCCAATCCGAGTTTCTGTTAACTTTGCACACCCGAACAAAATCGATTTCTATGATGAAATTGGACCATCCGTGACTGGTTGTCTCTACCGCTTTTCATTCGCGCTCGACCTACCCTCTTTTTTATCCTCTACCCGCGCAGTCATCGTTTTTAATCTTATCAATTACGAGTGATGCAACTGTCTACCAGATTTATTGTGGTGGCGGAACTGTGTGTTTGGATTTTCGATAATGGAATGGCTTTGCTCAGCCAAAATTCCAATTGCTGTATCTTTTTCAAATTGTATTGTATTCGATTTACACATACTCTCATACTGTTTTTTTCAATCTCTTTTAACTTTTACTCTCCGGAAATAACGATCAATCGATTTTCTACGATTGACAATAAAGAATTCATTGTAATGTTTTTTTCTAATATTAAACATTTAGCTATAATGCTTGGTATTGTATTTATGGAACTAATTAAGACCATAATGTATAGTGATGTCTAGAAAGAATTTTTCTGTTCTGTTAGGAATGATGTATTGATAAACGTCACCATCTCACTGTTTCAGGACATTGATTACGACGGGTTCAGAAAGTTTCTGAACGCGTATCTCGAAGTCGAGACTCCCGAAGAACTATCGCGTCACTTGTTCCTCTCATTCGTCAAAAAGGCACATCGTGGAGTGGATGGAAAAGCTTTTAAGGTAATATATTATATATAATATATATATATATATATTTGTAGATATGTGTGTAACACGCAATATACATCTACTCTAGCGAAACAAATTGAATCAATATTATTCTGTTTCCTCTATATTAAAATGTTGATACGTTTGTGAAAAGAATCTCTACAACGCCAAGTATCATTTGCAGAGTTGTAGAACCTCGTTTGAAGTAACAAGCAATTTCACGAGTAACATTCGAGTAACGAGTACAATTAAATTAGGAACATGTTTCTGTGACAAGAGGAAATATACATTAATTTATAAGAAACCCTGTGGTACACAGATGTGTTTAGAGTAGAACATTTCCAAGCGTTCTTAATTTGTTTTAATATCCCAATGTCGAGATGCCGGAAAACTACAATTTAAAGTTGCAAACTATTCGCGTTGCGCGCAAATGGAACTTAGATAATTACTTTCCCTCGATATTGAAGAACTTTGAAGGATGCAGAGAACTCAAACGGCGTGTTGGGTATTTGTAACAATTGTCAGTAATAAAAAAAAAAAAACCCTGGGTTTAGTATAATAAATCTGTAGATAGAAAAGATTGAAAAATAGTGTTATAGAATATTGTGATTTGTGATTGTTTTAGGAAATGGCAGTGCTGTCATCGACGACGGCCTGCGCTGCCATCACATCCCACACTACTTCTAGCAACAATGTTAATGGCACTGGTCTGCCTGGAGGAACATCCACCGAGAGCCACGGATCTTCCTTTGCCGATAAAATACACGGTCTTACTGAGAAATTGCAAGCTCTCGGACACCACAGGTCGGAAAGCGAAGCTTCTACGCGTGGGCGTACCGGTAAAAAAAATTATAATCGTATCTATTACCTTGAATTCTAAAGAAAATTTTGCTTCGATAAATATCCAAATACCAGTGTTACATCATTGTCAGTCATTATTCTTATCTACCCCGATTTTTCTAATATTTATTAAAAGTATTAAATAATCGTTTTCAAATTAATTACTATTATTGGAAAGTTTTGCAGTAAGTCTCGTTCTATTTTTAGGGAGCGTGCATCCAATGCTGACTGTGACCCACACCTCTTACAGCTGCCACGATGTCCTCGAAAAGAAGAGCACCGACAGCAGCCCAAGTCACAGCCAAATGTCGCGCAATTCCTCCAGGAAATCGAACAACTCGCTACTCGTCAATAATGGCAAATTGGAAGGTACGATTCAATTTCTAGTTACATCCTAAAAGCTAGTATCCAAGAGAAATATTACTTTTCCAACTATTGGCAGAATCATTTTCTGGATATCATCGCAAAATTCACTTGCAATAGTTTATGTTCATGTGCAATTTCCAAGAATTCTATTCCAATTGAATATAATCAATGTTATTTGAATAATCGACATTGTCAAATTTTAGTACACGTGGTTACGAATAATTACATAAAATAGAGAGAGAGAGAGAGAGAGAGAGAGAGTTTAATCTAGTATTGATAATAAACTATCGCAATTAGACGACCGCATTGCTCGATGCCCATAAGGAACCTCTTTTACGATGCTCGCAAAATTCTTTATGGCGATCTCCGACGCATAAGTTCGCAAACAAATCGATGCCGTAAAACGAACGGCATAGCACCATAAAGCTTTCTAGGTCAGCTTACAAGTTAATGGACGTATCCACGACCAAATCCTTATAGTACCCTAATCGATTCTTGGATGCCACCGTAGGAAAAGCATCTAAAATTTTATCGTGCGAATATTATCTACCGTACGTCGCTGTCATTTCTCGAAGCTATCAACAAATACGATTCACTTTGATGGGTGTCTCGATGATAGCTAACTCAATCGGCAAGAAGTTAAGTGTGCATAAGCAGAAACAGGCTCTTCTTACTTTTAGTAATACACTAGTAAATAGTATCGTAAACGATAAAGTACATTCGATAAAATCCTATCTATACCGGATTAATAAAAGATGATTGCTTATAACATTTGCTTAACAGATAACGAAACGAGAAAAATTCGTAAATATTGTTATGGATTATTTCTTCTTTTCGTTTCCAGCTTTTCCAATAGACATTGCAAATATTAGAACGCAACGATAAACTGTTCTGTCGTTATCGGCATATCCGATAATTATTTCGTAAAAATACAAATAGTCGTTCAGTGATTAGCGATAACTGTGTAATACATGGTTTAGTAGCACAGTTATGTGTTTGGCTAGTTACAACTGTTCTATCTGATGACATATCGATTTACGCGAATTCACTGTATGGATAAGCTTTACGGTGCAATGCAATTGCAGCCTCGATTCCAAAATTACTGTAGTTATTCGAAATGCGGCTTGGGATCAATCAGGTAAACCACAATGTAGCCAAACCACACGTTGCATCCAACAGCTTATTGACTTTGCATAACGGACAACAATTGAAATACAATACGTATTTCGAAATTGCATTGGTCAAAGCTTGCAGTAATAGTGTTCTATTGGTTTTCTAATAAAAGCCAGTTTTGCTATTTGGACATAGGCAAACAAGAATTATTTGACAATACAAATACTTTTGTACAAAACGCATCTTCTAGGATCTTTGAATCGATAGAAGGCTAATTTCTAATCGAGGACTCGATTCCATTAGTGATTTCCAATTCAATTTCCGGGAAGTTCATTATAAACGATTCGCACTGGAAATAGTCGATCGGCCAAGAGACGGTTAATCGAGTAATTGAGCAAACTGCCGGTCGAACAATCGAGCCTTTAACAACGATGCAAATACACAATGGTGGCGGCTGCAACGGTATGAAGGTACCAATTGTACGTCGCGACGGTTTAGTCTACTAGTAGTTTCGTGTGTATGCTCAATCTCAGGAATTCTGTAACTGCAAAATCTATTTGGTTCTCAGCGTTTGACCATTGCTCGATTCGAATCACTAAAAGATAAAGTTAGAAACATCAGGACTGACAATGGTTTTCAAACATGTTAAATGCTTTCATTCTCGCCCCCTCAATAATTCTATTATTAAAACGAATCTTTATTAAACGACAAACTTATAAAATTCTAAATCGATAGTTTTCACAAATAAAATTGCACATCTGAATTCGAAAACTGTGAGTTTCGTTTCATCATAGTACATGTACTATGTTTTATATCGTAACTTATGTTATGAGTTAATCGTAGAATTCTTTTTGTCGTGACAAAGCGAGCGTGCGAACCCCTCCCAGTCTCAACTCGTATCAACTCTACATCGAAGCAAACCGACAAGAATTTAATTGTTCTCTGTCGCTTGCGTGGAGACTGCGTGGCACGTGTTTCGTGGCCGGTCAAAAATAGCTCTGGTCTCTGGTGTCATCCGGTAGCGTGACGTCAAGAAAAGAGAGAGAAGTATCGCGAGAATCGTGCGAGTCACATTGCTGTTCTTCCGTCAGTATTTCGCGAGTCACGCGAGAAGCAACAAGTGCTTATTGTGGTGAATCAAGCACGTTGTTTAATCACGATCGAATCGTGTCTACTTCCCTAATGCTCGTTCAGTGGTTTCTTTTAAAAAGATTCTTATCCGTGAAAGATGGTGCTTAAAGATCGAGCCATGTGGTTGCCCGACGTTTCAGGACTTCTTCTCAAACAAGGTGTGTCACATTGAAGTTGAGATTGGAAAAGATTTTCGACGTAACAAACTAAACGAATTCACGAGCCATTCAATTTTTCGGTCAGAACTTGGCTGATTGAAAAATATCAAGTTTCTCAACTTCGCGAGTTAAGTAACTTGCGTTATACTAGTGTCGCGAGTTAGCTAAACTTCGAGATGAACGGCCCAGAGGTAGTTTGAAGTAGAGTAATAAATATAGAAGTGGTTCAAAAATAAAAGTGTGACGCAGAAATACAGTGGGAAAAGTAACCTGACGAGTGAATGGTTCGTTTTCCGAATCAATTTTCCAAGAAATCAGAATTCACGAGGTTTTACTTCATTAGACAGTTTTAAAAGAGTAAACCTCAAATTTCCCATAAAGTTGCTTTCTAACTCCCATTGTATACTTCACGTTCTATTCTTGAAAAATCTATAAGAATTTAACTACCGATTATTAAAACGTTTCTAAAAACAGAAGAAAGCAAATAATACCGTATTCTGTTTCCAAGAAGGAAGAAAGTGGGAGGGATTTTATACCACTATATCGCGTGCTCTAGAAAAGATAAAAAACACGACGCGAGACTCGAATGAGAAATTGTGCCAAACTAGTCAGCTTTGGATATACGGTGCGATTAAGATCTGCTATTTCATCGAGACAAGTATTAATCGGCAGCAAACTGCACGAGCAGCTGCGGCTTAGTAATCAGGAACCATTGGAGAGTTGGCGAATTTGTCCCTTGCCCGTGAGATTAATTGTTCGACGAGGCGACGGATCGATTCATCGATTGGTTTCGCGTGAAAATTCTGAAAGGTTCCCTAGTCAATCGTTCTTCGTTCTCATATTTTTTTTACAGCTAAAGCTCCGATGTGAATTTTCGAGGAAAAAGCGCCGTCGACAGATCGCAATACAACCTGTAGTAGTAAAAGTCCGATTTGATCCAGAGTTATTTCTGAACGAGACAACGTAGCTTTTCTCCGCTGTCCCCGATTTTATGTGATAGAATCGTCTTCCTCTTGACACTGATATTCTACTTCGGTAGAAACAACACTGATTGACGAGGGTCTATTTCTACGAAAAATTTCAGTGATAAATATTTTTTAAAGATGCGTAATCGAACCACACTGATTTACGGTTTTTACAATTTTTACGATTTTTACGATTTTACTATAGTTCTGTAGAAAAACTTCAATAGAAAGAATTCCAAAAAAAACTTATATTTTGAATGTAGAAAGATCTAAAGACAATACTTTCGAATCACTCAAATATTAGAAATTTATCGATTTTAAAATCACGTGCTCTTGAATCACGTTTCACGCGATGAAAACAATGCTCTCAAGAGAAAAGGAATAATACAGTTCTATATTCGCGATGAAGAAGCGCTAAACCGCGAATGATTGAGCACAGACGTATCCTCGAAACCCAGGAATATCGTTCCGCTCGAAAAATCGCACTACTTAAAAGTTATAATTAGAGGAGACGCGCGCGTATGGATCGTACTCGTGCGGATATCAATACACTTTGTGGTTGAGCACTCGAGAAGCAACAGGTTCTTCGTACATTCTTATTGTTAGAGGCGGGTGTCGGGATGTGACGGTGGGCTGTGTTGCGGCGCGGACTAAAAATATCGTAGCAATCGATACTCAATTGGATTTTCCCTTTACCCTTAAAGACGCGGCAAGTGCCAATGTGGAAATTATCGGAGAACCATCGGCGGTACACACAAAGTGTTCCTACAAGAGATCGGGGATAGAATATCGGATGAATCTGAGAAGCAGATGAAAATTAGAAAAAAAAGTAAAGAACAAAATACTGGGTATAGAAAAAGTGATGAGAAATAAATTCAGAGTGAATTTGATTATAAATTCTACTATTATTATTTAACTAATCACACGGTTCTCTTTGATTTGATTTTCCAGAAATGAGACATCTTGTCAGGAAGCAAAGTACTATAGACGTGCATGCGGTCAAAGTTAGCTTGAAGGATATTGTGTGTTACCTCTCCCTCTTGGAGGCCAGTAGACCGGAAGATAAACTAGAATGTGAGTATTCACTATTTCATAACATTTAACAGAATTTATTCTGTTAAAACAATCTTCTGTTAAAGTAACATCTTGGAAAACGATTATCTTAAAAATCTGTTTGCGTCTTTCTCTTGTCTCCTAACGGAGAGTGTTCTCCAAAATGGCGGTACGAGCAATTTCGCATTCCTTTAGCGTTAACTGACGAACAGTCAGTACTATCTGTATTGTATATCCGATTTTCTTGATATAAAGGTCATATTATCGAGTGTTAGAAGGGAATTGGAAAGTGCGAAGTTTTCTCATTAGGTTTCAGTCTGTCGCGATTCTATCAGACTGAGCCAATACACCGCAACGAGTTATTGCAGACCGAAATCAATTGACACTAACCCGATTTCCGATTTGCAGTTATGTTCAGGCTTTATGACACTGATGGAAACGGTGTCCTCGATACAAACGTGAGTAAATCTCATATAATGATGTTTCATGAAAAAGCTTCTTCTATCTTCTTTTTCTCTTCGTTTTCTTCGCCATTCATACTATCATTATTTCAACGAAAAACAGGAATTCTCCTGAACAATAATTCATTCTTGTGGAAATTCTCTCTTGTTTCGTTTACAAAACTTATTACGTAATATGTATATATTGAAAAATTTGTAATTATGGAATTTTATATCATATCGGAGTTTGCATTTTGCACACTGTACGCAAATCAAAATTGAAAGCTAAACTTGGAACAGTTGTTAAATGGATTTTGCTTAAAATTGTTAATTCTAGTTCTGGAAGAACTATAGAAACACGTCTTTTCTGCTGGTTTTTTTGCGACCAACTTTCCGCAGTGTCGCGGTACAAATAGCTCACGCTTTGTTCGTGCAAGGGTGATGAAGAATGTTTACATCCCATTATCAGCGCCGCGACTGTAACGAAGTCCTCGGCAAACAGGTGGAACACACCCCGTCAAATCGTTTTGTCTCACGAACAATAAAACGTTTTTCATTACTCTATCCACGTTTGCTAGGAAAGACGATACAAAATGGTCCAACTGTTTACGGAGTACATTCGTAACCAGTGCATTTGTCGAATTAATATTAATCAAATCGTTGTGTTTTATACTTTTAGGAGATGGACTGCATTGTAAATCAAATGATGAACGTTGCGGAGTATCTGGGCTGGGACGTTACGGAATTGAAACCAGTAAGTAAATTTCTTATGTTAGAAATAAATATTTTTTACGTTATTAATACATTCGAATTTAGTAATAATCGTATTTTTCTTAAATAATTAATTTTCTTATAAAGTAGTTATTTTCTCAGTGAACTTTAACAATTACGCTTCGATTTTAATTTACCGTTTAGTTAAGTACGGTTTGCATTGCACGATCAGATATTGCAAGACATGATGCTGGAAATCGATTACGACGCTGACGGCACGGTATCACTCGAAGAATGGAAGCGAGGTGGTCTAACGACGATCCCTTTACTGGTTCTCCTGGGCTTAGATTCTCACGTGAAAGAGGATGGAAACCACCTCTGGAGACTAAAACACTTTAGCAAACCCGCCTACTGTAATCTCTGTTTGAATATGTTGGTCGGACTTGGCAAGAAAGGACTCTGCTGTGTTTGTGAGTAAACATTTCCCATCTTTTTCATCCTTCTTCGTCTTTTTCTTCTTCAACTGCGAGTTGCATCTTCTTTTCCCTTAATACAACTTTCCCAGCTATCTTTCCTTTTCGCATTGAACCAACTTTGAATTGAATCTCACGCGAAATTCGACTATTAATTCAATTCTCGTTATACGAGTGATGGAAGAACTTATTTGGGTTTTGCATAGTTTGCAAATACACGGTGCACGAGAGATGCGTCCAAAGAGCGCCTGCATCATGCATAGCTACTTATGTGAAGAGTAAAAAGACATCCCAGACGATGGTTCACCATTGGGTCGAAGGGAACTGCCATGGAAAATGTTCCAAATGCAGAAAGACCATAAAGAGTTACAACGGAATTACTGGTCTACACTGTAGATGGTGCCAATTAACGGTGAGTTAGTTCTAATAATAAAAAGAATATCATCCAATTCGAAATTATCCTGTCACTTGGAATCAAATGATTTGAAAATCGACTTTGTAATATAATCAAGAAGAATATTGTATTAGAATTGACATCGTTTAATTGAAAAGAAAGGAAAAAATTAACTCAATGAAGTTTTGGGTGGGAAATTAATGATTTACAGTGAAACCGTTGAATCACTGAAATGGATGCTTTGCAGTTACACAACAGGTGCGGGTCGCAAATACGAGCGGAATGCACGCTTGGAGAGTATGCCGTCCATATCCTTCCGCCGACCGCGATCTGTCCCATCGTTCTAGATCGACAGAGATCTTTATCGAGAGATAGCAAACGTGGCAGTAAACATGGCCAAGATACACCCGCCAGTTCTGTAAGTACGATACTACGAGAACTTAACAAAATCAAGTTAAATCGTTTCAATATCTGTGTCAAGTATCTTCATCATGAATTTCAATATTAGTTATGATGATTTTCGAAAGTAACAGTATATCAATTTGACGAACAGGGTCAATTGGTACCGTCGAGTAACGCACCCAGCCAACAACCAGCCATGTCCTTCCAAATCACACCACCTCCCGGTACAACACCACTTTTGGTCTTCATAAATCCGAAATCGGGTGGCAGGCAAGGGGAACGTATGCTAAGAAAATTTCAGTATATCCTCAACCCTCGACAGGTGCATAATTTGGCCACAGGCGGGCCGATGCAAGGTCTACAAATGTTCAAGGACGTAGAGAACTTCAAAGTAATATGCTGCGGAGGAGATGGTACAGTCGGCTGGGTTTTAGAAACAATGGGTGAGTCTAAATCAATGAATTCTCAATTTTTTCATTGATATATTTTGAATAACCCGATAATTAGAATTATGATTTCAACTCAGATCGCGTACAATTTGACCATCAGCCAGCCGTAGGTGTTATACCACTCGGTACCGGAAACGATTTGGCAAGATGTTTACGATGGGGTGGTGGTTACGAAGGTGAAGCGATCCACAAAGTTCTTAAAGTAAGATAAATAACAATTATACTGAACCATATTCGAAGAAATTATTTCAAATGCTATGGAAGTATAATTCGATTTGCAGAAAATAGAGAAAGCAACACCAGTGATGATGGACAGATGGCAAATAGAAGTGACTGACCAAAAGGAAGAGAAGAAACCGAATCAGGATTCCATCCCATACAATATTATTAATAATTATTTTTCGGTTGGCGTAGACGCTGCGATCTGCGTGAAATTCCATATGGAACGCGAGAAGAACCCCGAAAAGTTTAATAGCAGAATGAAGAACAAACTGTGGTATTTCGAATACGCGACCACCGAACAATTCGCAGCTAGCTGTAAGAATCTCCACGAGGATCTCGAAATAATTGTATGTAGATATATGAATAGTTTCCAATTTTTTTTTTTATATCTATGCATCTCATTCTATTGAGATTCATTTTGAATATTGGAATTACAGTGCGACGGAACGCCGTTGGATCTGGCTCACGGGCCTTCCCTTCAGGGGGTCGCATTGTTGAACATTCCTTTCACTCATGGAGGCTCGAACCTTTGGGGTGAACACCACGCGAGGCCTCGCCTTGGAAAACGAAAAAAGCGACCCGATAAAGAACTTAGTACTAGTAGCTTTAACTCCGTAGATCTCACAGCCGCGATACAAGGTAAATCTCGCGGCTCTTAAATAATAATTTATCTGTGATATAGAGTCGTATGATTAATTTAAAGAAGCTTTACTTTTGATGCATTATATCACAATGAATGTTATATGTGTATATTTGCAGATATTGGAGATAATCTCATAGAGGTAATCGGTTTAGAGAACTGTTTGCACATGGGTCAAGTAAAGACAGGACTCCGTCATTCCGGTAGGAGACTAGCTCAATGTAGCAGCGTCACTATTATCACCACTAAAAGATTTCCAATGCAAATAGATGGCGAGCCTTGGATGCAGAGTCCTTGCACCGTAAGTTACGCATATTACAATTGTTCAATATTCTTCAAAAATGACTAATACGATTGGAATATATTCGATTCGTTTTAGATTCACATAACTCATAAGAACCAAGTGCCAATGCTGATGGCGCCACCGCCAGACAAGAGTAAAGGTTTCTTTCGGTTTCTGAGAAGGTGAAGCACAGCTCGTTAGAGCGATCTAGAGGAAGAAAGAACAGGGCGAAGAACCGAGCGTAATTAAATCCTTTGTCTCTACCTACACTTCACATTACCCACTCGGAAATCGTCATTTTATCAAACGCGGGATGTGCCCAAAATAAGAAAACGAGACCTTGTCGCGCAATCTCTCACAATCTGACATAAGTATTCTTCCAATCATTCTCGTGTACAGTATTTTTGAAAATAAGAAAAAAAAGTATCGTTCGTGTTAGCGATATGTAAAAATAGTCTCGAATTTTGGTTGTATTATAATTATCAGTCGATGAGTCAGCTCGAACCATACGATTTCTCGATGATGAATTTCATCCGGAATCTAATGCTTTGCATGAGAATTCCATTTTACATATATTTGCCTTTAATTCATTTCTATAATTGAGCGGTACCAAATTATTTCGAACTCATTTACGCGGTGCAATTTGGGCTTACTTCCTAAATATTCGAAAAGATTCATTCGATGAAACGCCAGTGGGGTATATTTTAAGCAGAAGGATTTTACGTAACGATTTCTGATTCTCGGAGACGAAAGTACGTAGCGCGAATCCTTCCAATCCATTTATCTTGTAAAATATAGACGCGAGAAGCGTGGGCGTTATGCCATTATGACAAAGGTCAAATAACTATATTTTAAAAAACAATGTCAAAATCTGTATGCAAGATCATTTATCATACAGAAATATCAGATTTTTCCTTCTTTCCTAAAAGACATTAGAAAAATTGTTTATCTGGTATCGATCGGATTTACTTACAATTACTTACGATTAGTAAACGAGAGAACCCACCGTGCTCGTAATATCCGAAGCTTCTTCTCTTTTTTGCACGACTCCGTCCAATAATCAAAGTTATCGTACTTTTCCCTAATTATATATCATTAAGAATTTTTGTACAAACGCTTAATCTTAAACGCTTTAGACTTAAGCTGAAGATGTTTATTTATTTACTTATTGATTAATTAATTTAGTAATTTATTATATTTATTTATTTATTTATTTCTTATAAATTATTTATTACTTATCCCTATATTCCTTCATTTAACGGCTTAAGAGTCAGAGCAATATATCTTAAGCATATCAATGAAGCGGTGCAATTGCGGATGCACCTTCATCTGCTATAATTATTATTGTTAAAGATATGTTTAGTTCTTCGCAATCACTCGTGAAGATTTGGACATACCGAAATACATACATATATGCATACACGCATTCTTTGCGCAATTTTGATTCATGAATTTCATGATCTGCTATATAGTAGGTGTACCAGTTAATAATGTGGACTTTTTTCGATAAATTAAGTTACACAGATTTATGCTATTTTGTTGTATTGACATAGATATTTTTTGAGTTTTGAATAGTGTCAAACTTCGTGCCAAAATTGAACAGTTTTAATTGCTTACTAAAATGAAACACACAACTTGCAAAATCAATATTATTAATCGGTACATCTAATAGTTTTACTATTGTCAAACAATTTTTTAAAATATTCATTACCTCTGTTTTTCAAGTGCTTATCGCACGTTTTAGCGATCCGCCGACAAAGATCGGCGATAGTACAATTGAAAAACGAAGTGATTCGTTTGGAACTATGCTGTTACTTTCCACAAATGTCCTTCGTATTTGTCTGTTTCTTATAATATGAGTACATATTGCGCGATAAGTCGTATTTAGATGCAGAAGCAAGAGATTAAGTGATAGATGAAATTTCATACTGAAATAGCCTTCCGAATAGCAGAAATATCGATAATAATATTATTGCACAATTTACTACAGTCATTCGTCGAACGTTCCAATATAGCTATTTTCTGCAATAGATTTATTCTATGAAAATCATTTCTAATGAACATTTCATTGAATCACTGTATTTTAAAGACCAATTTCTGTAACTTAAGTGTACAGTTTGGTTTCCCCTTTATCCCTGTAACTACAAACACATCACGAGCTAGTTTTATAACACTTTTGCAGTCGTCAATTCGCATGCAAGAAGTAGTAATTAAATCAAAATCTGAAAGCTCTTGATAAAGATGATAAAAACTACACAGTGGCTTGCTTCGAAGAACTTGTCGAGTTGGCTATTCAAGCGCAACTCCGAAGTCAATACATAAAAGTGTTTAAGCCAGTCGCATTAAAAAGCTAATGAACAGTCTCATTCGTCTACATATTACATAAAAATACCTACTTACGTAATTCACGCTTTTATACGTATAAGATACGATGATATACATCAAGATAAATAGTGAAAAATGTAGGATTACAGAAGAAAAAAAAAAGAGAGAATACTTTGAGGAATACTTTAATCAACATCCCGCAGGGACCATCGCACCGTAATAATACGTACACACGAAATCATAGATAAATCGAATTTTCTCTTGTTCTCTTCTAGCAGAGATTTCGATAGAGACTTAGGTACATCGTTTAATCGCGGAAAGGAATTAGAAAGTGTTATCTTCGATTCAAGTCACCGGCGTCGTTAGGGCACGCAAATTGTTAGATTTCTTCTCGCGTAAGATATTAACAGATCCGTTTTATATTACTCTTACGAGTAGAAGTGGCAAATACGAAATCGCAATGAAATTTTGTGATGCATTGCAAATAATAGATTCATAGAATCTATTAAGATAATAAATGCTATTAAGATTCCAAGTTACACGTGGCTTCGTTCCATTGTTACCGCAACATACACTGTCATTCTTTATGGCTATACTACCATTATATTCGACCTCGATAAATCTCTCTTGCATGCATTTTATTTTTCGCCTTTCTATACTACGAAATAAATGATTACGCGCTACAGTAAATCAGAGGGCTATCATATTACACAGAACCCCTTTTAATTGTACCTTGCTCTTTCTTAATTCTTTTATCGAAATTCCGAAGAAACGCACAGAGCCAATTAGACTTTAGTTAAAAAAATGCGCTTCCAGGATCTCAGTACAATTGTATGCTCCGTCTAATCTACTTGGATACTTCCGACAAATCGCACAGTTAATTTTTTGCACTCGGAGATTTTCTTCAGAATTTATTATATTCAAAAAAAGACAATGAATAATTCATAGTAAGGATATCAAAAATAATTACACTATTTAAGTAATATTCGTATAAAACAATATTGTCACATATTTTCGAAAACATAAATTTGGAAACTTTTATGTTTCGATTGAAAAAGCTTCCGAGTGCAAAAATATAATCGATTCATCTTTCTCTCTATTTCTCTGTTTTATCTGTGTCGTTAAGCGGATCGAAATATTACGCTTACAGTTACGATAAATTCGTTAAGATCTTACAATTAATGTCTAAGTAAGTCGTGACTTATCAGCGAGAAGTCGAACGAAGGAAAACGATTAGAATCGATCTTCCAAATACATATATATATATATATAATACATACTCCAAACTGTGATTCGCTGTTGCTGTCCTTCGTTCGAATCTGTGAATACATATACTGTCGGCACAATAATTATGATATTGGTTTTCTATTGGATTGGCGCAGTGTCTCAGTGTGCTTGCCATTGTGTACCATTGCGATGTAGAAAGACCCAGAGAGGCCCAACTTCGTGCACGGCAGTACAATAAACAATAAGACTTTGCATCTTCGGAAGACGAGAATTTCGAATGAAACTAATAAACGCGATATTCCGACGAAAAAAAAAAATATGCGGCTATTATGAGAAGCAGTAGATTATGAATATCGAGGCAGTATTAAATTTTGCGATTGAACGATGCATTAGGTAGTGTGTCTGCGTAAAAAACTATTTATATATGCAAATAGAGAATTGTATTCCTCGAGAAACGTTTCTATTGACAAATCTTTTATTTACAAGTACTTATAGTTTATAGATATTACTTATTTAGAATATTATGTTATATCAAGGAAATAATAATATACTTTTCACAAGAGCGTATGATCATTACATTTATTACTTAAGAATTCTGTATTTATTTTCATTGGATAGAGAAATGTATATTTTATACTGTTTACAAAATTCAGAAACTTGCATAGTATTATGTATATAATGTATAAAAAAATTTCTGCTTTATTTATGATTATTGCAAGAATTCCACATATGCTGCTTTCCCGAGCAACATTGATCGTAGGCCGTAGTGAAAGTATCCGAAATCATCTAAATTTACTGCCACACTTTTTCTGGGTCTATGTACGTAATGAGCACTACTGCCATTTTCGAAAGATTGAACACGTACGCGAACGAAAGCCTGTCTATAGTGTAATATATAATATAGAAAATAAAGTGTAAATTTGCTGCGCGTAACAATTTACTGTTGGACTATCATTTTGATTGTACCCAAATTATCATGCTGGGAGATCTTATTAGATCTTATTAGATCAACAAACGATCAAGTTTATACACAACAAAAAAATCAAAGAATAGTTTTGGCGGACTGGATGAAACTTACCGGGAACGAAGTTTGATGTGGAGCGTCACTCCCGCTGCCGAGCCGATATAGAATTTGAGGGATGTTAACACTGTTCACCATCAAAAATCCATGTCTCCCGAGTATCTTGGGTCCTCACTACACTTTTAATACCACTCGCGCACCGAAACACTAATTTTTGCCACTTTTTTCACGACTTTTACAAGAGCACTAACGCAAACGTGTTACACTCGCGGTCCGCGGGAAAAAAGATGGCGTCCGTCGAGCGCGTCTATTGCCCGCTTAGAACGAGCACTCTGATTGGCCGAAAGAAATCTGGCACCCAATTGGCAGATGGAGAAGCGCGCCACATTTGAATGCAGCTTATCGTATAATTCGTATGATGAAATCCGAAGTTGCTGACGTAACGTCACAATTGACAATTCCATTGGTGGTTTTATTCTATATCATATCTATAATAAAGCTCTACGCGACTCTACGCTAAAGCGATTCTGGATTCATAGCAAATGCTGCTACGGGAAAAAACTTTAAATAACCTCATTCCTTATAGTGTATTCAAGTGTTATCTGTAATTCTGTATATCCTGGCTGCCACAAATGTCATTATATATTTCAACTTGATCAAATGGTATATATAATTATGAATTATTCAACTATATATGTGATATGATATGACCTTCATGTCCCACCACCCACTCTCTGCCCTAGCGCCCTTAACCTGTCCGACATCCATTTTTGTCTTGTTATCGTAAGCATGGCATGACAGTATCGCACTGATTGAATAACTCATTGCAAAATATTTCACGTACATATAATCATCCAAAACAGGAAGATGTCCATTTCTATTGATACAGAATGAGCTGTCTGATCACTCGTACATATCCGAAAATGTTGCGTGTATTTCGGACCGGTACTAAACACGCAAATACTTGTTATATCCATTTAGGAGTAAGTTATTATTGCATATTTAAGAAATTAAGGAGTGTATTTTATTCAGAAAATTCCTCTTGACTGATATTCTTAATTACCCTGTATTTTTTTCACCAATTCAGTGTGTCGAATGTTCCAAGCAAAATGTCAAAACATTCAGCGAAAAATTGGATAATGGTCCTAACTTTGATGATTTCGTTACTGGAGATGTTGAATACGATGGTAAATTAAAGTTAGAAAAAGGGGAAAATTCTCGATTACGCTTGCCACCATGGCTGAAAACAGAAATCCCAATGGGAAAGAATTATAGCAAAATTAAATCGCAATTAAGAGATTTACGATTAAGTACTGTTTGCGAGGAAGCACGTTGTCCTAATATCGGCGAATGTTGGGGTGGCGGTAAACATGGTACTGCGACAGCAACAATAATGGTTAGTAGAATCTTTTCTTTGGAAATCTCTTTATCGCAACGTTTATTCTGTGATTATAAAGTAAATTGAACAATATTGAATCATTCGTTAATTGGACGATCATTTTCAAATGCACCAATATTTACATAATTCATTCCATAACATGTAACATGTTTCATTTTTCAAAGAATACTATGAAAACATAATAGTGGAAAATGGTTTAATGTAGTTGATGGGAGACACGTGTACCCGTGGTTGTCGTTTCTGTTCTGTAAAGACAGCACGAGCACCACCACCCCTAGATCCTAATGAGCCAGTCAATACTGCGACTGCGATAACGGATTGGGGTCTAGATTACGTTGTACTTACATCAGTTGATCGTGACGGTAAGCTATAAAACTATCAAATGAAAATTAACGGTACTAATATTATAATAGAAACATTTTACGATTCTATTAGATCTAAGCGATGGAGGCGCAGCTCATATTGCAGCTACTGTAAGAGAACTAAAAAATAGGTATGCAATTTTCTAAAAATACAAGGAAATATTTTATGTACATATTATGCATAGCTCAACGAATGCTCCTTTTACATTATAGGAGTTCAATATTAGTGGAATGTTTAGTACCAGATTTCAGAGGAAACGGGGATAGCATTGCAATGGTCGTTGACTCTGGCCTTGATGTTTTTGCTCATAACATTGAAACCATTGAGCGTTTAACTCCCTTCGTTCGTGACAGACGAGCGGCATACCGGTAAATTACAATTCTTTTATATTCACATACTCTCCTGAATGTTGCAATATTCTCTACTAATGTTCATATGCATATGTATCGATTTCTAGACAATCTCTAAAAGTCTTGGAAACAGCAAAGAAACGTAATCCAGATCTTATCACAAAGTCATCAATAATGTTAGGATTGGGTGAATCGGATGAAGACATTGAACAAACAATGAAAGATCTTAGGACTGTTGGCGTGGGTGCATTGACCCTTGGTCAATATATGCAACCCACAAAAAGACACTTGAAAGTTATTGAATATGTTACTCCGGCAAAGTTTAAAAAATGGGAGAATCTTGGTAAAGAAATGGGATTCTTATATACAGCGAGTGGACCACTCGTTAGATCGTCTTACCGAGCTGGAGAATATTTTTTAACCAACATCTTAAAACAGCGGAAAAATAAAAAGACTGAAGAGAGACAGAAAGATCTCGAAGAAAATTCCTAGACCTAATGTAGATCTGTGTAGCGAGGGCAATTTCGTATGGTACCTCATAGAAAGATTTTATTGAAATACCCTTGAACCGTCTTGAATGTTAAAAAAAACATGTTTTTCGTGAAATGTTAGAGATAGACTTATAACCATTGTGAATTCTTTGTCTAATTGAATTTTCGGCGGTACTTTGATCATCATTGAAATGCATTAAAGACGATGCAACATGTATATAGATATATATATATAATATATGTATTAAAAGAAAAAAAAAAGTTTAATTCGAAACAGTTGTCTGGTGTTTGCATGACAAAAAATCTTAAATTATATTCAATCTGTGTCCATTTCAACTTGAACTAGCGGAGCTCGCCGTCCTTCATCGGCAGGCGGATCCTGTGGTGGTCGTGGATCGTTCTCCGCGTCCGGTT
>OZ022496.1:6466348-6538839 GCA_963989405.1 Trypoxylon attenuatum | reverse complement strand
GGGGCCGATGCCGGGGCCGGTACCGGGGCCGGTGCCGGGGCCGGTGCCGGTGCCGGAGCCGGTGCCGGGGCCGGGGCCGGGGCCGGGGCCGGGCCGGGGCCGTGGGGCCGATGCCGGGAGTCCCGGGGTCGTGGGGCCGATGCCGGGAGTCCCGGGGCCGTGGGGCCGATGCCGGGAGTCCCGGGGTCGTGGGGCCGATGCCGGGAGTCCCGGCATCGGCCCCGGGGCCGGCCCCCGCTCCGTACACAAAGTCGAAAAGTATCCGCTTCAAGCGGGATTCAAACTCGCGTCAATGAGACATCATCATCGTGCAGAATCAAATCGGACATTTCTAGTGGCTCCACCTCGCGTTCATTCAGCGATCAAAACCGTGACGACTTTATCGACGTGCCGCATCGAAAGTCACTAGGACTTAGCGTACCCCCTTAATGTTTATTATTTTGTTACGATTTACGATAATAATTATTAACAAAACGTATCTGTTAAGCGAAAGAGGTCGAGTAATTTTTGTAATACCTTAATTACTGGCCCGTATTCACAGTCGTGGCTGAGCCAGGAGCTCAAGCCTGACCTCTGGGAGCTGGAATTTTTGAGCTGAGCCGCGCCGTATTCACAGTCGTGGCTCAAGCCTGGATCGACGGAACAAACGGCGTTCTGAAGCTGAGCCATTTACTGCGAGCGTGTGTGTGTGATGTAGAAGACTTCGGGTGCTGTCGGGATAGTGTCAGACGTATCAACCAATTAAATCAGAGGTTACAACGGACGAGGCTCTCTATCGTTCCCGCTTTCTCCTCAAATTCAAATATGTGTGTTAAGATTCGGTATTGTCAAAGCGTGATCGGCAGAATTAAATCTAGAACTAGCTTAATTGGAACAGGAACGAAATAAAAAACCTTCTTCAATTGAGACAATAAACAGTTTTATTAAAAGATTACAGTTTTATTACAATATTACAGTTTTATTTCCATTCTTCGCTTGAGGCAGGAGCATCTCCTCCAAATTCCAAACGTCCATCTACGGCTGTCCATCTTCTAATGTGGATGGCATTATATCTGAAATAGAATTAGAATTACAAATACAATTAGTCTTCACAAAATTAGGACAGAGATTAATGGAGAAAAAATACATACGCTTTATGATCCTCAGATGCAGGATTGGCATCACCAAAAATGAAAGTGCTGGAAACTCAGCATCTCCCATCAGCACCCCGTCCAATTCATGTTCTAATTGTAAAAGTTCTAAGGTTTGAAATTCTGAAGACCAAAAAAGAAGTACAAATTAAAAGTTGAAATGGGTGCAAATCAGTATACAAAACATAACCTTCAACTACTTACTGTATTCCTGGTTGATCCCGAAATTTGAAGATAGACCGTTGGACACTGGAAATGGCTAAAAATGGCTAAAAACTGGACACTGGACACTACACGCTGATTGTTAAACGCTGAAAACTGGACACTGGACACTAACCACTACAGACTGGACGTCAGACATTCGACGCGGGACGTTCAAAAATTTGCTCAAGCCACCGTTTTGGCTGACTTCGGGAATCCACCCCCTCTCCAGCAAAAAATCCGGCTCAATCCTGGCTCGCTCGACTCTGAATACGGCCGCGAATAAGTCGGATTCCGTGAGCAAGAGCTTGAGCCGATGACGTCACAGGCGACTTATTTGACGACTGTGAATACGCGCGGCGCTCAAGTCATCATTTCTGGCTCTGGCTCGGCTCAATTTCGGCTCAGCCACGACTGTGAATACGGGCCACTGAGTTAGCAAGTAAAAATGTGTAATATAATAAAAATACATAATGCATCGAGAAGACAACAATTTGCATGTGTATTTCTTTATTATGCAACTAAAGCTAATAAGTGTCAATAAGTTACGTAATTAAGATAATTGACAAGTTTTACAAATTTGGGAATTCTTCCGAAACCCAATTGAAGTTGCATATAGTTGTTATCGATAGTTATCGAGAATCGAGACGGATCCAATCCTACGAAGATTACCCATCTGAAATCTTCTTTTTCGACGATCATTGCGAGCGTGAGTCCGCCGTATATATTTGACGGTATTTATTGTTAGAATTTTAGAAATATTCGGCTTAGTTCCCTAGTTTTTCTTTTCTAAAAACAATCTCTACGATTCTCAGTGCGAGTTTATGTAACTTATTGTTAATAGAATTTATTAGTGCCTCAAGAACACAAAGCAGTATTCGTAACTTGACGCACGTGTTACTTTAACGATCTATCCATATTTACACTTATCCAAAAGAATAATACGATCTTTTCAACATTTACTTTATCGTTTCACTACTCTTCAAAATTCATGCGACTAATTATCTTACATCTTAAGTTCGATAAATTGGATACTAAGAAGATTGTATTTTGTACAGGTTGAGGTTGAAAGACCGTTATGACTAACTCAAAGGGATACCGCCGCGGAACGAGAGACCTGTTCTCTCGGAAATTCCGCAAACATGGAACAATTCCATTGTCGACGTACATGAAAGTGTACAAAGTTGGTGACATTGTTGACATCAAGGGAAATGGTGCGGTACAAAAGGGTATGCCCTACAAGGTTTATCATGGAAAGACCGGACGTGTCTTCAACGTGACTCCTCATGCTCTGGGTGTGATCGTCAACAAGAGGGTTCGTGGAAGAATCATTGCCAAGAGAATTAACATTCGCATCGAACATCTGACTCACTCCAAATGCAGAGAAGACTTCGTTAAGCGTGTCAAGAAGAACGAGCTCCTCAGGAAGGAAGCTAAACAAAAGGGCGTCAAGGTTCAACTCAAGAGACAACCCGCTGAACCTAGGAAGGCACATATTGTATCAGGAAAAGAAGCACCTATCCAACTTGAACCTCTGTCGTACGAGTTTATTGCTTGAATCTTTAATAAATAACTATTAAAAACAATCAATGACTTATTTTTTTATGTAGAAAAGTTGTAAAACCCGGATGCGAATTATTGATACTTGAATACAGTTTCCTATTGTATTTTATTGATAGGAAGAATTGGAAATGATGAATTTCAGAATTAGGAAACTTATTAAATTTGATAACAATTTTTTTATTTTCGATCATCTTTTTACAATTGTATAGAATCTGGTAGTATTTCCAACGTTTGCATATCACTGGAAAAATCGATCTAACGTTACAAGTGGATTTTCTCTGATGGTCGACTAGCGTTATGTTAATCGAAATAAATAATACTTACATTAATTGTATTCAACTTTTTAGGTAACAACAAATAATCTATCATTCAAATAATACACGATCTACCTTTTATCGCAGAGACTAATGACTTTCCCTACATTTTACAAGGAATAAAGGTGATCTCAATTTTCATGCATTAATTTTTGTCTGTACAAAGATTCCTGGCGTTGCGTTACGAAATAGCATTTTCGAATTTTTATATAACACTGCATTCTCATAAAGTATGAAATTACTTCGTAAGAAGTTTCCTTTAATTCAGTTGCTATACGATTATATTAAATCCTAACTGCAGTCCCTCGATTGATAGAAGAGAATGTAGCCGGTCTCAGAACTCTTCTGTATGTCCGATGTTAATCCATAAAAATCTTCTATCGTGGATGCATCAATTTTCTATAAATTCGAAATGTTAAAATGTTGAATTTAGAAATTGTGTTAAGGCAGAATTATTAAGAAGTGAATTTCGTACATCAACCATATCATCGTCAAACAGGAGCCAAAATCCGTGACTTTTAACTATAGAAATGTAATGTCCTCTGTTAGGCCCGCTCCCGCAATGGATTACAACAGCAACTAAATCGTACAGTCGATCAGGATTCACTGCATCGTCGCTCTATAAAAATGAAAATCTATTAGTAGAATTCTTTGGAGAACTCGATGGGAATATTTAAAGAATCAGGAAAATACAGACCGTATTAAAAAGACGTAACTCCAAAGGAAAAACTACCCTGTGCGATACTTTTATGTGGCGATTATATTGCTCCACGTACTTAAATCTCTTCAAATGTAATGCCAATATCATAGGTAGCTTCTTAACTCGCATTCGTTTCTAAAATACCAGAGATTGCATTTGTGATGTTTCTATGTATCGGTCTGTAAAAAATAGTTCTATTAAGTTCACATTCTAGAGTGTACCTGTGCTTCTTGATAGCTACTGCAATGATCACACTTAAATTTGTTATCATTGCATAATGTTTCGGTATTGGAGAAGCATCTGAGGCAGTGGGTAATAGAAGTATTTTGATCTACGTCGACTTGTAGATCAAAAAAGTCCTCATCTTTGCTAGAAACAGTCTCACAATTAAGGCAGCGCGTTTCCGATGTCAGGATACCCTGAAATATCTCATGAACCCATGTAGGTTCTGGCGGAGAACCAGCATCGCCAGCACCACATTTTCCGCCTGTCGGTTTGTTTTGATTTCTCTCCGCTACAATTTGATTTTTGTTCAGTATACCTTTAACTATTAGATTAATAATCGGATGCACAAACTTTCCCTACCTAGAATAATTTCATTTATGTGGTTTATCAAGAAGTTTAGAAATTCATGAGCATCCTGCTGCATATAATTATCAAATTCCTCTGGAATATATGTACGGATTAGTAATACAGTATTCAAGATTACTATTTAGGGTTCTACCAAACAGAATATATATCGACCAACCCTTTTCTTTCCTTAGCCTGGCAATGAACTTCTTTGGCGCTATAGAGCCAACCTTCTTTTTTTGTGTTGCAATACTGTAAAATAAATCTGCTAAACATGTTAATAACGTTTCTTTGCTACGTTTATTCCTAGCTTTATATTCTAACACTTTTTCTCTAAATGGCCGGCAGAAATAGAGCGCTTGTAGTACAGAATTGCTGTAGCAGGTATTCCCAAACTATAACAAGAAAATTTACTGAAATTAATTACGCTGTTTCTGGTACCTAAATATTGATTTATTAAAAAAGTTTTAATCCCTTGTTCGTTAAGGTAAATCTTTATAGCTCTATAAACGATCATTAACAACATATCTCTAAGCATATCGACATACAATAAAAACTTACATTTACTAGACCAAAATAATGTTCATTTGGCGGAAAATGATCTGATCCAATATCTCGTTCAAGCTGCGATATATTTGCACCCTGGAATCATAAAAGATATTTCATACTTTCGACCCGCAAAGTCAATAATTATTTGTTCAAAGATAAATTGCAGGACATTAATAAATTATCATTATGACATTAATACATTTATAGTGTTAGATATATAATAATTATTACACATGAATGTTGCTGAACTTTGTACAAATGTTATAGAATGTATAAAATGTATATTTTTCGACTAACATTTTCAAACGAACTTTTCCTAACAGTCACATACATTGTATGTTGAATAAAAATGTTAACGTTAAAACACAAACCGGCGATGTGACTTGTCGTAAACTTGTGTTAAATGATACATCACGACGTATACGAAGCTATAAACATTCCAAGAAAACTCCGAAAAAGTATCAACGTGAAATAATCGAGCAATGAGATACCTAATATGAAAATTGCATGCCGTAATTGATAAAAAAATAAAAGCATAATAATGACGGCAAAAGTTCTGGAAGCAAAACGTACAACACTGATTAAACAATATAGAGATAAATAAAAATGGCAATTGTGAAGAGACACTGTTCTTACCATTTTATGATTTTGTGATTCGAGCAGAATACTGGCAACGACACAGTATAGATTTGAATGACAAGAACTCCATTGTATCTCGCCTTAGAGATTTAGTGGAACTAAATTATGACAATCACATAGCTGAAGTCCGAATCGAAAGTAGAGCTAATCAAAATCCAATGACAATAACGCGAATGCGTAATCTTTCCAATGCCACGAACTTTCAGAGGATGTCACACGACTTTTTTTCCTGTATCCTCGGCTCTACGATTCACCTGCACTACTAGTTGGAAAGATTAGTAGCCTATAATTGCCGTATCAACAGCGACAATTTTACACAAAATCGCGCAAGTTCTAATACCAAATAAGCCAGATACAACCGGAAAATATATGAGAAGATATTCAAAACGCTATCAGATATAGTGTGCAGTATACGTATCCAGTAATCAACTACTATCAACTACAATCGGGATAATGTTTCGAGGTAGTGGATTCGAGGCATTCGAGCATTTGAGCAAGACAAGAGATTCTCAGATTTCCGAGGGAGGTCGCTGCGAAATCCGACAGAAATTATGAATCATCAGTTTCCAGAAAGTTTCTCTTGAATTTCTGCAAAAACTTCGTATTTTTTCCTCGACTAGCAATGTACATTGATTTTACTTAAATATAATTGATCCTTGAAATTCATAATCAAGTTAAAGGCGATAATTGCATATGATAAATTGCCTCCAAACTGCTCGAAAAAGTAACCCTTCGAGATATCGAGTGCAAGACATCGATATTACCTTCAACGAGAAACGAGAATTGTACGGATCATATGATTGCCGAGGGCGTAGGAATCAGTATAGCACCTGATAGCACCTGCTGATCTCCGTACAAGTAGTGAAATTATTAGGTTACTCTATAGAAGAGAATTTGTAACAAATACCACATATAACATGAAGATTTGTGGACCTAAATATGCATTGTGTGGTCTGGTATTATCCGTTTGGGGCATTTTCCAATTGGTATGTTATTCTCATCAGAGTAAAGTGTTGCTTCATTGATAGATGTTTTCAGAGTTATTTGAAGAGAAAATCAATTATTATTATAGATTTTCTTATTAACTCAATGGAATATGATAAAATGCATCTTATGAATTGAATATACCAAAGTATTGACTTTATCCATAGACCATAATTGTTGTACGTGCAATCTTTTATTTCAGCTCCTCATGGGCTTATTTTTCTACATCAGAAGCGTAGCTCTGGTGGAAGATCTTCCGTTAGAAGGCAAGTCGTTCGATAAGCCTGAAGACTTCTATAAAGAAGCAGACCGAGGCTATACGCAAAATGCGTATAATTGTTGGATCGCAGCATGTATATACGTCTTAACATTCTTGTTCTCTGGGCATCAGTTTTACGTTAACTCCAGGTCGTCTCTGAGCGTTTAAGAATCTGTTCATAATGTAACGTATAATACGCGCAAATCTGTAAAACAGTATGGTTTGGCAAAGTGGTTAAACAGACTTGGGAGTATCTTAGATTATAGCTAGAAATGTACTCCATGATTCAGGGTAAAGGAAATAGTTGTACTCAAAGTATTATCTGTTTCATTGCATTCCAAATTGAACGATCAATTTACCTTAAATTCTAGATTGTCACAAAAACAGTCTTTATTTCGTAATCAAACCATACGTGGGTATTATTCTCGAATAGACTTTGAATCGTAAAATGGGTACTCTGTTAGACCTAAAGAAAACCTCTTGTATTAAATGGATTCCAAATAATTGTAGAAGTATTTCACAGGGCTGTATCGATGTAACATGCTACATTATATATGAATAGTTAATTTTGCAAACATATAGATAATCCATATATCTGTTGCGTGTCCCATCTTTGGGTCTGTTATTATTTTATGTATATATAAACAGTCAAATCCTGTAAATCAATGTTATATTATCTTGATGAAAAAAAGCAAATATTCAGAAATAATAAATTATTCCTAAAACTGTATCATGTCCTATGTCATATTCGATTTACGAAACTATCCCGAGCACTAGTATACACGTCCAGTATCGAGACAATGGAAGAATGCATTTATTATCGCTAATCTATGTTATGTATCTGTAGGAGGCTCGATACATAAAAATGTGATACGTTGCTTTATGCTAGAGTGAATCATTCGGCAGAATCGCAGATTACGTGACACATTTCTCGCTATTAATAATGTACGTTGTTTTCCTTTATCCTTATCACCATAAGATTTTCAAATGCCAAATATTGAGGAAATGTGAAAAACTGAATTAGAAAATAAAAGGTACGCTATTTAAAAAGAATAATTCGTAATATTAGCAGTGTTTTCGTTTACTTTGTATATATTGACAATGAGTGATTGATAACTGATAACAACGAGTCAAATCGTGAAAAAGTCACGTGAGTTTGAGGCTCTGTATCCTAGATGGAAAAGATGACAGATCAAATGGTTATGTTGTTCAGGACTAGTCCACTCGGTTTACTGTCGATTGCTTCGTTGGCAGTAAGGTGCATTGAGTGCATCTGCTGTTAAAATTCATCATGTTATTTAAACTTTAATTTGGTAATATTTAATTGTTCGTCTTAAGTGATACAGAGCGATGTATTATAGACAGACTATCGTGTATGTATATGTAACGCATTAAGGATTACGATTATTCTAATTTGTTAAACAGAGTAATCAGGTGAATATGTTATTAAATCTTTTGGTAAAGGAAATTTTTTTCTTGTCTCTTACGTATACTGAAAATAATATTGTGTCCTCTTTATTCCTAATCTATTTTCAGAGAACATCATGGTCAGCCGTAATTTGGCTTAAACACTTTTTTTATACAGAAGCTATATTAATATAAAATAATATACATCACTATGGAGGGCGATTCCAGAGTTGTCAGAGACGATTATACGGAGATAGTACAACGTCTTCCTTTATCGATAAGACTAGCTTATGGCGTAGGACACATTCTAAATGACATCTGTGCATCGATGTGGTTCACATATCTACTTGTATTTTTTCATTACGTATTGGGTTTTGATCCTAAAATGGCTGGAGTAGTATTGCTGATTGGCCAAATTGCCGATGCGATAGCTACGCCATTCGTAGGATTACACTCGGATAAAAATGATGACTTCTGGTTATGTAGATATGGACGAAGAAAAACATGGCATTTACTGGGTACGATCGATGGAGCTTATAAAAAAGCTCACAGAGAGTTAATGTATTTATTTCATTAGGACTTTTTACTCAACAGGTACTATATGCGTACTATTTGCATTTCCATTTATATTTTCACCTTGTATCAATTGTGAAACTTCTCACGAATGGGCACAATTAGTATATTACGCAGCGTTTGTTGTAATCTTCCAATTTGGATGGGCTGCTGTGCAAATTTCGCATTTATCGTTAGTGCCAGAACTTACGCCCACCGAACACGAAAGGACAGAACTTATAGCAATACGGTAATATCAGTCATGATAGAATATCAATTGTTAAAATATTGCACCGATACTAATTTCTACTGTTATTTGAATATAGATATACTTTTACGGTGCTTTCGAATGTCTTGGTTTACTC
This sequence comes from Trypoxylon attenuatum, assembly GCA_963989405.1. Classification (NCBI taxonomy): domain Eukaryota; kingdom Metazoa; phylum Arthropoda; class Insecta; order Hymenoptera; family Crabronidae; genus Trypoxylon; species Trypoxylon attenuatum. The sequence continues at coordinate 6,529,606 of OZ022496.1, read as the reverse complement.
CATCACATGGGCTGTATTACATATAAACAGTGACAAAGATTCCGATGCGCAAATTGGACCAGCGGATGCACATAAGTTTCAAAAAGTTGTATATATTGGAATGGGAATTGGAGCTTTGTCATCCATTCTCTTTCACATAATCGTGAAAGAAAGGACCTCTAATAATGCTAATGGTGAGATAAATCAATGTCACTGATAACGGATAATAATAATGAATTGTCGATGATCTTGTTTTATAGGATCACTTCGAAGAAATACAAGATCGATATCAGTGTTACTAAGAGAAATTCAATTGTACGGAATTGCCTGTATATACATGCTGACAAGACTTTTCGTAAACTTATCTCAAATCTATGTGCCTCTTTATCTGCACGAAACATTAAATATGCCTGGCACAGCGTTGGCTATTATTCCATTAATTATATATATAAGTAGTTTTGTCATGTCGTTAATAATTGAACAACTCAATACGAAATTTGGTAGAAAGATTTCATACTCTCTCGGGGTAGCACTCGCGGTATGGGCATGCATATGGATAAGTTTCGGCGCGGGTAACGCTTATGTAAAATATGAAATTTATCCGGTGTCCATAATACTAGGTAATGTACTCTTTGTATTATATTAATAATTATAATAATACAGATTTATATATCCGCCTGAAATTAACATACATGCGCTTTCTTTTTATTCAGGTTGTGCTGGTTCAATTATGTTAGTTACAAGCCTTGGTGTCACTGCGGATTTTATTGGTCAAAATACTGAAAGTGGTGCATTTGTGTATGGCGTCATGAGCTTTTGTGATAAGCTAAGCAATGGTTTAGCTGTGATTCTTATACAGTATTTGTCAGTATCAAACAATAATTTATTCTACTCGTAATTTTTTATTATTTAATTTTGTGTCCTAAGAAACTTTGAATATTCTTTTTTTTTGTAGACGATGCACTGTTGGGTGTACGAGTTATTACAGGGATGTATTAGCTTACGTTTGTGGTACTACCGCAATTCTGGGATTAGCAATGATATTGAGCATAAAACCATCATCGAACAATAGAGGTGAGTTTTGCATGATATTGTAGTCAGAAGTATCAGTCTCTAATGTATTATACACAATGTATTTCAGCATACGATACTTTGCCGGATCAAGGTATCGAAAATGGTCATTCGTCTGCTGCATTAGCTGTACCGGAAGAGGAATATAATAGGAATAATATATCGGAAGAGAATGATACCTGATTAAATAGAGCAATAATAACTCAAATCCTGGAGGGATAATCTTCACCTGTGTCTATTTAATTTATAAATTTGGTGCAATGCCTTTTATAGGGCAATTCAGTAGAATTTAGCAATTGTTTCAAATATTTTAATTATATATCATTTAAAAACACCATCTGCAAGGCCTAATTTATGATGTTTCCTGTTAATTGTGATATTAGTCAATTAATACCAATTTACTGATCGGGACAAATTTTTCGAAAACAGAGACATCTATTGAATCAACAATCTTAATAACTTTTAGCTTGATTCTCGTCTGTTTAGAATGTTACATATTTATTCTGTCAGAAAAATACTGAACCTCTTTGCGATCGTATATAGTTTCTTTAAATAGTAACATCGATTGTGGTAATAGTAATATTGCCTTAATTTAACAAATCGAAAATGTTCCGTGCGCACAGATCTGTAAGAAACTCAAGATTGTTGTTACACAGGAGAAAATCATTAAATCTTACGAGACGTCAACGGTCGAGTGCAACTAATATTCGCGAAAACTCCGAGTCTTCTAAAAAAACTGGTATAAAAGTGTGCATATTGGGAGGAGGAAAGGAGTCAATATTCACATCTGTTCTTCTTAAACAATCTAGCACGATATCCTCTATAAGTTTAGTTGACATGACCAAAAGATTCATGGAATCTATTACAGATGCGAATCAAATAGATACTGGCACTACGATACAGTATTTCACAAAAGCTAATATATCTTGTGCCCTTAAAGAAGTAAGCTCACAATCAGATTAAGATCACGTTCCCCGTATCCCTTTAATCTCACAAAATTTCTCATTATTGTCAACGCTACATTTAGACGGATATTATCGCGCTCTTCAATGAAACCGATCTTGATTTCGACGAAGCGGATTCGATAAATCAGTTTGATAAATCAGCTAATTATATTTATCAAATAACTGAACAAATAGTGCAGTGCAATCCGGAAGCTATTGTGATAGTGTTCGTACAACCCGTAACAGCTGTGCTTCCTCTGATTTCGGAAATTTATAATTTCTCCGGCTGCTGGAATCCAAATCGAATAATAGGTTCTACAGCGATATACTCAATGCACGTGGATGCGTTAACTGCAAATTATTTGCGATTGAATCAAGAGTTTCTGTTCGTACCACTCGTGGGTGGAGCAGATAGGAACACGATTGTGCCACTTTTCTCATGTGTAAAGTCATTCAATCAATTTACGAATGTAGGTAATGGATGAATTACGAATAGAATTTCATTATTACTGTAATAAGAAAAATACTTATTATTTAGGCACAACTGACAACATTGCTGCAAATGTTTTGTGGGACGACTAATGATATTGCATTCGCAGAATCACGACGATCAGTATTATCTAGTAGTGCGGCTGCTTCCAAGTTTATACTTACACTAGCGCGTGCCTTGTCCGGTCGTCAAAAGGCCGTTGCGTGCGCTTTTGTACAATCGCGCGTTTTACCAGGATGCGATTTTTTTACATCTCAAATACAATTTGGCCGAAAGGGCATTGAGAAGCATTTTGGATTACCGAAGGCATCCTCGATCGAATTATCATTGATAGACCAAGCGATTCCGATTATCAATAAGTACAGACAAACCGCCAGTAGTATTGCTCATACTCATCTGCATAAAAACAGTAAAACCACGAGCATGTAAAACTAATCTGTTATTTATGATTGTATTGTTGATCAATGATTTGTTACTGATACAATCTACATATATAATAAAAGTCCTGTTGAACATTTATTCTATAAAAGTTAATAATTATGATCTTCTAGAGACTAGTACTTTAACTTCTACTTTAAGACAAAGCGACTCATTCACAATCTCGGCCAGTTTTGTCGAACAAGAGTGCAAAGGAAGATTGCGCGACGTCTCGTTAGCACGTCGATGCTATAATGAACGCAAGCGAACGCAAAATCAGGTGCACCTGGTTCATCCTAGGTGCAACAATCCTGCATGAAAACTTAAGTTTTCGACTACAATTTCTACAATGGATCATGTCCCAAAATTCATACAGCCAATAAAATAAGTACGCAAAATCGTGAAAAGTGTAAATGACTTTTTCACTTTCAATCGATGTCTCTGAAATTGTTTCATCTGCAACTATTTGACAAGCGAGATCGCGAAATGAGTTCAAGAGAGAAATTTACAGTGTATATAGTTGTTGATCCGGCACACATCATCCGTAGATTCCCGGTACCGCGGGCTTCGACCGCGCTCGCCCGCACTCGCCTGCATTCGTCTGGTGGCGAAGATTCGCGAACGGCCTTGTTTCGCGGTTCGCGCGCACGATCGTAAGAAATATATATAGTATGTCTGTGTTTGGCTTTGCCAAGGGATGACGGTGTCAACGTCAAGTGTGCTGCTCGATTGCCATTCGAAAAGTGCCCATAGACTAGTCGCGATCTATAAATATCGGTAGAAAAGCTGGACGTATTTAAATTTGGATCGAACCACACACATCAAGGACAATATCTACCTGGATCATATACCATTGCCCGGCTGAACAGTTAGCCGTTGAAGCTATTTTGAAATTGCGTCGACTTCTTGTTTTGAGTGTTTGACACCTTCTGTCGCCGAGCGGTTCAGCGGCACACGGTTCAAGGATTTTACGTCTCAACGGAAATTTTATCAATATATTAAAGCGACATGGGGATGATACTCTCGAGATTTCGTGTAAGTGTAACAATGTTATTTACGTAGATAAAATCCACTTAGTGTATTCTAAGTTGAGGTTAATGCTGGGTCATGTTACGTCTGGAGTATATTTTTCTCGAATGTACAAGTATTATTTTTTCTTAATCCAATCTAAACTCTTGCTTAAGCTTCGCTCCCTTTTTTCTTAACGGAACGGGTATTGGCCGGCTGTTAGGTATAGCCGGCTTTATGATCAAACTTTTGTGAGGGTTACGCGCGCAGATAAGGGCATTTTTAAAAGGTGCGATAAAGGTCTTAACGTACATATGTGAATATCATTTAACGCGTTCTTTTCATTAAACACTATTTTCTCTTGGAGATTCTTGTTCGGTGGTTTAACTTTAGCGTTGTTTAACCTGTTGGATGATTAAACAAAATTGATTCTTAATTTATTCAGTGGAATTATGCAAAAAGGGATTACCATTCAATGGAGACATTATACATGTTCTAATTCAAGTGTGCTCTGCTGTTGGCTAAAGAACACTTAGATACACTATAGATATTAATCTGGCTTTATCAACATTGTTATATACCAGAGTATATCCAATTATAAAACATTTCGATATAATTGTTTATTTTTGTGCATTTTTAATTAAGTAATGGATGAATCATCAAAATTTCATTATCCATTCAATGAAAACATCTCTCTCTCTGACATATGCAGCGTGCTTATGTAGTGGTGCTGATTAATATTTTATAGAGGTATTTTTTCCTGCAACCGAAATAGAATATTTATATCCAGCTCAGGAACCTGAGTTATTACAGTTACGAAAGTTTAAGCTACGGAATACTAAATAGTATTTTGAAAATAATTTTTGTGAATTTCTTTTGCATAATTACAGAAGAAGAAAACCACGATTGAAGTCTTAGAAGATTTGGATACGGTAAGTAATATTTACTGTACTCTAATTCTCATATGAGTAATTGTGTTATGTTCATTTACAAAGATTTATTTTTTGACAGAAAATTAAAGAGATTGAACAGTATGGGCAAACTACCGAACAAACGCACAAAAAGATTGTCGGAAGACTGATCGTATCTAGCGTTATTCTTTACATCGTAACAGCTTTTGTGTTTTATTTCTATTTCTTCCCAGCATCGTTATACGATCAAATATTCTACATCATCCCCCTACTAATTTTTCCCATTTTGTAAGTATAACGTTACATTTGCATTCCAGTTTTAACACTATAATATTAGGAAGACAATTAATTATATAAAAATACTATAAAGCGTTTGTCCAATGCAGGATATTGTTGACCAAAAAAATGGTCTCGTGGTATTACAAACGCAAAATCTCACGCAACCGCGACAAATTGACTACTATGCAATCGGAAAAGAAAAAAATTTTAGAGGAAGTTACGGAAACTGAAACATACAAGAAGGCAAAAGAGATTCTAATGAAGTTTGCACCCGATCAGGTAAGAATCATACTGATACTTAAAGAGACCCTTTGCAAGAGGCAAGAATCAAGTTTTTGGAACAGTACAAATTACTTTTTTCCTCAAAACAATTCAGTTTAAGTTCTTTGAATTATATAGAAGTTATGATTTCGAATTATTCACTGTTTTCATGAAAATTTCTCTTTTGTTTCAGTTATCACCGCTGGTTTGTATTCTAGACAGAACATTTCATTTAATGCATTGCAATTGTTGGAAGAGAGTAGCACTATGACTCAATCTTTATTTTAGACATCGCAGAAAGCGCCAGCAGCCGAATCCCCACGTTCACCAAATACGCCACGAATGCCGATGCCGCTGCCTGGTTCTGCGGAATTAAGAAGGCGAATTGTAACGAGTCAGATTCCCAACATAAATATACAAAGTGCTACACCGGCAACTCCTAATGCCCAAAGTACTGTGCACGCACAATCTGGTGTGAAGACGATAAATTCTCCAATGGGAGGCTATAGTTAGTATAAATTTTACATTGTGTCTATTTAACTTTAAAAAAGTATTTACAAAAGAAATACTTCATTGATAAAACTAGGGACGCCTTTACCACGTCCTATTCTTCCACGTCAGAGGACTTACCTGGATCGGCTCGTTGACTATGTGGTGGGAGACGGACCCTCCAACCGGTATGCATTGATTTGCCGGAATTGTGAATCTCACAATGGGATGGCATTAAAAGAGGAATTCGAATACTTCAGTAAGGATACGTATCTAATGAGATTGGTTCAATTACATGACTGCGTTTACTTATTTTAATTACCTTTGCATGAAGGCTACAGATGTGGTTATTGTAACTTTTGGAATCCTGCGAGGAAGCAGAAACCATCTGCTCCAAAATTGGAATACGATATTGGTCACCAAACTGCGATGAACGTAGCACAAAGTGCTCCGTTGACTGCGAATACCGAGCCGGTAAATTTAGCAAATGTCGAAACGCCAAGTGCATCCGACACAGGTGACTATTAATTTATCGATTTGGATATTGACAGTGATAATTAAATTGAACATTGGAATTAATCTTATTGAATCTTAATTACTATTTTGTAGATTCTGATATTGAAGTTGTTGAACGACCGAATGATGTCCCTTCGGAAGATCAGTGTGATTCAGCTTCACCCAAAGATGAAGGTAAGAGGTATTCTTTGATTCTGCAAAGAAAGAAAAACTAGGTCAAAAAAGAAAACTCATTTAATAATACACTTATTCCTAAAGATCACAAATCCGAAGCAAATGAGACATTGGAAAGTGAAGGAAATGTTGAGCGAATGGATGTCGACGAATCACTCTCTTAGGAGACTACATCTTTTTTTATAAACTTTGCTGGCAATAATAAAATCATTTTTACGAAATTGTTCAAAAGTAAAGTCGCGGTCAAATGCGCTCCCCGTCACAATTATCGTAACGGTAAGCCTCGATGGCATTAAATCGTGTAAAAGATTAAAATCCATGTGTAAATACTATACTATGTATAATCAATATTAGCAAGTATTTTGTTTATAAAGTCGGAGTGATATGAAGTATTTTGATACAATAGCCGACAGTATAGTGTTTACACAAGGTATAAAAATACTGTTGTAGATCGGAAAGTGTGAATATCATTCCATAGTTTTCTATATTGAAGCGAAAAAGTTGGGTGCGTTATTTACGAGGAAAATAAAGCAGAATGCTTTCGAGTACTTAGTGATCAATAGCTAAGTTTTCCTATTTAGTGTTTTCAAATGGCTTCTGCTTTCTTTTCCCCTGTTGGCGAAAATTCTACATAATAGTTATAAATATTCCTGTTGTGTAAAAATTGAATACCGGCCGATGGGAAAGTTTTCAATTGGCCAGTATAGGTTTCTGAAAGAAAAAAGATTGGATGATACGATTTTTTACCGTACAATTTGTAACTTTCAAGAAAGTCCAGAATCCAGTCTGTCCAGCGGCGGGTGTTCGATTCTACTGATTCTTGTAAAGATCGTGAATTCTTTACTGCATCAGAGAGATGCTGCTATTGAAATTATAGTCAATAATATATCTGTACAAGACTGCCTTTCTTGTCAGTAGTATTTATATTTAGAAGGTTTTTTGCATAAAGTAGCGAAATCAAGGAACATTTGTCATCATGAAATCCTCTTTTTTTTCTCTCTCTCTCTTTTTGTTCTTTCTCGTAAAACACGGATTTATAAAGAATTCACTTTGTAATATGAAACATACGAGACCCTTAGATTATAAGTACATTTGTAGTGACATAATGATATGTTGTTGAATTTTCGGGATACTTTTGTATCCACAATCAATGAAGATTTAGAAGTTTGCAAGAAATGAGGATATTTCTATACTTACAGCGGACTTACATTTAACATTGTTAGACTAGATATTGTTGTGATAATACAAAGCGTCAGAAGCACGTGTAGCGTGCTATTATCTTGAAAGAATTATGCGCGAATGGTCCAAACCTGCATGATACTTGTAACTTATAAACGTATTTAATGACTTAGTTTATACAATAACAATTTTCTCGCTCATGCTTTTCGAAGTTCGCGTGGTTTTATTATTGATTACTTTAATGCCGAATTGTTTCTAATGCTTTCACTGTGAAACAATAAACTCAAAACTTATTTTAGTCTTCGGTGTAAAGTTTATTGTGATATATTACAAAGTTACGATTGGAAAAATCCATGTTTATACGGTAACGAGGTTTATCTCGATGACTGTAAAGAAAATATAATTTTTATCGCGCAAGTACATCATATGGAAGATTTTTTTTTAAACATACAATATTCATTCCCTTTTTCGTAAAATAATAATCTTTTACGTAAAATCTAGTTCACCAGTATTTTTACGTCGATACGAGATTCATACGAAAAGCGGGAATCGTCGGGTGACACACTACTGTAGTTCATTGTGAACAGTGATTTAACGGAAGAGAGAAGTTTCGCGTTCGGAAAAGTACAAAATTTGGGTTCGATGATGTACGGCACGCTTGTGAACTGGCCCCAGTTTATATGGTAAAAATAGTGCTCGGTCGCCAACGGAGATCGTTTGAGGTAAATCTAACGATTTTTTCGGCATCGGCCTGTAACGATTCTTAAAATGCAGAAATACCGTACAAGAAATCAGCGAACTATAATTCTACGCGAATAATATCAGGCCTGAACTAATATCATCAGCAGTGTACGCGCAAAATTTTTCATCCTTCACCATCCGAATTCGTAAATTTGTCTCTTACTAAATGAACATTAGAACCATTAATAATATCTCAATGTGAATTTACATAATTGACTTGCTTCGTTCGATCATTAGCGCGTACAGAAAAATACTTTCATGTTTAATTAAAGATATATTTCTCCAATTATTTCCCCGTCTTCTCCGGAACACTCGCCCTTCATTCAGCGCCATAACAACGTCCATTTGTCTGTGACAATTCGTGAAGATTGTTTATTAGTCACACGAGAACTATAAAAACGAGTGTATTATTCACATCATTTCTATCGACACGTATTATACCTCTTAAATAACATTTTGCGCCTGGGCATAATCGCGAAAGTATCGTATTACGCGTGAAAGTACAAGTCACCAATTTCCGGCACGTGTATAGACCTCATTTTACCTCGATTTAGAATATCTATTAAATATTCCAATCTTATACGTGAATTATAATATTTTGCTAATTGTGGATCTAAAAATTGCTATTTTTGTCTTTGCATTCTTCATAGATCAGCAAAAATGCCAGAATTAACGGAACTCGATAAGGCTGCCAGTTCAGAACCTACCAAGGTAGAAGCTGCTGGTGCAGGTTCTGGTACAGATTCGGATTCCGATGACAGTCCACCAGAATTGGAAGATCCAGGTGAAGGCGGTACTGTTGGCTTTCCCAGTACGACTGTCACCGGACTTCCCATCGATATGGCGTCCAAAGCCAAGCAAAGCCGTGGAGAAAAGAAAGCCAGGAAACTTATGAGTAAATTAGGGTTGAGACCTGTACGTCAATTTCCTTAATCTACTTTATATTACATTATTTTATTGTACTTTTTATTTTCATACTTCTACTTTGATGTATTTAGGTTCAGGGAGTCAATAGAGTAACTATTCGCAAGTCCAAAAATATCCTCTTTGTTATTAATAAGCCAGACGTATTGAAGAATCCAGCATCGGACACGTATATAATCTTCGGTGAAGCTAAGGTACGTTAATGCATATGCGCTTACTTAAATCTTTCTTTCTGATGGGTTTCAGTAAAATTAACGTTGAAACATTTTTTACAGATTGAGGATCTCAGTCAGCAAGCACAAGTAGCGGCAGCCGAGAAATTCAAGGAGCCACCAGTTATACCTGCGACAGAGGCTGGCGGTAGCACTACGGTAAAATTATCATATACATATCAACATAGACACACACGCGTGATATACTTGAATTCTATAATCAATGAGTTTTTCTTACGGAATTCTAGGTTGTGGCTCCAATACAAGAAGAATCCGAGGAAGAAGTTGACGAGACGGGTGTCGAAGAAAAGGATATTGACTTAGTTATGTGTCAAGCTAACGTGTCACGAGGGAAAGCCATTAAGGCTCTGAAAAATAATCAAAACGATATTGTCAATGCTATTATGGTAAGAATCTTTTTTACAATTCACTTCAGATTAGCAATTAATTTATTATATTTCACGCAAGCTAGTTTCATTAATAGAATGATGATTTACCCAATGGTTTCGCTTAATATAACAAAAATCAGAAATTAAGCATTGTTGATAATCTTGGCAGACTGACGGAATCTTTATCAAAGAATGAGATTTCTTTTGTACTTTGATGAAATACTAAGGAAAAATTAATTTGTCTGTTTCAGGAATTGACAATGTAATGAAGCCGCATCACCCTAGGGTATGCTACATTGCGACTCACATTGTGAGATCATTGTTTTATCATCTGTACGTCATCCGAAAAAAAATCATCCTTCTTTTTGTCTTACCGCATCGCGACGATACGCTCGTGCATTTAAAGGCTGTTGCGCGCACGATATTTGTGCTGTCGGTCTTGGAATAATAAAGCCACATGTATATACATAATTCATACGAACAAAAAAAAAAAAATACACTAAGGACATTACTTAATTTTTCATCACTTCACTGCTTTATGCATATCCCATAATTATTTGACTGTCGCATTTATACCCGATATTTATCGACGTAAACGATATGGGAGGAACAAAATTCATTCTCTCCCAACATTACTTGATTGCTTGATCATAATGCGTGTTATCATTTAGTTTATTCGAAATTGTTAAAATATGAATCACAATTTTGTAGATAAGACTTATATTATCGACTGGAGATATGCTTCGTCGAATCTTTTGAGTGTTATATAGATACTGCCTAAAGAATTCGAAACTACAGAATAGATGGTAGCACATAGTCCAATACACGGGTTTCATACTTGTAATTCGAAATTCATTCGGTATCCATTTCACCCTTTGTGATTCATTAGGAATCGGGTCTTGGGCAAATGAACAATAAAAGTGATATTAATAAACGATTGTTGATTTTGAAAGAATATTAGCTCACAGCTGAATATGACTTGATGATTTATTAGTTGAATTACTTTATAAACGTGTATATAGAAGTACAGAAGATTCAACGAAGAGTGGAACGATCGGTAGCGATTCTATGCGTTTTGGTATAAGTTTTATACGCTGTTTGGTGCACGTGCCACCCGTAGGATGTATCAGTGGGTCCGCGGAAAAAGCGTAATATTACAGTAAGAATGTGCTCATCCTCTCTATTCGGAATTCTGGTAATATTTGAGATTTCGGTCTCGTATATGACAGTACCCAGGGTGACATCTGGTCAGGATCTTAAGGCGCTTTATTGCGTCCTGAGGTGCGTTGGCAATATCGTCACGTAATAAAGGAGCCCCGTACGGTCCAGATCTTGCGGCATCTTGCCCATTGAATTTCCATTCGCGTCACTGCTTCAGCCGCACGTATTGGAAAGCCATTGTCAAAAGTCTCTGGTACATATTGCTTTTAGTCAAGCCTTCTAACGTACTTCTAACATACTTTTACAGGAGTCTTCTCAAGTCTTATCAATTGATAATCAAGTCTCAGCTGCACATTGTTTCAAAGATCGTACTAATATTAAATATTATATCAATACTAATCGCATGACGCAAAATCCTTCTTCCGTTTGGTATTTATTTACAGGAGTACTTAACTACATACGACTCGTCGAGTATTGTCAACTCGCGACCATCCTAATTGCGAGTGGCGGTCGCTAAAAAGCAAACGAGTGTGGAAAAGGATGCGAAAGGGAAAAAAGAAGCAAAAAGAAGGAAATCAAAGAAGAACAAGAGCGAGAGAGAGAGAGAGAGAGGGCGGCTGAGAGCCGATCCGTCTCGTACGAGTCTCTGATTGTTCCCTTAACGATCGACTGACAGCGAAGACGTATGTCGGTGCCATCAGATAATGCGGCCCCGTGTTGTTGTATGTGCGCTCACGTGCACGCTTCACAGTCCGCACGTATTCGTACGCGTAAGCGTTTTGTAAACGCTTCGCACGTCGCCGACCCGTCCTTCTCTTCGCGACATCTTCATAAGCGCGCATACAAAGCGGCTGTCATGTCGCGTCATGCTTCACGCTCGCGTCTTCGGCGAGACCGGACCCTAAAGAACTCGACGTCAAAATCACTAACTTTTGCTTTCTTTGTTCAATATTACTTATTTCATTTTTATTACTTGACTACTATTGAGAATTCCAGTATAAGTCTCTTTGTCTCTTCGATAAAGCAGTTAATTGGTTTTCGATCCTGTTCGTAATACTGTCGAGTGTTTATGGTAAGTCGAATTTCCAATTTCCTAGGTGAGTCGGTAGATGTAGGATCTTCGGAAGAAGAAAAGGCCCGGAAGCAAGTGAGGATTCAGGAAGAAGATGAAGAAGAAGAAGAAGAAGAAGAAGAAGAGAGAAGTTGAGTAGAGAAAAGGTGAGATTGGGGGCATAAGGAGGTCGAAGGAAAAAAGACGAGAGAAAAATAAAGGGCGCAAAGATGAGAGGAGAGAAGAACCAGCCATGTGGCAGGCGCAAACGGTGTGAGTAATGGCGTCGGGCAATCGCTTCCAGCTCTAAAACATAAACGCATCTCTCATCCTTTTTCATTTAAGGTATCTTCTCGCGCATTCTTGGTAGCTCGTCTCACTCTCTCCCTCTCTCTCTCTCTCTCACACGGTCGCGTATAATAACGAGCGAGCTATCATCGGTCGAATCATTATCATCACTGGATCGGTGGCCTTCGTCTCCTTCTTCTTCTTCTTCTTCTTCTTCTTTCGCGATCCGCCCTCTTCTTCCACTTCTCGTTGCTTGCTCCTGCCATTCGCCGCGTAGATCTTTGATAAGTGCTCGTGAATCGAGCTATCGATGGACGGGATGGGGGTTAATGACAAAATTATACCGGCAGCGTAACCTCGGTGTCCATGAAGATGTAATATTTTTCTGATGTCCGAAACGATCGTTTATCCGTTTCGCTCTGCGATGGCTCGACACGTTGTTAGTTCATATCCTACTCGTTTGTCAGGTGTTATTTATGCCACGTTTTCTCTATCACCTTCGGGCCATCCAAAGTTTTAATGATAATAGGGAAAGGTAAAATAGGGTTTGTGCATGACATTCGATCGATTCGTTATAATCGCGATTCTTCCTTCAATTGCAAAATACTACACTCGCATTGGTTGCAGCCGATGATTTATCTTTAATTTCCTTTCACCAACAGGTATCTAACCATCCAATTGTACAGGGGATCGGGCGCCTTTGTTCGGTGGGTTTCGCAACTTTGGATCTGAAGCATCACTAATGTCGACGTCACAATATTTAAGCTGTATCTTCTCGCTGAGGGTATAATGGAACTGGGATAATTGTCTAGGCGGTTCTTCAAACTATTAGTAATACATATTAGCTGTGAGAACATTGCGGCGCCTTTCAACGTTTCTTCGGTCGTTCCGCATCGAATTCTGAAACTATCAGTTTCCTCAGAAAGGTCATTTGTTTTGACCAAGTCCTGGCTTACAATCTTATTTTGAAAATTTCAGAGTGGAATGCTAGACTGTAATCCTCGAATTGTTTCCCAACCGAGTTTATGTAAAACAGTTTAGTAAGCTGTCAGACACCTGCCGATCTAAGTAGACTAATGTTTACAAGCATCAAGGCGTTAACTACGATATTCTTGATAACGCGATATTCTTAATTGAGTCCCCCAGTGTTTCTCGCGTATCTCTTTCGAAAGTAGCACTGTGCACTTTTGTTTACGGAGAGAATAGAGCTTTTCTCTATCACTTCCTCTGAGAAGAAACCAAAAGCAAGTGGAGTGAGAATAATTGTACCAATAGTGTTAATCCCAAGAAAAGAAGAAAGAGAGAGAGAGAGAAAGTGAGTTTATCTCTATTGTATAGACTGTCGTGATGGTTTCGTGGGGGCAGCAAGCCAGCCGCGAGAGCACTATATTACATCATTGGCGGCCATTTTGGACCACCCAAGTCGCTGTCAGAGCATAAAAAATATGAAGTTCTTTTAGGGCCGCCTTTTTTCCGTGCCGGCAGCGCAGCACGGCTCCGGTGGATTGTGCCGTAGCGCAGAAAGGCGGCGCGAACGATGGAGAAGGAGCACCACATGGCCGGAGAACGCCAAGTGAACCACGAGAGAGGAGCCCGAAGGAGAACGGGACGAGGTAGAAGGGGGAGAGAAAGGGTCGGAGATGGTGGACGATGAGTCCTGGTACCAAAGAAGAGAGAAAGAGAGGGAGAGAGGTGCTTGGATCATCAGCAACAGGACGAAGGGCCGTGACTGAAAGCGATTGAAAAACAAGCTTGATCAGGATTTATTAATAGAAGAGATTTTCGAGACACTTCTAAAGGACATCGGCTTCTTGAAACTGTAATTGTTTGTCTTTTGAACAAGGTTGCATTTACTTCGAAGGTTGGAGTAATCGCAGATGCAAATAACGAAGCAGAGGAGAATGAAATAGGGTGAAGCAAGATAGCGAGAAGAATTTAACGTCTGCAATGGACTAGAAGAGGGTATAATCGAGTAGGTATTTCAGCACAGGGAGGTAGAGAGCGATGAAGGACGAAGGGAAGGTGGGAGGCCGCAGGCTTTACTCGCGAGGAACATAAAAGAAAGATGTATACTTATGTAGTTAAGCCCGGTTAGATCGTTCCAGCCGCCATCGTCGCCCTGGACTTTTTAAGCTCTACGATTACTTATCTCCTTTCTGTGTTCTACGCTCACCGCACCTGTCTCATCCTGAATTCCTTTTACTTTCTAACTTTACCTTCTGCCTCTGTCAACTTCCGAATAGTAGTTCTGAGCATCTGCAGTTCGAGGATCGCAGTAAACACTTGGTGAATTCATCGAGAAAAATTTTCTGCTTCGAGACGTCTAAATATTGTTTTTTCCCGGGTATTACAAGTGTAAGAGACTTTATATCATTCGGTATCACGGAAACTGCCAAGTTTGTATCATAAATCTTACCAGGCTTTAATTATTTCCGGATTTCGTGGGGTCCAACAGCGGCGAGTCTCCGGGAAACGTCCGAGTATTCCTTAGAAGCATGGAGAAATTCTCTCCGGTGAGTAGTTTTCCATAAAATCAATTCGAAGGAGCCACCCTAAATGGGGAACAGATAAGTCACGCGAGAAGCATACATTATCCGCGCACTCCGTTAATTCCGAGTTTTTAATACTCCAGGAAGAATAGGGGGCACGATAATTCGAGGTAATAATTCAAGACCATCAGACTGCGGATAAACGTAATATCTCTTGATTTCAGTCTAGAGCTTGATTTAAGTTTAACCGCGAATACAATTAATTTGACACGGTTTTCCAATTTCTACGAGGATCGTCTCTTCGATTCGACAATAATTTTGCGAATTGCATTCGAAGGATCAAAGGGATAGAAAGGCTTTCGTTCGAATGTCACTCGCGAGAAGAACTTATTAATGATCTCGGTGAAAAAAAGGGGAGTTTAAAAAATCGCGAGAAAGTGGAATGGAGAAAGATGGCAGGTTGAAACGTGGCTGTCGGAGAAGCGCCGACAGCAAAGAGGAAAAGGGTCGCGAGCGAAGAATTTATTCGAAGCTCGTTCAACCGTTGGAAGCGACGCAGGCTGCACGGCCAATTTATTCCGGCGAGGTAAAAGGCCTTGAGGTCGGTAGAGGATGTAAGCGCGAAGACGAAGGTGGTGGTACGATCAAGTCATTCCATTATCTGAATTGAGTGCTGCTCGTGGGTACCTGCAATCAGTTTTTTTTCCTCCCTACCTCGCTTCGCATCTCTCGTCACGCCCTCGAGATCTCGCCGAAATGAGTATACAGGGTACACGAGGAAAGAAGAGCTTCGTTATTGTACCACAGCTGCCGGCTGTGAAAGGTAGTATGTATCGAGATTCAACCTATAAAATATGCCAGTGAATAATCTCACCATTTCTCAATCGTTCTCGAAAAATAACATTGTCGCATGCCTCTAGTCTAATTAATTGCAACGATAATAAAAAAAAAGAAGATTCGCGTAAAAGAAACTCTGGAAAAGATAAGAGATCGGTTTGCAAGTAATCAGTAGATATTTGCAAGTGTTAATGACAAGAATCTTTACGACCTTGCACACCGTTTTAGTTGCGTCGAAGAACCAATTGGGATTGGATATGTTCAGAATCAATCGACTCGCGAACGAACCGATCAACGTCTTCTGCAATAATTACGAGTAAGCGTGTACTGGCGACGGTCATAATTTACGCCGGATGTAATTTAAACTCGACTGTCGGCGATCCATGCAAAACGTCTCTGTTTTTCATAAACGAGTATCATCCGAAGCGATCGGTGATGGTTTCCCTTTTACTATAGGAGGGAAGAAGACCAGAGGGCCCAATAATGATGCGGCCCGAATTATGGGATCATTAGATCCAATTTGGGATTAAAATATTGCCTGCTAATAAGAATCGAGCGGTGCGCGCGCATGTACTGCGTGCATAATTGCATTATTACCTTCTCCCCTTTAGCGAACAAATTACCCCTCATCTCTTTACCACAAGATGCCGACTTTTTCTCTTCCAGTTGCTCCTTCCCAACCGCTGATTCTCTTCTCACAGCCCCCTTTTTCCTGATCCTTCATACACTTCTCTTCTTCTTCTTCTTCTTCTTCTTCTTCTTCTTCTTTCCTCTCAGACCACAAAGCCGGTATCGACGCTTTCGTGAGAAATTATGCGGCCCCGCGCCACTTTAACCCGGTAATTATTTTCATTCTTTTTCCCTTGAGCCTCTTTTGCGTGTCTGCTTCACTGTTCCACCTCACGTGTTTTCGCTCGTTCGAGTGCACTACACTTTTGATCCTTCTTTCGTCTGTATTCTTTTGGCAGAGGGTTTGGAAAATAAAGAGCGAAAATCCGCCTCTTTCGGTCGGTAATTTAAAAGATCAATTCCAGCCAAACGGAATATCTCTGTTACTGGCGGAGATAATTGTAGTTTCGCACTGAGAGGAGTAGCATTATCGAAGCTGTTCGAAACTACGCGTTCCCCACGGACAAATTCGCAGGTAAGAAAGGCGCGAGTATGTGACTCGTATCACTATGTGCTTGGTAATCGTCCATTAAGAGGCAGTTTTAATCGGTCTTGCGCGCCGTGTCCACCTGTAATTGGCAGTAATTACGAGTGCAACGGAAGAATTCTTTCTACGTTCCAATTTGGTAAGCAGAAAAGCCGAATACGGCGAGTGAACCGATTAGCGCCGTTTCCCTGCATCGCCTTTCGTCGCTCGTCATAAAATCCTCGAAGCTTCCTTTTGCACCGAGTTCTGGGAGTCGTTGAGAGTACGTTGCTGCGGGAATGCTGCTTACGCAGCCACATAAACCGACCCTGTAATGCCTTTCTCTACCACAACAAAGTACGTTAATATCAGTCTGGCATTGCGTGTGCCCAGAGAGAAGCATGCAGACACAGCGAAATACCCCGAAATGATAAACCGACCGGTCAAGCTCGTTACTCGATCGCACTGTTTCTTTCCCCATTGGCGAACACGGTGAATTTCGCAGTTGGTAACTCGCAGAACTGCGGCAGGAAGTCGCTCGACAAGGTCAGAATGGATCTCGGTCGTCTCTCTCAAAGTTGTGTGATGGTTCTCCAGGTGGTTAGCGGCGTCAAGGGAGGCAAGCGTTATCGGGTCGAAGTTTAAATGTTAAGTCGAAAGTTTCTCGGGCGACTGGAAACTCGTGAGAGAGAGAGAGAGCAAGAGCCGAAGCCTCCACGATCTAATCTACCAGGATTTATCCTCAGCGGTGGGCTTTCGGCGCCATAATATCTGCGGCGCAGCTGCTGCCGTTTCGGCGATCCTTTCTGGTAGGCGGCGACTTATCTCTGCTTTACGACTGACTACGTTCGACGCTTAACGTCGAATCCAGCCGGTGCTGGCCGCCAGATAAAATGGTGGTCCACAGTCCATAGTGGCCATTTTGCCTCTAATTAATTGGTGGGACTTCGAAGCGGCTATGCGTCCAGCCACCAAAAACCTCAACCGACCGGGCTCCCTTAATGTATTCGGATACCTATCGGTGAACCCTCCTCGCCTTACATTCGCGTTTAAATTTTACACTGACTGACGATTCAATGCGTCCGCTGTGCCGACGACTAGCAGTAAATTCGAGCCTTCGACCCGCCGATGGAGATTGCTTCTCGATTCAAAGCCACCTATACCGCTCCATTCGCCATAAGCGGCTACAGCGGCGACTACGGGGATAGATAAATACCTGGGTTATTCGGGATCCGGAGAAATTCACCCACCACTTTGACCAGGTATCCACCATGGAACCTGTTCCCTCTCGAGTTCTTCATCTTTCCAGTCGGCTGGTTTTACTTCACGATCTACTCATTCTACTCCATTTCGATCGAGCAATGCCATGAATATCAAAGGAATGATTTGCCTCGTATAAGATGCTCTTCAATAGCCATTGCACGCTTGGGAAAGTGCACCTCGTTTTTGGGTTCCCACAAAATGGTAATAGTCTTTGTTGCGTCCTATTATATGCTCGAACAAGGTGTCGCGATACCGCGAGGTGCTCGCGCTTGGCCAATCGGTTCGCACCGGCAACAACAATAAGGAGGCATTGGTTTTTCTTGCTGGTAAGCCAAGCTAACGTTAGAGTGGATACTACTACAACTCGGTTCGGTTAGGAGCGGAAGATCGTAATCGGCCAGGGTCTCGGTGTGTCCGTGGCGTGGCGGGTGCCAGCATTCGCCAGATAGGAATCACTACGGCGTATCGTGGACCTCGTTGCAGGTATACACAGCGTAAAGGCGCAATCCACGCTGGGATATAGGATAACGTAGGACCCCACTTAGCTACTAATGCTGTCGCTACTCGCCCTTTCCCAGCGTAAATTATGTCCTCGAGCAGGATCGTCCGTTTTACCCCCACCGACTGGCTATATAGCTGGCTAACTCACTGGCTGGCTGGTATCCTCGCCCACAGGGGGATAACACGATCTCTGGACTAATCGGCCCTGGTACTGAGCACCGCTACCAAGGATCCAATCGCTGAAATTGATATTCTTTCTCTCTGCTCCTGTTAGCGTTGGTTCCTGATACCAACCTTAGCTTCCGTTTGCCAGCTTTTGCTCAACCTACACTTTCTCCCCTTTAACTTTTGTAGGATATTGCTTCGTTACTCTTAATTCCTGCACACATTTCCAACCTTACTTCCACGAACTCTTTTCGAGTCTCTCGCTCTTCGTGACGAAACGGTAATTGGCTTCGTGGTCGGTTCTACTGATTGGTAGGCTAAGAATGCGGAGTCCTATGCACCGTGAATAATGATCTACGAAGGACCATCGTCACTGTGGTTAGTAGAGTCAGCTTGTTTTCGGTCTATTTTCAAGCGGCAATTTTCTAGCGGCTGTCGATGAAAGATAGGTTATTCTAGCGAACAATGGTATTTTAGAAAAGGAAGCGAATTAGGATTTACGATAGGACAAAGCTTCGAACAGCGATCGAGCGTGTTAGAATTCGTCTTGTTGTACGATCCCACCGGAAGCTTCGTCGTCGACTATCCCGAAGGAGGAGAGAAGTTCGGGTGATTTGTGGTTTTCTCGAGCAACCACGCGTCGTTTTGTAGCGCGTATCCTTGCAATTTGTATTCCCGATTTCTATGGCAAACGCTCGGGGCCTTGCCAGGTGTTGGAAAGATGCTTTTCGGTTAGCTCACGCTATTGCTGCATTGTATGTGAACAGCTTTTAACTCGCGAGTTTTCGACTTCTTGCGTGTTACGAAAGTTGCGGGGAAAAGGTATCGCAAGTAGCGGCACAGCTCAACTAAAACAAAAGCTCCTAAAAATTTTCTTGCCATTGAATGGTCCCATAGATAAAATCCTCGGTAAAACATTCTTTCATCACGAGTGATTCTGTTCGAAAAATCCCTCAACCTGACACTTAACGAACGACAATGTAACTTGTCCGATCAATAGTCTATTTGTTCCACTTGCACTCTGACAATGACATATGTGAATCTGGCAAATTAAAGATGCCTCGATAATTCATTTAATTGTGAGTTTCTACGGGGTTAAGTCTCAAGCTGTTTGGCTATAGTTATACCGTAAGGAGCAGAAGTCAAGGGTAAGCAAGGAAGAAAAATCTGTGACAGGAATTCGGTCGTCAGTTAGCGACTACGGAGACACGTGGGCCCTTAGGAGGTGTCTCGCATTGTGACAATCGGAGGGTGGTCGTCAGAACAAATCTGAGGCTTTGTCGGTAGCCACTGTGCGTGCATTGTGTTCACCACCAACAGCAGCAACAACAGCAATGACAATGCAGTGGCACACAAACGATCGAGTGGGCGGCAGTCGTGTTTTCGGCTGCATTCGGAGCCTGCTTTCATTCTCGGCTATGGTCAACCCTGGGACCCTCTCGAGACATCCGGCAATCCCAATGCCATGCGTCCTGCTGCTACGACACGCGCGTACCGCCATTCATCCGGTCTTGTCCCATTTTTTCTCGGATCCAATGAACCACGCAAGACTCTGCAGTTCTTGCTCCTTCTCTTCTTCTTCTTCTTCTTCTTCTTCTTCTTCTGGACTCTGTTTGATCCTCGAGTTCTACAGGCGACGGCAGTCGCCACTGTTCGGCACAGGTGATCGTTTAAGGGCTGCTGCTTGCCACTTGGCACGCTCCAAACGCACCTACAGTCTCTTTGTGTCAGACTCGCCTGCTGCGAGGAACAAAAAGTTTCGCTTTTACGTCCCTTCGACGTTTGTCCTCTTGCGGTGTAACAGACCAAGCAACGTTCCTCCTTTGTACAATGACGCGGAGTACACAGTATTTTTTCTTTTTTTCAGAACCACTGACCAGTGGAATTGGATGATGATAAAATAAAGGGTACTACATTGAAGATTAGAGTCAAAAGATCACGAAGGATAGTTGATAGGAAATCTAGTATGATCCGTGTGGTTTTTTCGTCGACAGGAGCAAAACGCGCCTGGCAAAGCCGGCTTCCATCGAAATGGGGAACATAGGTATCAACGATGATCCCCGTGCGAGGCGCCAGCTGGCTCATATTGAAACCAACCCCTCTGGTCCGTTTCCCTTACCATCACGCCCGCCACAAAGAACCTAAATCATTTTACCCCTCTACCCGAACTTCCTGCCAACGCTAACTACCCCTGCTTGCCTCAAGGGCCACACCCTGGCTGGCCAAGCTCCACCTACCTTATGAAGTCCTTTACCAGTGGATTCCTTGCTTAACCTCACCCGGCCGACCAATGCCGCTCCAACTCTGCTTCTCTGCTCCTTACACGACTCTCGGAAGCGATTAAGACGAATCAAGGAAGTCCCACACACTTCTAAAGGATCGGGTAACTTCCCCGATATGGTATAACTATACTGCTTTTCCTGATTTTTAAAGTGACTTTAATAGAATCACCGTTTCAATTATTTGAAACTTATTATTGCAATTGAGGGTATCGAATTACCACGAGTAAGATTATCGGGGGAGGCTATAAATTACTTGGAGAAGAAGCGTTTATGAAGCTTTATTTCCGGGTTGGATAATTGTGCCAGTGATTATGACACGCTGGGTATTTAACGATTAGGCAAAGAGGCTTTAGAAAAAGTAGGAAGATGATTCCGCACGCGATAGTCTCTATTTATTATTTATTCTCTCTTGACAATAATTGTTGTCCGAGACCCAGGTAATTATATCACTGGAAATCCAGTTACTGGAAGGAACCGGTGTCAATTGGAAATTGGCGGAGGAGGAGAATAAGATAACGAGGTGACTTGTAGACTCAGGTGGCTCTTTGATCCAAGCACTTCGTGTTATTAGCCGTCGCGCGAAGATTGATAGTACAGAGTCCTTATCGAAGGATTCACGAAGAAATTACGATTCTTTGGTAGAGGAATTTTTTGTCAAATACATCAGCCCGATTTGCGAGCAGTCATCTAGAATTCTAAAGCGATCGATAGCATCTGGATAAACAGTGACTAAATGAGCAGACGCGATTCGGGTAATTCAGACTTCACTTCGTTTCAACAGCACTGACATAACGAGTTGTGGTCCCCCTTCATTGGTTCTCTTAATTGATTTCGAAGCGTTATTAGCTGAACTGTCACCGCTCTAGTGAATTGGGATGACAGTATTTGCTCGTTATCTCGCTGTCTGGCTTTTAATTATTGCAAATATGTCGAGTTCCTAATGTGTGCTACAACGAGACTATAAGGCGCGGACGTATGATTAAAGTGAACTATGTAGAAAATTTCTTTATCTTGAAATTCTACGGAAGACTTTGGTGTCTCGAGGTGAAATTAATTTCTCCGAGAAACGGTTACGATTTCTCCTGCGACATTCAATAATACTTTCTCGTGGAATTGGAAGAATTGATCGATTAATGTTCAGTAAAAGTAATTTGAGTCAAATCTGGGAAGAAAAATATTCCGTGTTGAGAAATCCTAGGTGTCCTATGATCAATGTTGAAAAAAGACTTCGCTAATCAGTAGGGTAATCACGGTAATCGATGTTCCGCGTATCACGTATATGTAATTTAATGATGTATAATATCATTATGGCAAAGTGGATGTAGTTATTACTAAATTGTAAATTGAATAATACAACATAACTGGGTTAATATAAAGAGTATCCAGAAAAAACTATCCGTACAATTTATTTTGAATTGCCTTAATGCGAACTAGGAGATATAAGTGGCTTGTTCGACGTTTCCTGTCGCAGTGAAAAAAGCAGATGAAATACGAGTTTCGCCAAATGTCCAACTTCCGTTCAATAATGACTTCTGACGGAAACGTGCCGCAATGTGGAATAGTCATAGGAAGTGCTAGACAATGCGAGTGACCTTAGAAAATTAGAAAATACATAGAAGTATTTCCCCAGATTTTCAAAATTATTTTAGCTCCAGGAAAAACACCAATTCGTTTAATATTACAGATATTCGATCGATTTGCACAAAAGAGAGGGAACTAAAAAGGGAGCGATGCATCATCGTTGCATCATCATTTACTCAACCTTATTCGCTGTCTTGTTCAAATGGTTTCTATCAAAAACCTCCCTTCGGTTCGTTCCACTCGCTCCACCCATTTTCCTCTGGCAGGGTCTCATTTCCCAGAGAAAATGGATGGCGGCTTCCGGATCAGGATCCCACTTTATGTGGCACATCCGGCGATTTCCGATTCGTCATATTTCCGTAATTGCTCATCCCTCTTTTCAGGAGCCAATTTCCTGGCTCTTTTCTTTCGGCTTTTCCTTTACACGACTCTCTGCACTTGCTCACACTCGCGTAACGCTGCATTAAACTTGGCCAGATTTCGCTTGAAAAGAAAATTGAATTATTCACCGCATAAGGAAAATTCAGCCTAGAAGTTTGACGCAAGCTAATGTATTAATTCTCAATGTGCTAATTGGCGCGTCAGTGAGTTTGCGAAAGCAAGACGCTTCGGAAAAAGCAGTCAGAACGGATTGGATAGCGCTGAAAATCGATTTTACGTATGCAGTCCGCGGATCGCGATGAAGAAACAGACTGCGAGAGACGCGGCACGGAACACGGGGTTGCTCCGGTGTTCCTGGGGAGGGCGAGAAAGGGCTTGCAGGGTGAAAAATAGAAATTAAGGGCCGGTGAGTTATCGCGGTTGCGTGAGAAGCGGTCCGAGATAAATCAAACCGCAGCTCCAACCGCAACGGCTCCCCGAGTTCGGATCACGAACGCAAAAACCCCATGGCAAATCCCTTAGGATTAATAGTGTGCTGGAACCGCTGTTCCTGATTGGTCCAATTCCCTGGCGCAATGCGAGACCTTCCTTCTTTTTTTTTTTCACTCTCTCTTCTTTTCTTTCTTTCTCTCGCTCTCTAGCTTCTATCCCTCGCTTAGTTATGCCTTTCAAACCTTTCTCTCTCGTATTTTAAATTGACTGATACCCGAACGTCATCCTTTCTCGTTTTTGCTCTTTTTGCAGCTCGCTCGGTCCGATCAGTTATTTTAATAAAGATATTTTGCCGGAGGTTCTGACGGAAGCTAGCCGATGCAGGAGAATATTTCAGTTCGATTGGATTGGGAATTTTATCTTTCATTTTCAATCGGTATTTGCAGCTGGAAGATGCAAACGTTCGATTTAGCGTAGGAGGTTGAGATAAACTAGTAATAAGTTCTCGAAACTGTTTTAATGGTAGCTCGAAAACGGTGAAGCCTAGCCAACACCCAATCGGAAAATGACTAACACGAAGACACCGCCAGAGAGTTATGATCTTCACAGGCTATCAACGGCGATCCGGCAACATTCCATGGACTTAAATTTCTCGAGGTCCCGTAGGACATACTGGTAAGATAGTTAACGATTCGGTCACTTTTACATATATAACCCGAGTTAAGTAGGAACTAAACCCTGATGAGGGCTCTCACGAGGGGGCCCCGTGAAGGTATATCGTTCTTGGAGACTAAAAATTCATGTTCTCTTTCCTGAAGCCACCAATAAAATGGCTGCGCGCCGTCAGTATAGTATAATATTAACCCCTATCCGCATCAGAAACTTGGACCATCTATCGGAATAAAGTATATTTTACCTGAAAAGTGTTTGGAGTAATTTCCATCGTCGACTAATGAAGAGAAAAGAAAAAAAGATAACTGGCTGTTGTCTCTGAGAGACATATAATCGTTAAATTTTCGCGAATTGATAGCATAACTACACTCGTTATTTTCTTAATGAAACCACGATGAAAATGGGCCGTGTCTGTAACACATTTTGTCGCGTTCCCCAAGATCCTCATCTAAAATGTGTCCCTGCGTTATATGCGGATCGCGTGATGCGAGCAAGTGTCACGCGTCGATCTTATCCACTCATGATAAACTACAACTGCACCACCTGTCATTATCTTATTACGCAAGAATTCGGAATGTCTTTGTGTTTGAGCAGTTGCCTAATAACCGAATGCACAAAATGCAATGGAGAAGAAGAAGAGTCGGTCTCTGGTAAAAGTCGATTTGCCGAGGAGACATTGTCAAGGATGGTAACATAATATTGTTACGTTCGTAAAAGTTTTATTAAATTCAACAACGACTAAAGCCAAGACACAACCGATCTCTACGACGTCTCCGTTGTTTCCGTCACTAATCAACCGATAACAGTTGTCTTCAAGTCCAAACATTCCAATAACGAACACGTTCGAAGACAAGGTCAGACTTAAAAGCAAGATCAGACTCGAAGACAGGATCGGACGTAACAATATTAATAATGCAGTGCGCTCGTACATTAGGTTGGGAAGAGACCCACCCGATGCTTTTGCTCCTTCGGCAGAGGTCGACTGGGAGGCTTCTTATAAGTTATCCACATCTCACTTAACTCGTGTTGGAGGGTCGCGATTCTCGGGAGAAGCCAGCGGCGCCCCGCGAATCCAGGCTCCAGAAGAGACAAAGAGGAGGACGAACAGGACGAACTTAAGCGGGGCGAAGAGAAGAGAACGGAGGCGGCAGGAGGTGGGGTCGTCGCATTATGTGACCTGGGTTCTACTTCATCGGAGCACGAACTGGTAGACACAACCGTGCTGCGTGTCCGCCATTATCTGATCCATACCTGGAGAGTTACTAGCCATGCGCGGCATCCTCTACCATATCATTTCAATTGTTAAAATTTCGAGGAAAGCCACGCGGCTCTCGCTCTTCCTCTTAGGACACCATATAGGTAGAGCTTCGCATTTATTAATCGTGTACTTGCTCAGTGGTTAGTTGTTGCGCCTCTGGTACGCGTTTACAGTTTACCGATCGAATGGCCGCGGTTGGAACCTTTGGATTCTCAACTGATCAGAATTCTCTGTTACTTGAGAATTTCACTTGATACCATCGGCAAGTGAATTTGCATTAACGAAGAACTCATTTTTTTGTATTCTGGATAAATGAGATGAAACTACGTATATCTTGTACTTGGTCCACATCTTTGCATTTCGAATGTTTTTTTGGGATTCTCTGTTACTTGAGAATTTCACCTGACTTAGATGTAACAAGTTGACGAAATAACGTATCTAAATATGGATAATATGCTGCAGTGATTTCCTTGGATCAGAGATAAATTGGAAATGCATAACGATCCCACGTGTAGTCTATCGCTCATCCAACTTGACTTTCGCACAAAGGAGGGCTTTTGTACTGGGCCTCGGACGAATGAAGACCGCAAGCAACTAACGAGACTGCGCAACCCTTCGCCCCCTTTCGACGAACCACCACCCGCGTTAGCTGGCATTCTTTCGCGCTCTGGCCAATTTTGGTGGGCCAGCGACAAAAGCGAGCAGGAAGCGGCTGGAGTCACGAGAGAAAGAGGCGCGAGCCACGAAGGAAGTTGGGGGGCTAGTCGAAGGAGGAAGAAAAGAAGCAGAGAAGCGACGATGTAGGCGAGTCATAGAGAAGGTAAGAAAGAGAAGGAGATAACGGGAGAAAAAAAAGGGACGAGGAAAAGATGCCTGGTATTATGTGGTCGGGGCTTTACTTCATCGAAACACGAGCGGGCAAACAACAGGCTGGGCCCCGTGTATCCGCCATTGTTTGGCCCATGTGAGGAGGCATGCGGCCATGTTTCCCCTGGTGTACCGGGCGACCGGATAAAAAGAGGACGGTGCAAGGGGAGCAGGAGGTATAGAGGGCCCCGGAGAGAGAGACCACGAAGGTGGGGGGAGTTCTGCGCTAAGGAGGAAACCGAGGGGCCCTGTTAAATCCGGGGACCCTTTCCAAGGCTCAACACGCACCGGCGCACGCATGTGGCCTTCTACAGGCACTTTCAAAGTCGCGGTCCCCTGCACGTACCATGTCCGACCTCTTTTGGTACCCAATACCTTTTGCATCGCGCCCCCTAACAGGAAAATAATAGCATGAACTCGGTAATAAAGCAATCGCATCCGCAGTGTGTTTAGCCTAAGCAAAATGCGTAGCGCTCGTACATCCAGAAAGAAGACTCTTAAACTTCTCATAGAACTTATGAGCAATGAAACGCAAATTTTACAAGTTGCTTGTTCCTAATTCTACTTTCACCAATAGTTCACCTGACTTTATGCTCTTTGTGGTATGTACAAATGAAACGCAACAGTGGTTGTATGAAATAAATAAAAATTCTATCTAACGCAAGTACAATTCTATTCTACAAGCTTAACATCCACCGAAGACCCATACTGTCGGATCTGTCCGCGCAACATTAATTATCAGGTATCGATTGGACCTGGAATATACCAGTAGGCAGTCTCGGGGGGCCCGAGTGAGCCATGGCCGCGCTAATGCTGCGGAATTTACGATATCCGCGAGGGTCCCTCCCCCCTTTTGATTTTTACGTTAATTACTACGTACCGATATTCCTGGCTATGGGTATCCGCATGTCCACACCGCGCAGCGCGCCGCGCACATAAATTAGCCTGGCTCGTTTTTAGCGAAACGCGAGAGCGCAGGCGGAAGATAAAGAGAGAGGGTGAGCCTGAGGGAGTTAACGTAAGAGGGAGAGTAAGGGAGAGTGGAAGCGCGTTCGCGCTCGCGTACACTGGCAAGCGCGTGTGCCCGTAATCGGAGTGGAGCGCGTACTCACGCATAAATATACTCGTACGCAGATGCGCGCGCGGCCATAAATCGTTGCGTTCGTGTTCGTGGTCACTCGCGGGATGGTCGTGTAGGATGGAAAGGTCCGCTTGGGCCCGGTCCAGGTAATTATAACCCATAACGGCCGGTCCATCAAATCTGATCGGTAGGAAAGGAGAGAGAGAGAGAGAGAGGAAAAGAGAACTCGTCTCGTTACTAAGGAGAACCGAAGAAGACGGTAGATATGTATATATGTGACTACTACCAATACCATTGACCACCGGATGCCATTACGTTATCCGGCGGCTTGGCAATACCACGGCTAAATGAAGCTTTTACAGAGCCCGGTGGATTGAGTTTGTTATGGGATCAACACTTCCATCGGGCGAGCGCGCTGACCATACCTTCGACCAAGCCTGCCGCGGCCATCGCTCGTGTATAATCGCTTCTTAACCGTCGACGTACCACTCCGAACCAGCCAACCGATCGGAGGATCTTTGTTCCGTGCTGTCTCTACTCTCAAGCTCTTACGACCAGTTTCCCTCCGTTCACTTTATTCCTTTCATCCCTCATTTTCATCCAGAGATTTTTTTCGATCTGATCCTGTAATATTTTTCTAAGACAATCAGGAACTCGTAATTCTAATACATTATCACCCCTTGTCGAAATATCCTGTGTCTCTATGGAACCAACCCCCACTGATCTTCGAAGCTCCAACAGGGACACACAAGTAGTTTGTGGTGAGAGGGATGATTTCGCGACAGATGTTACGCCCTGCTGCATGATCCCGACCACTGAGATAATTGAGTATTGTAAAGCGACAAGAAAATCAAATTTTCCTTGTCCGCATACACACGTACGTGGACATTAGTGTCCGTCTCGGTGACTCTGTGTCTGTCTATGTCCCCTTGGTCTACCAATTGTGGATGGTTTATTTGCGCGAGAGTCTTTGTGAGCTACGCGATTTCGGGATACACTCACCTCCGACGGGAGGCATTCGTCATTTCGACTTGGGCAGATGGGACGACGAGACCATTTGCAGCATTTAGCGGGACAAATCGACTTTTGAAGGCAGATGTCCCCTGTTCCCTTAGTCCGTTGGAATAGTTTGCCCTCGAGGAGGAACCTTTTGCATCGCGATTCTTTCACCTTTCCTCTGATATACGATAAAGTTACCTCGACCTCCCCCTCGTAAATACCGTTTTACGATGTACGAAGTGTATTGAGGTGGGTCCGATGGCAGATTAAGCTCGGTGCCATCGGCAATTTTCTCACTGGGATTTTTTACTCAACTCTCTCTCTCTCTCTCTCTCTCTTGCTTCTCAAAAGGTGAAACTTCGACGAACTACGTACATCGTTTCCTGTACTGTATATTCTAATTTATCCCGGTTTTCCTATGATCCGCGATGCGTGTTCCAGCGAGCTGGCTAATGTCGCATACATTGAGTTGCTAATTGGGAGTGTTGCGATCGAGTTAACTCGCGATACCGTTTCCAAGTGAGGAATTTTTTTCCAGAACAGTACAGGCACACCAATCGTCCGCATCATTACGAGAAAACACGTCTAGCCAGCTCTCGGTGGGAAAGCAGGAAGCGCGGGAATCTAAAGGTTATAGCTTCTCCGAAGTTCGGTGCTTCGAACTCCATCGCAAGACTTTGCGCAAATACTGACTATGTACGTAGTGTCGAATTAAGTGCGGTTAACGCGTCGATTCCATGGAAGTAGAGTGTAGAGTGATCCTAAACAGCGTTAGCGACCATAGGCTACTTCACCACCACGCATTTCCGCCTCTTCTAATCAAGCCTCACTTGATTGCAGCTCGTGTTATTACGCGAAAAAGCTTGCCAAGTTAACGACGAGACAGTGATAAAAACGAGTAAGCCGCGAGGCGAGTCTTTAACGTTGTGGGAGACGAATTCACCTCTGACCATCTTAATGATGGGAACCGTGACTTCCACTTTGGACCTAAGTGGAACGTGGAAGACAGTGTTGTACGGACGGCTGGGTAAGTCTGGACTTGCCCGATTGTAGCCGCGTACGAGTATGATTTGGGATCTCTGGTCACTTAAGAGTAAGAACTCACTCCGAATATTGGTTCACAGTTGGTTTTATTGTTCGAGTTCCGGTTTTACAGTGGGTGTTGGAAGACACTCGCGTATCTTATACTTAACGTTGGTCCCGGCTGGGCAGTGTCGCCCAGCGTTACGGCGCGTCTACAACTTTTGGCGAAGAGCCTCGATTGTTTCTTTGGTCGCATATTTATATTAAAAATTGAGGTCTTTCCTATAAGGAGGTGTATTTGTCTTAGTTTCCGCGTTTTGAAATGCATGCCGTGCATCTGACGGTGCATTTCGAAACGCGCAGTATTTCCGCGGTTATCTAGGGCATTGAGGCAATCGGTGGCCCAATGTGTGATTTGGTGTGCTTATTGCCATATTTGGTAGTGACCATTTTGGGGTCACTACAACAGTAACGTACAATAATTTGAAAATTCGTTCTTTCAGCGTGTTCTCTTCGAATTACTCACAAAATCTATAGTTTGCAATGATGCAGAAACTCTTGGAACACTGAGAATTTTGCCGCAAGACCAACGGCTGTCGTGACCACACCCCATTACCGCGCGTCTGCTTACCGCGAGGCTTTACCACGCGATCTCTCTGTCACCTAATAACGTTCCTTCTAATCGGCCGATAAGAGCACACGCGAGTGCGGTTGCATAAATAAAGTCAAGCTCGGCAGAGTCGAGCCAGACACCCGGCTAAACGTAAATTCCCTGTTCCAAACGAGTTGCGTTCTGTTCAACCTACTCGATTAATGCCCCTCATCGTCCGATAATTAAAACATTTTCTGACGAATGTGGATTAAACAGGCTATGTTGCTTATCGAGAGTCAACTCGAGGGAAAAGGATCTTGAGAACGTGTTTCGCGAAACACGAACCCTGTTTAGATCGTTCATCGCGATACACCCACGCGATTTACCTTTCCTTGATGATGCCTGGGTAATAGGTAGCTTCGTGGAAAAGTTTGATTGGCAGTTCCAATCGAGTTTAGTAATCAGCGGGAACAAATGTGTCAGCAGTGGAATAGAGTCGTTGGTTTAAGTTGATATTGCAAGGAAACAAGATTGCAATTGCAAAGATTGCATTAAGTTTTCCAAGGGGTGCAAAAGATTCTGGGAGAAATTTTAGGATTCGATGGAGAGAGTAATGTTAGGTGGATGACTAGGCGAGAAGGTAAAACTCGTATCGAAGAGGAGAGAAGATCTTACCTGGAGGTTCGAAAACCAGCTAGAGGAGTTGATGCATCGCGGGGCGTGACTGGCCCAGCCGTTGAGGATTTCGAAGCTGGAATTGTGTTTTGACGTGTTTTGACAAACGGGCGCCATTATGCTGGCACCGAGTCGAAAGGCGCTTTGAGTATTAGCCGACTGGTGCCGTGCCACCTAGGTGGCCCTTGCTAAAGAAAGCTCACAGTCAGAAACGATCCTACGAAACAATTAGACCTCCGGAAACCAGCAGTTTACTCGACCTCTAGTAACAATTTTTCTTAGAGCTCGATCACTCGACTTTCTACTGTCGAGTGCATTCGCATTCTTTGGAAATGAATTACTGCTTCTTCATTTTCCAGTCTTGTATATTCTTGGTAATCGATGCTAATCGATCCTAGACAGCCTTCTTCCGCTATCGACACTCTAGGTGAGAGTCTACTATTAATTTGCGAGTAAGGAGAGTTCTAGTTAACCGTTAATTATTTCTACGCTAACTCTTTAGCTGGCTTCTCGTCATTGGAAGACGCGCAATTATATCTTCCATCGAGACTGGCTATCCCATCAATTACGTCATCAATCACGCGTACCTCTACGATATTGTAGGCAGTTAACGTTGAATATTCAGAATTGTCTTTTTTCCAGTTATTCACGGTTTTCTCCGCGAGTCTCTCTTGCGCTGTTAATCGTCAGCGAACACATGGTAAAGCGAGCCTCATTCTCGCACTTGATGGAACAGGGGAAACCTAACGACTACCGAGCGTTTCTTATATCGTATCCTAGGGGGTTGGAAGCATTTTGCGTAAATGTGTTTTCGGGACGCCTCCATTATTGAATCTCTCCACCCCTCGACATTGCCACAGGGAAAACGGATGATCCTGCGAATCGGGGTGAGTTCGGTATCTCGATGCCTAACATCGTATTTTCGCGGTCTAAATGGTCGGTGATCCTCGCAGAATTACATGGGGTGAATTCGTGATGGCCGCCTCTTAATATGCGAAATGGCGAGCATGAAACGAATTCAAATTTCGCAATTTCATGAAACTTCCCAGAGTTTTCCTCTCCCTCTACTCGAAAAGGTCCCATCGATAAATCTCCAAGGAATCAACGGGGATTCGCAGAAACGCGGATGTCGAAGTCCGCGAATTTTTTTTTTGCTCAGTTCAGTTTTTGCTCGAGGCGCGTGAGATTGAAACGCAGAATCAAAATTCCAGCTGCGGTGTCACATAACAAACCCGCAGATCGGATGGCACCCTTGTTAAGAGAGTCACGTACACCGTCACGTGAAGTTGAGGCATCGCGGCTGCTTATATCCAGCCGAGAAATTTGTTCGGGCCTCTTCTTTCGGGCCGAAGAAAAAGAGACGGCCATTTTAGGGATGGCACCGTGAGTATGTCGCGTGGGAATGAAAGAATAACAGACGAATCTCTGATGTACGGCTTCCCCCGTTGTGCGCGGCCGGTTCGCCCGAAAAGAGGGACGCGGGCCCAGCAGCTGTCGGCTTCCCACTCCCTTTCTTTCCCTCCGCGACCGGTCTCCGAAGTTGGTGGTGGTGCTGCCACTGCCACTGAAAGAGTCCTCACTCCAAGGGCCTCCTGTCGGTGCTGCCCTCTGCTCAGGAATACTCCTGCCAGCAGCTTCAAATTCGTCAGAGTACACTTTCCCCTTTCCATGAAATCTTTCGCGAAGCCGAAGCTCATCTTAAAAGTGTGAGTTGACACTAAAATTCAAGCCAGCCACATAAAAATAAAGTAATGGCCGACGGGAGCAAGGTGCAGGGTCCAATGGCAACGATAATGAAGATAGATATGACAAACGCAAAGCGTATCAGATTGCAAGTGGAGAAACAATAAAAAAAAGAAAAAAAGAGTCGGAATGGTTGCTGGACGAGTGAGGAGGAACCGAGTGCACCATTACTCCCAAACTTCATTAACGAACCCGTTGAGAGATCGACGGTGTTCGCAATGCTCCGAGAAGAGTTAACCATGCCGTTTATTTACGAGTGGTAAACTACATTCGGCAGTAAACGCATCAGACGTATTGGCCACCGTATGAAAGGCGCACCTTAATTTCTCTTAACGATCGTTCACCAGCGTTACTCGCGAGGCCAGGTTAAGCTTAATTACAAAGTCACGGAAACGTAAGCGGCCGCGCTATCGGAGCATCGCCGTTTAATTCCCATCGTATCAAGCTCGAATCAAGGCGCGCGTGGCTGAAAGAAGGGGATGCTACTGGTCTTGAAACATTGCCAGAATGAGTGCCTCGTTGCGTAGGTACCATCTACACACCACTACTCGTCCGTGTGAAGAACCATCTCGTCTAATCACGCTCGACGATGTTAATGCAGAGTCTTGGACGCGTCGATGGTGGTTTCAACCATCTCGGCAATTGCCGTTGCCAGGGCGTAACCAAACAACGGCTAATCATTAGGAGTCTACGCCCCTACATGCCAGTGGTAATGAATACATACCGCGTGAGGGTGTTGAGTTGCCTCGTTGGCTGTAGCCAACGCGCAACATTCAAATAAGAAATACACAAGTGGTTTCCTCTTTATTCTACTGGAAAGAATGTCCACGTGGAGGAAATGATTTTGAATGCAATCCGACCGGTTACCTCATCTTGTTGTTATACACGTCAGTCTGGTAATTGGTATCTGTAATCGGTTGTCCTGTCGAGAAATGGCGTTCTGAGAAAATTATTCGAAAGTGGATTTTGCACGAAGGGGATAATTTAATGGACTAATAATTTTTGCTCGTGGAGCATCATCATTGGTATAGTGTTGACGCGAAAGTGACTGAAAGAAAAAGTATCCTTCGTGCAAGTAGATAAAGAGTCTTTGGAAAATGAGATATTTTAATGCCCGAACGAAATGAGTGGCAGAGGAAGAAGAGAAGAAAGAAGAAAAGGCAAATTCACAGCCAAAGGGTGGTGAGCGTTGGAGAACGAGTCACCCACGGATATCGGCGGTGGTCGGTGTCGGCGGATCAAGAAAAGGATGTCACGGTATCGCCAGATAAGGATCGATAGGACTACACTGCACGTGGAAGCAGGAAGGTAAATAACCACCTTAAAGGCACGCCCCGGATGGAGCAGATTGCGGACGCTCTTTCTGTAGTCGTGCGGTGACATTAATAGTTAGCAGTCAGGATCGTTTTGGAGCCAGGTATACAAGGGTCGCTTCCTTTCTTCGCGCGCCCGCGATCGGCACCACATCGGCTCGAGCTTTGGAGAGCTTTATCGAATGCGATTACACCTGAGGCGAACCCTACGCTTCTGTAAGACCACTCGCCGCTCTGCATAATTTCCAAGCAGACATTCTCCCTCCTTCGATACATTACTCTGACAATGAGATTAGTAACTATTTTCCTTCGCAATAAATAGACAAAAAACTATCCAACGATGCAAAGTTAAATTAATTTTCGTTTTTATCAGCGATGCTTTCTTTCGTTAGCTTCGAAAATACCTTCTGCTTCACCGAGAAGATTCATTTCTCCACCCACAGAGTAGAAAAATCGCGATCGTCGAAAGTTTACGACTTTCTAGCTAGGTCCAAAGGGAAACAAAGTGTCGCGACTTACAAGGGGTACTTGTGTCCTTAGGGCAACAGGCAGCGGTGACATCAATAGTGAGAGCACCGAATCGTCTTAGGGACCCAGGTATATACATAGAACGCCTCTACATGCGCCTCCCTTTTTTTGCCGTCCATCCTTATAGATCCTTTGACAGCGGCCAACACTTAATAGACCCCAGGGACTCGGCAACTTGTTTGGACGTTTGCGGTATAAACAGTGCGACACCTGGTGATCTATGCATTCGCCGGCTGGATGAAACGGGCCGCGAAACTCTAAAAGGCCCCGAAGCATTCAGGGTGGCCCTGGTTTTCACAATGGTGCGGTGTGCCACTTCCAAGGACATGGAAAAGTCAAAACTAGGCTGGAATGGAAGTTTGCCACGAAAGTAAGCTCATTAACAGGGTCTTCCTCGCGAATGAGACGAGATAACGCGTCAACTACGTCTAATACAAAGATCACTGATCACGAGCAATTATGTGATAGACGATAATATTGTTATTGCGTATATAGAAGAATTGTGTTGAAAGTCTCCAAAGTCATCGAGTTGAAAGGACCTCTCACGATGGAATGGTCACCAAGACATTTAATATTCGGGTGCGCGAGTAGCCTCGATTCGGTGGTGCAAAAGTAAAGTAAGCTATTAAATCGAGGGAAGGGAGCCGTCAGAGTGGATGAGCGACACGACCAATTAGGCGAGGGTATTTCGCCTTTATGTAGACGAGATTATTCAACCCCCGGCGCAAAATCTCAAAGAATGGCCATGTGTAACGAGGACGTGCTGCAGGAAAGGAGAGGTGCATTCACGTTGCATTCCGACCTTCCTTTTTCGGACGTCGCGCCGATTTTTCCTCGCCCGGAGCCCTTTTTTTCCTTACTAGCTGCCGCACAATTGGGAACGCTTTATATTTATATAGTTGCGTGCCCTGCATAATATTAAGAACGTAACGCGTTTTATGGCCTGGCCACCCAAGATGCATTTCAGGGTCTCCTACGTGCTTTGTGTGACGGGCATAATGTTCCGGTTGATTGGTTGTAAGAAAATTTTCTCTCTTTCCATTAACGATCTTTTTCAAATTGGAAATTCTTATTATCTTTCCGCCGATTTAATTATCTTCAATAATTTAATGTCTCACCTTCGTTCGTTCTTACTATCTTCATATCGTTTCTAATTTATTCCTCTTTGTGGTGCCACTGTGAGCGTCTGCTCTTACCAAGTGAGACAACAACCTTCTTGGCTCTTGACTCTCTCGCCTGGTGAGACGGAAAAAAAGCAGAACGGTGTGTACTTGAGTGGTAGCAGCAAAATGATTATTGTGTTCCGTTGGCCGGCTGGCTGGGTTTCGTTAAAAAAGCAATTACTCTGCCGATCGAAGAATACGATTAGCCGTAGTCTCGTGTAGCACGATTAGTCAGGATAATCGAGCCTCTACCGTATTCCGCAGGACGACCACCCAGGGTGCCTACATCGTCTCGCTCGCTAGTTACTTAACACACTCACCGTGCCATTAATAGCTACTATTAATTACTTTCTTGACTGCGTTACCAACAACCTCCTTCTTTATATATTCCGCGATTCCATCGGGTTTTTCCTTCCGCTTATAACTCCTCGTATCACTCCTTTATTAAGACACATCCGGTGTCTCTCGATTTGTGCTACGCGTCCAATTAAAATTGTAGGATAGACGATTCTCGATATTTCGTATTTTGCGATTCGAAGAAGAAGGATTAGCTTTGAACAGTCTCCGTAGGATCGATATACGCGAGGAAAGAGTCGCTCATGCTCTTGGGTGTAGCCCCGTAGGAGGTCCTGCATTTCGATTCATCGTGCTCTTCAAAGCAGGATCTTGTCCTGGGAAAACCATAAAAGGTGATCGAGTCGCGGGGATCCAGAGATGCCGACTGTGGCACGTAGATCCCTGCTCCGTATGAAAGGCTTGAAAAAAAAAAAAAAACAATTCTGACGTAGTTGTAGTTCAGCTCCGATTGCTTTTACCAGGAGTTTATGCCTCAAGGAGAAACACCTGTGCCGTCGCGCAACCTATCTTTTTGCCTGGGCCACTACGATCCGAATCTTTCCTCCTGGACACAATGGTCCAGCCTTTTTGCGTATCGCATTAGCCAACTGAAAATGACGAGGATCCGAGTCTCTTGATATTTTCCAATGATCGTGCACTCCCTTGCTTGCATAATTATATCGTAGGATATTTCTGGGCTCGGCTGGCCTGGTGCGGTTCGTGATTCATCGGCAAAATTGCCCCGCTCGAGCGTAATCGGGCTAAGCGATCGCCAGCGCCGTCTTTATTGCAATAGTAGATCGGAATAGTAGATCGGTGGACTTTCGCCGGTGCTTAACCGTGCTAGTATCGACCGAGGAGACCTTTCCGGTACAGTGGCCCAGCTCGAGAACGAGGAGATTTCAGTGGGTGGATTGGAAAAAGGAGAGCGACGACAAAGGGCGAACAATTACTTTATTTTGACTTTGCGGCTGGTTTCGGTTCCTTTGAGTCGTGCCGCGCTTGTTGTTCGGTTACCTCCTGGCATCCGTGTCGCTAGGGTGGAACGTGAAAACGTGGTAGAAAGAGAATCCTGTGGCGTTGCTTTACCTGTTTCGTACCTGTCGATGGTGTGTCGGTGGTGAACGAGATCGGTGCGATCTCCCGTATCGCGACAAATAGTCTTGGAGGGCTCCGCTTGCCGAATTCTATGGACTCCTGGACCGGCAAAGTCCCCCGAGTCATCCCCGGAACCCTTTGCAGTTCCACGATCCGCCTCAAGGATCGCGCAACATTTGCAAACAATCCACCCTGAGCGAGATTTACGAGGACTCGTTCGTTGGATTTTCCGATTCGATGCGCGTTCCCGGCTTACCTTCTCGAGTTGTGGTAGACGCTTTGAGGAAAGCGCTGATGCATTTAATGCGACTAGTAACTACTCGATGCCCGGAAGATAGTGGCGGGATGCTCTCGACGAGATTAGCATCTGCTCTGAAATTTTGCCTTGCCGCTTATTTTCTGCCTGGCCGGCTGCGAGTAGTAGACTGAACTCGAGTGAAAAGGTGTAATGGTCGTCGGGTAAGAGTCCATCGAGAAGAGGATCATTTTCTGAGAGCTCGATATATGCATAGTTATAACCTCGACAGATTTACCGTCCACTCTTGCACGACGTTAAAAGGAACGATAGGGAGAAAATAATGCTCGCGACACGCTCTTAACGTAGGAACCTGTGCTTTTAAGCAGTCGTTTCAAATGGAAATGTACGAACAGGCCTGTCTGATTTTCACGCTGCTCGACTGAATTTCGTAGTTGAGGGAAAAATGCGATACTACACGGATGACACTGAGAAATCGTTCTATTCGTGCCTTCGTTCTTCTGCTTTGCACTTGAATGACCCAATTCCAGGGTGGGCTTGTGCCTTCGATGCACGCGGACGACGCGACCTGAACAATGAGCGCAACGAAGATTTACGTCCTTTGATATCTTTGAATATACTTCTCACACTTGTACAATATACTACGAGTGGTATATATTGTCCAGTAAACCATCCACTTCTGGTCTCATCTTGCTCCACTGAACGTGTTTGGAAATTCACTAAAAATTCGTGAACCTCTTCGAACACTATATCCTAAAGATTCTATCAACATCTTCGTGATTAGATTACTATTCGGGATAGCTTAAGTCCCAAAAATGCTCGTTCGGTTGAAAAGTCGTTCGAGGGGACATTGAAATTAGAGGGAACAGACTGGTTTCGACCTGTTTTGCACTTGAATGACCTAATTTCGCTTTCGCAAAACCAAGAAACCGATCCCATTGAAGCCTCTTCTTTGCAAATGAATGGAAAACCACAGGACACTTAAGTCCGCGTCAGGCCAACGATTTTTCGCGGCGACAATCTCATTGACTTTTTTTCACGTTTTCTTATTGTGAGTAGTTCAGAGAGCTCCGAGAGCCACTCGTCACAATGCCAGCTTTAGGCAGGTCTGCGTGTCGCGCGCGACACTCTAGAGAGGACAACGAGAGGACAGATTTAAAAGGGCGCGTTATGCTAAACGAACCGTTTAAAAGCCGCTGCTCTTTCACGGGCACTGATTTTCACGCAATGCCATCCTCCACGGAATCCACTCGCATTCTTCCCAGTCTGTGGGAACCTGTGGTAAATTGGTAACAACGATCGAGTACTTAAAAGTGTGTGAGTCGGTGGTTTGCGAATCATCTGGCATTGAGTCTCATAATTTGAGTGCCACTTCGCTTGAAGTTCCTCAGTTTGCATAGACGACATTTCGATATTCAATGAAAAGATGATGCCCCAGTCGGGTTAGGAATACCATTCGAATTATGCAGCCGAAAAACACCTGTCTCCGAAACTAACTCTTTGAGAATCAGACAGAAGTTTCTGGTGCGAGAGATATGAAGAAAATAATCGATTTCAAACGTCAAGGGGAAGTTCTTTGAATCTTAGATATCGAGTATGAATGGTGGGTAACCTATGAGTCTAAAAACTCTTATTATTTCTAGAGTATTTATTAATTATCGTTAGGAATCGCAACGTAGATATTGCGCTCGTTGCACGTCGCCGATCAGAACTTTTACCAGCAACAAAACTGCGAAACTAAAAACCGAGGAGACATGCATTCCAAAGGAATGGAAACGAAGCAAGCCTCGTTCCAACATTCGGAAACTGATTGGTAAAATTCATGGCTTCGCCAAGTCCAGCGAAAAAGAAGAAACGGATCATCGGCAAAGTAACTTGGTAGTTTGTTTCGTAAACCTGTCAATGAACACCCCAATGAACACGCCTCCTCCTCAATCACCGGTTCGATCGGCAAAGTCTTGAATAGCAAAAAAAAAGAAGCTTAAAAAATCGTAGCAAACGGAGTTATACCTTTAATTACGAATCGGCTCAATTCGCACGTTGAAAGTGAAATGAGATACCGAGGCATCTACTCTACAATTCAAATCGGTGTTGGAACGCAGAAAAAGCCACCAAAGAAGGATGTTCCCAATCAAGCAACGGATGCTCCTATTATGGATCTAAAAGGCGCCCGAGAAGCGTTGAACAACTGTCTGCGAGAAATGACGAGACTGAAGAAGTTCCTCAACGATGAAAGGTGCTTGTGGTGGAATACCAACAGAATGAAAACTAACTGCTGTGGCTTGGACTTTTCTCGCCTATATAGGCTCCATAATGAAATGCTTATTTCCTCGAATTTCACTGACAATATCCACAAAGTAAAACAAAATAATCCTTTGATTCCAGTTAGAAATGCGTTTGTGATTTAGAACAATAATTACGAGGAATTATTTTTTAGAATGCCACTGATAGAAATACGCAGACTGATGTGAAATTTTCTTGCGTGGCGTCGACTCAAATGGGAAATGAAGAAGTCGAGGAAGCTCAGAACACAATGATTAGCCAAGCAAAGCCAACGTTTGTCAGTGAAAACACTGCGAATAAAAAGAGGATCGTCGCTGATATTGGCACTTCGATCGACAGGGATTTTGTACGAATTTCGAATTTTATATTAAATTACAAGATTAAAATATCGAGTATTGTTTTATAGAAGTTTTCGCTTTACCCAGGAATTTCCTAAAACAAGTCAGAAGACTGTAGCGGATGAGAATATTTCGCCAAAATCAGGGAAGCTTCTCGAGAAGAGTGCGAAATTCAAAAATACATAGTTTACGTTAAAAATAAAATAGCATCGTTCTGCATAGTACTTTGATGCGTTGTTTTCAATGAACATCGAGCACATAACCAATATCCGTTCGCATCCCCGTAATTGTGGGTCGCTCGACATGAAAATTAGTGTCCTCTCGTTCCTGTAATGTGGCGTGCTCCATAAACATCGCTGGATAATTTTCGCGTTTATCGCAGAGTTGCCAGGTGGGTCAGTAGCTTGAAGAGGCGATGGCGAGAAGTTCGTGGGAAGAGGAAGAATCAGGTTAGTGTTTTTTTCAATTCTAAACTTCATCAAATTTCTAAAAATGACTTTTCAAAAAATCCAAGGAATCTGAGATGCAAAAGATTATCATCATAGCGAGATGTCCGGCGCCTTTCGATCGAGATTTAAAAATGGGCTCGAAAACGATTCTGATTCTACGCGAACGCGCTCTAATAAAATCATTACCATCGAGCTCCACTAGCTCGACCAGCTCCATCGACAGCACGAGTTCATCCGAAAGTTGACTATTTTGGTAAAAGTTCAAATATCGCGATAAGAGAAATTGGAAGTGATAAGTGAGTGGCGAAAGGGGAAAAGGAAGAAAATGGAGGATGAAAAGAGAAGATTCGTAGAGTACAAATCGTCAAAAACAAAAGTGAATGCTCAACGA
Source organism: Trypoxylon attenuatum (assembly GCA_963989405.1). Lineage (NCBI taxonomy): Eukaryota > Metazoa > Arthropoda > Insecta > Hymenoptera > Crabronidae > Trypoxylon > Trypoxylon attenuatum. The sequence continues at coordinate 6,488,991 of OZ022496.1, read as the reverse complement.
TCCGAGACCGCGTGTCAGTTTTGCTCTGACAAGCGATCGTTCGCCACCGAAACCATGCCGATGTTTTGTTCAGCTCGATACTCGGAAAGAAAAAGTTCGACGAGGAAGATCAACTTGTCTTCCGCTCGAAGTGGCTGCCCGAAGTCGTGTACCATGGATGAAGGGATGAACTTTACGAGGTACACGTTTTGCCTCGTTTAAATTGATGCTACCAAGCGTTATTGGCGCTTAAATTGTTTTTCAGCGTGAATACGGCTGAACCTTCGGCTAGCAGCCAAGAGAACCACGATAAAGAGAGATCTCTTCTCCTCCATTGTGCAAAGGTACTTTTCACTCTAGAATATCGCTTATTTCGCTAGAGAATTATTTACCACCCATTATTTACCGCAGGAGGCAATGATCCATTTGAAAGAGAGTGCAAGATTGCGGGTGGAAGAAATGAAAAATTTCTGCAAGAATATTCGACCTAAACGAGCGATTGGTTATAGATGCAATTTACGAATTTGTAACAATACTATAGCAAAGTGTGACGCAAGTGCCTGCAAGAAAGATCTCACGAAATATCCTCCTCCTTAATTACTTTGATTCCTAAGTAAATAACAATTATACAATAATTGTCCAATCATGCGGAAATAAAGAGTAAGAAATTTTAAGATCCACAGCATCTACAAGGAAAGGTATAAATTTATACTACTTTGTTCCTGTAGCAGGTCGACGACTTGACGATTCGGCAACGCCAAACAAATAAATAAGCGAAGGCAAGATTGGTTGGTGTTGCGTTCAGATATACGTGGGCGCTAAGCAGCGATATATCACTCTGCTGTATTCAGAAGGCAAATCGACTTTTATTGCTTTATAGCACTTGTACGTTCTGGCTCCATTCCCGAGCGCCGCACGTGTAATCTCGATGTAAGGAGCGCCTGCTTATGGCCTTTACCCATTCACAGTTCCACTATACCATTTAACGATTGGACCATATCCCAAGACTTTGACGCCCAAGATACACTATTCTATCCCTCTCGAAATTATTTCCCATTTGTTCGAGAATTCTTCCTAGTCGAGAAACATAAAATATTCTTCGATGTTTCGGTCTATTAGTCTTCTAGTTCCTATAGAATAATTCTACTCTGCCAACGTCACGCGTTCGTTCGGTGGATACCAAGGGTAGTTTCCTATGACTTAAGCCTCGCCCGATTCCAATGCCGCATGAATTGCGTGTTTTCCTTATTGGCTGATTGAATAATACATGTAGCCGAATGGTATTGAAACGCTTGAATTGGACACGCGATGCCTAGGTCGCTTGTCATGTCACGTGGGTCACGCGTCACGATTTTGACAAGTTGTTTAAGAGAATTTACCCTCCCCTTTTCGTTCTGTTACTATCTCACGTTGCTATTTCACAATATAACTTTGAATAAAAGTGCAAATTTACTGGTGGTTCGTTCTGAGACAAATGGCATTTAATCTGGAGACATTTACAGTTCATAGGTCTCAACGATGAGTGCACATTTCCATTTAACTCGTAAACGTGAATACTATTCAACGCGGGAACGAAATTTTCTCGAGGTATCATTATTATTATTATGATTTCGTTGCGCACGATCAGAACACAGGGAGGGTGAGAAGCTATTAACGACGATGCATTGTGGCATTCATCGTCATAATGGAAAAGTGACCGGCAAATCACGGTGCTGGCACCCATAATTTCACCCATTCACCATCGTTCGTTGTGCATTCATATTTAACAGCGATTAGTGTTAATATCTCTCTTGGCAGCGAGCGAGATGGTGGGCGTGCAACTGTCTCTCGCGTCTAGTGAAAGAAACTACACTTGCCACGATGTCCTTGCAGGGGTTTTCTACAGTAAAACTGATTGAACTAAACGTTTCAAAGGGAAAATCCTCGACAAAGTTGCCTGGGTTATTGGTGTTGTTCTCCAGCAGGGTGGAATCTCAGTGGAAAAAATGAATCTATTCACTGAGAATTTACAACGGCAAACAGAGTGAAAGTGAGAGAGAGAGAGAGAGAGAGAGATAAAGAGAATGAGAGGGGTGGTTCCTCGACACGGGTCCGGTCCGCGGCATAAATCACAATGAAACGCACGGCTCATTATACTTGCAGGCACTCGTGTAATTGCGACGGGCGTGTCCACGCGTATTTACCCGTGCAGATCCGCCGGGCCGGCCCGTTTCGGTGCGTGTTAACCCACGAGTATGTGCCACGGAGAAGAGCGTCTGCGTTGAGACTCTCCCTTTTGCTCGATTCTCTTCCTTTCGTATTTTCTCTCTCGCTTCTCTCTGCAGGAATCCCTTGCGATCCCCCGTCAATTCGATGGTTTTCGCGGACCGGAAGTGCGTGGCCGGATATGGGCGGAACGAGTGGCGAGGAGTTAAAGAGGCACCGTTCTTCATGACGGATTGGATTATACGTTTGGACTCCTCGATTCTTTATCTCGATCTTGTCTTGATCATAGACTACTTCTACACACTCTTGACTCATCATTTTCTAAGATTTTCTTAAATGCTGATATCTGACATCTGATGATTGTGGTCACTTTCCGAGAATAGTATATCCGAGATTCTTCGTTTTGGTTTTGGCAAACTTTGCGCTCCGATTCCGGCGTGTCGTCGTGGTTTTCGCTGCGGTTTTCACCGATAATACTTACTGTCCAAGCGAGAAATAAAGCCGGAGGATGGTTGGTTGGGGTTCTGTCTCTGCTGGAGACAAAAGAAGACTACCCTGAATTCTTAAACTACCTGCGGTAAAAGGGGGTTCTTGGAAACTCTCGGACGTCCATCTTATTTGTTAAGGACATTATATCCCGTTTTTAACAAAATTCAACTCGTGAGACTAATAAAGTATTCAGAAATGAAATACCTATCAAGTTCGATCGATTGATTCCACGTGTAAAAATGTATTTAACGCAGAAGAGAATTTTGAAAGCTTCACTTTCCTAAGGCACTCTCACTTAACTGTCAACGTAGTCGATGTCCAGAAGGTTGTTCCTGATGAATTAGGGGTGTTTTCACCTGTGCGGTTTACCGTGGCCGAAACCGTAGCAGAATTCCTCCGAGACAATGGAAGGTGAAACGTATCCACGGTGGCAAGTGGAACCCGCGGAGAAAGGGGAACGACCACCCGGAGCGTTTGCACCGGAGTTCCGCAATTTTCACGCTTTTCCTTGGCACCCCCTTTCCAAGAGCAAGCGCATCATGCAAATTGAAGGCGTCGCGACGGAGAAATGGCAGAGTTGCTAGCTGTGCCGTGCCTTTACTCCAGCGGCCTCCTTGTCCATCGGATTCGTCATGGATCGTTACTCAACGTTCACCAGAAAACGGCTCCACTTTCGAGGCCAACCATTAACCGACACTCTGCGTTATTGATACCCACACGACGAACCTGCGAAGGATGCGCTTCTCTCTCTCTCTCTCTCTCTCTCTCTCCTCGCGCTTTGATACCTGCCGTTCCGTTGCTAAGCCTTCCCAAGAAACTTTAGGGATTATTATTCCAAGGAATTTAACGCGACAACTTTTATCCTCGCTTCATCGGTTTTACAATTGGCTGAAGAAGACGTCAAGGGAAATAGCCGAGTACGTATCGAGTGGACTATTAAGTCGAAGGATTTTAATTGGAGTAACCAAGAGCGGTTCAATGGTTCCATTGAATTCATCTCGTTCATGCGTGGGGCCTCACGCACAGTGCACGCGGCGCGCTTCTCCAGATAACATCGAGGCAACACCCAGCGCGAGCCAACTTCTATTGACATGTTCCGACGAACAGGAACCCGTGACACACGCAACGAGATCCAACCAGCACGGTCTATCCCTCGAATGACACATAATTAATGAGCGACTTTCGCGCAGACCAACACCACCGTCGGGCTCGCCGCTTAAGCCGACAGTGAAGATCAAACGGCGCGCAACAACAAAGGGCGAGCGATTCATCAGAGGCGCCTATTACGATCGATTAACCCATAGACGAGTTGCGAAACTCGCGGATCATCAATTACATTGGGATCGCAGCGAATGATCAGCCGCACAATACGATTTAATTAGAAGGCAAGTCTCGTCCTGCAAGACTCCTATTGCTATTAGAATAAATCCTAGGATGAACAACGGATAATCTCTCGAAAAGAATTCTCGAATTATTAGTGAACTCGAAAAATTTCATTGGGAATTTATTGAAGAGTCATCTGTTCTATTTCTGTGAATCTATCGTGTTCTCTGATCAAGAGACTCGCGTGGCAAAAGCTTTCGTGTAAGGAAATCGTTTCGAGTGTTTAATCAGGCATCAGATTTTGGTAAAAGGTACAAGTGTACAGTATACAACGAAGCAAACCTCCCGGTACACACGTGGAACTCTACCGAGCGTAGAATCGAGAGAAGGAAGAGGCGCTCATACTGCTGCACCCACACGTGCTGGTTTCCACACGCATAATCACCTGTCTCGTCCATCATAAGCGCCGTACCTGGCCAGATGTAATGTGCCGTGAGCCCACGCAAAACCCGTCCGACATCGCAACGTTTCAACACACGCCCACGATAGGTCGGCTCGCTTTCAAAATGTCGTAAGTCAAATTGCCCCGGCGCGCACCGTTTCATCATACGAGCACGCGGACTCGCGCGCGCGCGCCAACAACCACCAAGTTTTTCGCATGTCACTGATGCTCGTACTAATCTGAGGGGCATCACCGTCATCTCAGATGAATCTTCCAGTGAGAATAGTTCCCATTGGTTGTCTTGTAACGACTGTTCCAAAACTCGTACAACCCCTAAACGTTTAGTTAACAATATATAATATATAATTAATTAAATATAATATATAATAAAATTATATATAACAATAGATAAGTGTCGAGCTACCTTCGTCATTCGATAATAATTTACCGCATGATTTATCAGTGACAGGGTCAATGAGTAAACTAAGAAAATTCTGTCTCATCGACGAATTTGCACTTTGTATGGATGATCCAATGCGTCGCTTGATAGAGACGAATCGATTTTATTTATAGCGTGTTGTCGAATCGCGCGCATGGGAGAAGCTCGTCGCGGGAATTACCGAACGTCAAACTCGAAAGATTTAGAGTCTGGTAACGTCCCGCGACAATGAAGAATGTGGGATGTAAATTAATGTATCCACGACAAAGTATCGTGTAAGCTCTATATCGATCGGGCCAGGCGGTGAGATAATCGTTCACAAACAGCCCATTACTTTTGAGTACTTGGGAGACACGCGGCCATCCTCGCAAATACTTATCAGCAACACACCCTTCGTAACACGCGCACTCTGCTTTGCATAATCGTGGTCGCGCTGAATGCTCATACACCCATATGGAGACGTGCGCTCGTGTGCCCCTTTACCGCGCGCGCGCAAAACAGGATGAAGTCCTGGTTAGTAGCTTCCTGTTTCGTTCTTCTAAACCAACACAGCGCATTCATTAGAATAAATTTTATTATTAAATCCCATTAACCCCTATCCACCTTTTGCATACGTTCTTTATCACGAGAAGTTTTCGTCGACTTCCAGAAGCTTCCTGGTGCACTCGTGCTGTCATTCGGGGTCAATAAAGTTTCCAATGCGATTACTAATCTTCCATGATTAATAAATTAGTTTTTGAGAGGAGGGAGTTGCGGATTTGGAAAGAAGTGAATTTCTCGATGATCCAAAAAGGTAGAGAAAGAAGCTGCGATTTGAATCTCGGTTCCGTTGGCGCACCTGCAGGTCGAGTTGGACAGTGCAGAGCGCGCGTGATCTCGCGATGGAAATCACGCGGATCCATCGTGGATCGTTAATGTTTGCCTGTCAACCTGTCGCGTGACTCGCCTACGTCTTCCTTCGAAACCCGAGCCTCTTGGATGCCGAAGCTTGCTCCTCGTCTTCCAGCTGTATCTTACCCTATCTCTCCCTCTTTCTTTATCTCTCGCTCGCTCCATCCCGCCAAGCCTGATTATCCAGCCCAAAATAACGTTGCCGACCGATTCCAACACTCATCCTAGCCGCGCGATGCCAGCGACCATCGTCCTCTGACACGCGTGAATACAAATGCATGCAACAGGATTTATTGGGCTGTGGTATCGTTTGATTGCGCTTGCGGTTTTGCGTCGAGGAAGACTTTCACCATTGTTGTCGCCGGCGAAGAGGTAATTACCGGAGAGTTATTATGTTCCATGGCAAATTTTCGCATCGCGAGCCAGAGATCGGAATTATAAAATACAAGATACAGGCTAGTTGACAGTGCTATTACGCCTTGCAATCCATTTTCCATTTGTCTCGGCGCGTCAAGACTGCGTCAAGACCACGCCAAGCCTCCGATGGTACCGAATGGCAAACGACACCGATGAATTCTCGCCACAGTAATGCCCAACTTTGTCGGTTCAGTGGACAGCCCCCTTCGGACTACTTTCGAACGACGCGTCCTTAAGAGGAGAACTATTGGAGAACGAGAGAAAGAGAGAGAGAGAGAGAGAGAGAGAGAGAAAATTCAGGTGGCGTAAAAGTCACATCCGCCAAGGAATAGCGATACCAAGCGGCAGGTGACAATTAAGAGACTCTTGGGAATCGTGGGGCCTTTTCGAGTCGAGACTACGCTACCACGCGGAAGTTGGTACGGCTTTTGCGCATGCTTTCCAAGGGTGAGTACCAGTGCCAGCACGCATGGTCGCCATTTTTGGTCGTTTCGTTAATTAATCTCGAGTGCCGGGCGCGAAAGCCATTACTTTTTGTCTTGCGCGGCGAGCTCCTATGGCTAATTTCATCGCGAGTGGTCTCCTTCGAAGCATGGCGGTACTCCACACGCGAACCCTTTTATCTTCTTACTCTCCCGTCTCCCGCTAACCCTTCCGCCAGTTCTTACCTCCGGTTTCTCTATGAACTCCGCGGTTTTTTGCGCCTCAAGACCCCATAAAAATAAATGGGGGGCCCCGAAGGAATGTTTTTGGTGCCGCTATCACCATCGGCGTGTCTACCCTTTCAAAGAGAGCGAGCACCGCTTATCGGGTTTGCACACTGGCCATTCTCACGCTCTCGTGGCCATTAACTCAATAAATGAGCGAAGAATAAACCCACTCGAAGGAATAATCAGTCGGAAAAGATGCGTGTATGGTTTTAAGAAATTCTCTCGTTCACAAAGAAAACGTCTGACCTTCGTAAGTTTTTCTGATTTCTCTTGAACTCTCCTTGGAAGTGATTGCTTCAGCAAGCGACGATGAAGCTCGCAATGGTAAAACTAATTTAGCCAGGATTTCGCGACAGACTGACCGATGTCGTTGTCGCCGCAAATATTTCATTCGGAGGCCAGAGAAGCTGTGCGTAATTATCATTGAGCACGCGGCAAACCACCGCCTGGCTTGCAATTCTTCCGGAGACTTTCCGCTAAATCGACGCGTTAAAAAGCTGTAAAACTCGTCATGAGATTTATCTCTTGGCACCTTGGTGTCTACGTACTCTCGTGAATATTTTCGTATGCATTCTTGGCTTATGGCACCTGCTAAGTAATATAAGCGTATGACCAGTAATTATTCCTTACACGCGTATCGCTTCGTAAATCACATTTATTCATAATTGTCTCGGATATTGGATCCTCGACTACTTTGCATGCGCAAATGCACTGGAGAACGAGAGCCAAAGAGAATTTGGTAACCCGTTGTACACGGAAATCGATTATCAGAATTGCCCGTGGATTTTCACTTTTATCCGCGCGATCTCCTCACGCAGCTTGCTTCGTTTTAAGTTCAACGCCAATTTTACGGGCCTCGTTAGGTGTACTCGGTACTCTTCGCACGTATATCATCCGGCTAGATGAAAGTTTTAAATTGCGACTGTATATTAACGCTCTCAGGAATAACGTTCTATGCCATAACTCATCAACCGCGTAATAACGCATTGGAATAATTGACAAACAACGATTAATTGAAAGATAAATCGTTGAGTAAGTGGAAAGTCATGTTTACACGCTCCTCCCGTGACTGTAGCTTTCGTAAACTCTGCCAATCTCTTTGACCAGTCTAAGCGAGCTTCCGACTGCATCCTAAATGAATCTCATGGTCCAAGAAGCTCTGGTATCAGACTCGCCGGAAGAAGCAGAAGTTAGCCGAGTACGAAGAGAGAGAGGGAGAGAGAGAGAGAGACTTGGCGCGAGTCGATCGTCCGCCGCAAAATTGAGAGTTAACGAACCTCGACGAACCCGCTGACACTCGGCGCGTTGCGCGTTGTGCGCGTACGCGGCTGCGGCCAGAGCCTCAGCTAAATCGGCGATATCGGTCGGGGCCAGCGATGCGCCTCCACGCGAAACGTTGACAGGCAATTTATTCAGGCGAGCGAGTCGAGTATCGGACTGTAGAAAGAGACAGTGAAACGAACGAAGAAGAACCAACAGAGAGGATAGATTCTCCTTTCCTCCGGGTCCTTTTCCTAATTGCCTGCTTAACCGCTTAACGGTTTGTTTACGAGACAAGCGAGTCTGTTTTCAACTGCCACGTGCACCCTTCTTTCCGGTTCTCGCCGTCAACTCTTCGCGACAGTTGTAAGTGCATTGGCGCCTTCTGCCGAGGAACTGTTTAATTGCGACCATTCGATATCCAAGGATCCCCATGCTGCGTTTTGATTTAGAACCCGCGAAGAATACTTTTTCGAATGTATTAACCACCTTATAGGCTTCTTCGGTGTGCTTGAAGTGCTTCTTGGGCTCTCGAGTTCTTAACGAGGCTTTTTATCTTTAGAACTTATTTATGCCCTCGACTCGCTGCACCCTGGGATAAAGATGCATCTCTGACCGGAGGTTCAGCTTTTGTGCTTACCGAGGCTAGGAACACTCGACGTCGGTGAGCGCATCCGCGGAATTTTTTTTTCGGATAAAAATCTTGATGCCACGGATCGACTCTGCTTGGATAATGCATACCGGAGATTACTGCGTCTAAGGCCTTCTTCTGTCGGTTTTAAGGGTGCTGGATAGGATCTCTGGTCACGTACGGGATAATTGTTTCTTAGGGCCAGATCTGGTCTTAAGTATTTTCAGCACGTTCGCGAGAACAATTATATCGTTCTATCGTAATACCAGTGGCAGTCTTCACGTACATATTTAAAGAGGGTATTCTTCTTGTCTCGCGTATTACTTCATCGTTGGGAAACTGGTTGACAACTTCTCCCTTATATTTCCTCTTTATACTTTTATTTTCTCCTTCGTCGCGTTCCATTCTCTGAATTCCGAGCGATGCTTTGGACTATGGTGGTAAGTGTTTTTTTTTTCTTTTTTTTCTTTTTTTCTTAAAAACAATATCGTTGATGGAGGGAGGATGACAGTTGGAGAGCCATCGGTTTGTCGTGGAACGATGCGAATTGTATCCTAAGGCATAACTTCACGGACGGCAGTAGCTCGTTTCTCACCGCGAATTGTGGTGTGGCAAACGCGGTGGAAGGCGTTCTCGTTTCCTAAGGGGCAGGATCGATCTACGGTCCGCCATTGAGAAGAGGGAGAGTCAAGAGGGTTTTCTGGTGTATCGCCTTATGGCAAACGGCAGATGTCCCATACACTCCTGCTCTTCTCTCGCTTCTATCGTTCCCATATATTTCTTCTGTTTCCTTTCGTTTATTCATTCTTCCCGTTTCCCTTCCCCTTCCTTCTTTATTTCCTACATCCGTTTCTTTTTCAAGTTTGCTCCTTTATGAATTTATTACGCAAAACATCCTACCCTGAATTGTCGAAGTCTCGATAAGCAAGTTCTTGCCAAATAATCCGAAAGACCATAGGTTATCGAAATATATCGAATCTCACTATCCAATATTTTCTTCGATTTTAGATCTCTCTCTCGACGTCGTAAACGCGATTGGTAAAAGAAACGCATCGGTACGAACAGGATCAGCCTGTAGCATCCTTTTCTGAGAGCGCCATTACGCGGATGTTCACCGATATTATGTACGTGCCCGTGCTTCTGTGGGTAGCAATAAAACCATATGTTTGCCGTATAAATCATTCCTCGAGTTATAGGTGGTTGCCGGGTGTGCGAAGTCGACGGAAATGAAAACTGTTAGTAGAATATTGCGCCAAGGTAATTTTGATCCTTTCTTTTTTAGTAAACCAAATAATTTCATTTGTTCGAACGGATTAAAAAGCAATGCAGTTATTATCCGATCGATCCTAATAATACTTTCGTCCCATCACCTTTCCCTCTCATGTATCCTGACGATCTCAATGACCTGGGTAGATCCCAAGTTTTAAGGGTGGTTTCCCCACTGACCAGCGAAGCCAATAAATTCCAAACCCACTCTGACGAATTTTCTTATTTACCGAAGGGGTCGATCGCGTCCAGATAAAGATATCGCATCACATAATTGTCGGCGGATCATCCATAAAAAACTGATTAGAGGGTGCAGCCGATCGGCATGACAGAACGTAAAAGTAAATTGCTCTCACTTCTGCAGAAATCTTATTCCGGAGGATGTATAAAAAAAAAAAAAAAACAAAAACAAAAAAGAAGGGAAGGTGAATATAACGCGCGAGTGATGCGAAGAGAAGATTGAGGAGCAAAATTTTAATGAGTCTATCTCCCTGCCAAACAAAGGAGCCTGTTTCGAGTCGACATTAAAAATCGAGCACCATCTTGTTCCTTTCAATTTAGGACCGAGAAAATGATACAGGGTCCGTCCCTTCTCCGCATGGCGTCCTACGCCCCTCAGGTAGACACAAAGGAAAATAATTATCCTTCCCGCCGATGGATAGATAAGTATACACATGTAGACAATTTTGGTAGACAAAGATTGTTAGCAGCCAGCAGGACGTCCGACTCATTCCATTTACATTTAGCCGATTACGTTGATCGCGAGGATTAATGAATCGTTGAATCAAGCTTACACTCGCTCAGTGTAGAGCAATGACTTTTCTCAAGTAATTTTCTCCTGCTGACTAGTAGTCACTAATTAGCTCGCGATGGCTAATGCGAGTAATTATGAGAGTACTTTCAAACCTGACGTCAAGATCCTTGATATGGTTGGTCTAACATTGGTGGGTAAACGTACCCAACGATCCGGATAAAAGCATGGAAGTTGACGATGGGCGTTGTCGTTTGCCGAAAGCAACGGCATAATCCGTTAATTACGACCGGCTCTTGGGTTCGAGATTAGTTTTTCTATGGTGGGTGGGACCCGAAATGGAAATGGTGCTGGTGAATGTCAGAGGTATTAGAAAACCTGTCTCTCTCTCTCTCTCTCATTCTCATGGATTACGTTCCAAGCATTGCTCAAACGAGAGAGATCTTTCTTCCAAAGCGATTATTCTTTATGCTTTACAGTCTTTATTATGCGGACAAAGGACAAGCGGTCGCGATCCAAAGATCGTCGGGACATGCCTCAAGTGTCCAATCATCGTCTCTCGACCGAGACTCTCTTCTCTTTTTACCCTCTCGCACAGTTGCCGATCCTATAATTTTATCGAATGATTCAATGCCAGATTGAATCTGTTAACAGGTTCTCCATGACTCGGTCGTTGCCTTATCTCTGGTTGATTCCTTAAATCGCTCATGCTCTTTTCATCGGATATTCCAAATACAGACGTAGATGGCCGCGTTCTTTCTATATTCGAGTCCAGTCATGAAATCAGATTCCAACAAGAAGAAGCTACTGCCAAATCCGTTCACGTCAGGTAATGGACCGCGCATTTCTATTCATCGCGTTCCTTGAGTTTTTCCATATGAGCCAATTCTTTTGAAGCGACGCTGCTGGGACATACCCCTGACTCAGTGGATCAAAAATCCAACGGGTTGGACCTTCCAAGCATTCCAGAGAGCGTTCTGCGAGGACAGAATCTCGACGCATGGCTCGAGACGAGCCTTGGAAGCTCGCGAATTCCGGGCTTCTCCTTGCGAGAGCGTTGGGCCCATCGAGTCAGCCAGCCAGTCTGGAATCGGGTCCTCCAGGTTCTTCTTGAGGGGCGAATAAAAAAATGGGCGGCGCCTTGGATGTGACGGGACCCGATCTAGGCCCAAGACCAGTCGAACGAGGCTGGGCCTTAGATCTGTCGGGCCCTTTTGCCCCTCTACTCGACCTTATTCTCTCGTCCCTTCTCACCGCCTTTTCTCCTGCTCCTCTTTTTCCACGGATCCCCTCGGCCGGTCTCCTTCTCCCTCTGGCCAGCTGGTCGTCGATCCTGCGGGTAGCAGGCCCAGAAACGAGACCCTGGGGAGGGGTAAGGTATCCCGGAATAAGGGGACCAACCATCGGCGGCATAGCGAGCGAATATCAAGAGATCCCGATTCTCGCGGACAGGTTTTCTTGGCGCGTTGCACCTCCTGTTGTTGACATTGTTGCTCTTGATATTGTTGTCGACATCGTCCTCTCGGACGAATAAAGTTATGGGCCTGACTTCGGCCACGACCGTTTGTTCTTGTCAGCCAGAACCGAGTGAGCTCAAGGAGAATCAGCAAATCTTGGGCCCTGTGGAATCTTCGAGATGCATTGCCACGATCGACACGTGTTCCCGTGGTATCGAGCTTCGGCAAAAACCTCCGAATGGCACCTTAGTGATCGAGATGATACGTTCGAGCAGAGCGGAAAAAAAGAAATCTGTTTTTCGCTTGAATTTTCCACTCGCGATCGAGCAGGGGACGAACGAGCAGACGAGCGAACTCGAGGGGAACAACTTCTCGCGGTAATTGATGTTCCTTGAGAGATCCTCGATCTTGACTCGATGCGAGGCGGTTGATTCAGTGCGCACCAGGAACGAAATCGTCTCTGGCTCACTGGTGGTAGTAGCCGGTTTAATTTGCATGCTCTCGCGAATATTGCTGCAAATGGCCGTATTCGGTTACGCGGAACGCGGAGCTACGCGATTACTGCGATACCGCGCCTCGTTCTGGTTTCTTCTCTTTCTTGACTGTGCAGCCCTCTTCTGCGGAGCCTGACAATCCTCGTCGAGAAGAGGACGAGGAGATAAGCGAAGCCCCAAACGGGAAGAGAAGGAAAGACACCGCCGAATGAAATATCTCTCTCACGAATGCTGCTGTTGCTGCTCGACCGGTAGGAAGATTCTCGATTCGTCGGAGTGTACACACACGTTGCTCTTGACTGTACGTATGTACCACGTATGCGGCACATACGTATATTCCTATCACTGGCGTACGTATTAATCACGCGATTCGTCCATAACCGTATTTCAGCACGTCGAAGCAATGAGCTCCGGGGGTCTCACCTTCTCGAAACCTCAGAAGTCTGCCTTTCAGTAATTACTCCGCGGTTTGGATTTTGCTAAACGATCGCATGTATCTCGATTTCTTTAATTTATTCTCCAACGTCGTCGCGAATAACTTCGCGGACCGCTACTGACCGTTTTTGGGAGGGTTCGCGGTCCGGCTGAAGGGAATTATCTGCGCTGACGATCGTGGAGGATGGCCACTGGAGGATACTCGACTGCCGCGGAATTAATAAGGAAGATTGAGATCTACCAGTTGGTGGAAGTGACTCGAGCGAAAGAATTTCGGGCACTTATATCCCCCTGAGGAAGAAGATCCGAACAATTTGATACGATAATAACTAATACGGCTTCTCAATTATAAGCCGAGATATCGTACAGATGGGATAACGTGCTGATCGCAATAAGCTCTCGAGAAAAATGGTCCCGTGGGTGGCAGAGATTTCTTGACTTTTTCTGTCGGTTCCCGTCGGAGCACGCGTGTCCATGGCCCAGAATATCGGGTGCCCAGAATGTCACAACAGAAGGAACGGGCCCAAAGGGCTTCTTATAGACGGCGGCGGCGGCGGCGGAAAGCGCGAAGGAGATAAAGAAGAGGCGAGAGAGCGTGAGGAGCTCGTTTCGTAGCGAAGAGAGTGCTCGCCAGCGAGAGAGGAGGATGAAAGGAGCGAACCGAAACGAGTATCGTAACCGCAGCGAAGAAACTATAGTGAATTTCGACTTGGGTGGTCCAGGATCGGCAGCGGGCCCTGTTACTCCCCGCCACCTCCGAGGATGAGGCCCAAGATCCCCTTTACCGCGCTAACTCCGCGCTACCACCGCTTTGGGCCCCTCGAACTCTCCCCACTAGCACCGCAGGCCCCTCTTCCCGCCCTGGAATCCCCACTATTCGCGAACCGACCAGCCAAGAGCCACTCCTGAGAGCTATATCGCGCTGCTACCAGCCGTGAGTCCAACTATCGGGCCCAGACAGCCTGCCGTGCTCATTTGTATCTCTGTAATTAGATAGCCACCCCCTGACCCTTGAGTTCCTCTGTGCGTTATTGTCTCTGACCCAGGCCTTGCGAATCTCCGATCCCGGAGACAGCGTGCCATGGCTTTGCGTTTTGGGCCCATGATTCCAGACCCAGGAATGCACAACAATTTTGCTTCGACTCGAGTCCCGGAAAAATCTTGTATTTTGTATCGTTGGAAAGTTGCACTTCCGATGGTGGTAAGTGTCTATTCCGAAAAGAGTTTGGGTTTATCGCACTCACCCGGGGGACACGATACTCTTCTCTACACTCTTATATCTTGGTTAAATAACTTATGGCCATTAAAGTTTCGTCACGAGCGAAATTAGATTAGCTCGCTGGCCAAACAGCGGATTCAATTAAATGGTGCAAAAATGGAAGTCGGCGAGTCATGCATACGTGCGCGTCACGGATGCAGGGCTCGTCGTCGGAGCGATAATTTACGATGTTACCGAGTACAGCGAGAATACAGTGAGCCCCCACTTGTCGGATTAATAGAGGGTTAATTTAGGCGAGTAGCCCGACGCGCCTGTTATCTCCCACGCAGTATTTGCACAGCTCATCCCAAATCGTACGTATCTCCTCCCCATCGGCTCGAATAATTATTGCCAGTAGGATCGTCACGCTTGTGGTTGTGAATTTTGAAAGCACACGCCGGCTTTGCGTGCTTCCCGCTACCCTGGATATTCTCCACCGCGTATCCTTTCGCCTTACGCCCGCCCTCCCCATTACTTCTGATCCCCCGTCATTCGATACTTTTCTCTCGTCGAATCTGCTTCGAAATCGGGGCTAACGTCACCATAACTAATAGCGATCCTACCTTAGGAAGACAGAATACCACCAGAAGCATCGTGAAGAAAGAGTTACAAGCCTTCGACACCGTTCGGTTGGCTTATTTATCACGACAGCCAGCTGAAACTTCATCGCATTTGAATTCATTAATCACTGGCTACGGCTGCTTTCTCCGTTGCGATTGCTTTATCCACCGAGTGTATTAATCTCCGACGCAGTTACCGCCAACGCGAAGTCAAGTCGAGTGGCTCGAGGGAGCTCTTTCTGATACACACACGAGTCGGTGATTCGCGAGTGCAGACAGCGTGGAGGCAGAGTAAACGAGGAATTTCTGGGGCCACTACGTTTCAGGAAGGTCACACACTGGCGTATCCAACGCAACTGGAGGGAATACTATCTCGTGTGGTCGCGGATGAGAACCGTGTACGCCAACGATTCGCTAGTTGCAACTATGTAGGAGTCATCGGTGAGAGAGCATACATAGAGTAACAGCCGGTGCTAATCGATGATTAGGAGCTACCGTTCGTGCGTGCCTTCACTCGGTATGCCGACCACTTACGATTCAGGTGTATGCAACGATTATACGAAGGCCGGCTCTATTGATGGAAATAAGACGTACTGGTAACAGCCCCCGATTTGCATTGAAAAGGCTCGCCCCGTCGAATCTGCAGTGAACTTTGAGCTATGGTTAATGCTGCGAGTACTGAATTAGCGCAAGAGGAAATTATTTATTAACACACGACTCTATTTCTCGTCATTACGTTCCACGAATACTCCTGAGATTCTTGATACTACGCAGCTTACTTTATTGTTTCTGAGACGATAAATTGTAAGCTTATTAAGAGATGTCGCAAGACGACTGCTAAGCGGACTGTATGTTCTTAGTGAGCTGCAGAAATCAAGTTAATTATGGCTGCCGCGATACACGGATATACTCTAGCATTGGCCAAAGGAAATCGTAAAACTGTACTTGGACGCGGACAGACCCCCCCCGAGTTCGTTTCGGTGCACACTGTTAATTATTTTTCGAGCGGATAATTAAAAGCGTAGCCTCTTTTATTGGATTGCTCGCGTGAAATTAGTATTAAGCGTAACAACGTTCCCGAGGATAATTGCAATTCGGTCGCGCGCAACGCTAATGAGGGCTCAAATATTTTCCGTCCAAGAATAATTATTGTCGATTACGTCAACCCGATAGCTTTCCGTTGCAATTGTCACGGAATGTATACGTATTAAAAATATCTGATCATCAGGTGCAACCAGGGTAATTAAAGTATCAGAAGAGCTGAGAACACTAATTAACCGGAGGTACGTGTGATTACGACAAAGTTGCGCGAGAGTTTCTCGCAGGCCTTGATCGCTCTCGCTTAATCAAATTGACCCGATTAAGTTTTCACCAATCGTTTACTGTGGAATGTACAATTAAGAAACTCGAGTAATTTTCACCTACCGAACTTCTCTGGTTTCTCTTAGAAAATATCAATATAACGTGTATATTCTCAAGATAGAAATAGAAGGTTCAAAGAAAAAGAAGAGGGACTACTAGAATGTAGATTCAATTAAAGACGCTAGTTACGTCAGTTCTGAAATATCAATTGCAACCAAGTACTAGATTACTAGCAACGCGGAAAGAGAAAGAGAGAGAGAGAGACAGAGACTCTTCAATCATCCAACGAGCACGAGCTACGCCAAATAGCATTAGACCGATAAGCACCCACACGAACATCTCATCTCGAACTGAGAGATCGCGAGGCACCGACGCTACTCATGACGTATGTCGGCATATCAACTGCGTGGTCAGAAGAGGAGAGGGGGTTCTAGAGCACGTATGGTAATTACCGGAGGTCTTCGAATCGGTCAACGTCGTCGTGGGTTATTAATAAAGACGCAAGCTCCAGCCGCTATCCATCCGATCTACGACAGGATCGGACCGATGTCTGCGCGAGGTTCACCTCGCGATAATTATTCACTCGGACGTTAATGTACGAGAGTATTAATTAGTTCGTGCGGAGTGTGTACCGCGGTAGCACGAGCAAGCATCTTTTAGATCAGTCTGGCGGAATGATTTTTTACCGTCTCCACCCGCGGAGAGTGCCATTGTTCTTTTCACAATGAGGAATTATTCAGTCTCGCAGCTACGAGAATTCCTCGCGAGCAAGAAGCACACGCGTGTCTTTAACCCTCGCGTGGCCCTTGGAGCTTATACGCCCGGGCCGGCGCGGCGCGGCGCATTGCCGTGCTCGATGCCGAGATAGGCTGCGGGGTATTAAGTATACTCTTGGTTAAGTATTTTCTTCGGAGGAGGTAGTCTAGTGCGCGGAGAGAGATGCCTGATAATGTGTAATGTTATTAAAGAAGATGAATTCGTAGGCAATGTGCTGAACCGACTGCGAAACATATTGTTATTCTGATAAAAATTATATAGCGAGGGATACACGCACACATACGGTATACCGAGATCTCACGTTGCGATAACGTTTGGTCGTTAACTCTATTATTCCACAATTAAAAAGCTGTTTCGAATATTTCGCTGGTAGAAATCCAGGATCTTCGCAGCTGGTGTGCGCGTTCGATTAGGAAAAACTGCAGGGTTCCTTAATGGTACCTATTCCTTTTAGCGGAACATTGTTTAGCGCTACGCTCGCCAAGACTTTTTCTCTTGGCTAATTGGCCCACAGAAAGTACACTGCACAACTGCTCCAGCGCGGAGGCGCGCACCATGCTGGCAACGAATTAAAGGTATCCAGGGTTTTGCGAGGATCATACTGTCGCAATAATTGCGCCCGGTGATCTTAATCTAGAATGTGGCAGGTGTACTCCAAGGCGCGGCGTGCCGCGTTGTTTTTCTCCGCATCCTGAGGGAACGGTACGCTCTGTCAATGATTCCTTGGAATTGGAGATACGCGGTAACTGCACTGCGCGTCGTTGGTCGCCTTACCGCCAATTGAAATATTTTCCTTTCTCTACGCGGCCGCATTGCCACCCAATTTCGTTCCCTCGCTAATTCCCATTCGCCGGCAAAGTGGCGCGGAATGCGCTGCCCTTGAAGAAACACGAGCCACTCTCAGAAGTGTTCCTCCTCCAAAGAGGTCTCAACAATAATAAGATTCGATAACGCGCAAATCCGACTTGGTAACTTTCGCAAGATTGCTCGCGATGCATCCGACTCTACTTTGTGCGTTTTTGATTTTTAGAGCGTCAACGAGAAGCCAGCATTAAAATTTAGAACCATGAAGCTTAATGCTCCTTGGAAAATAGTGTAGCAGTGATGAACGGAAGAATGGTGAAACTATCATCCTCGGCTTCATGCTCCGATAACGTGTGGTGCATCAGTGTGCCAAAAATAAAGCAGGTCGCGTTGATAGTTATGGTCACGGATGAAAAACCCGAAGTAGGACTCGTGCAGGGTATACTGTTGACTGTCGGCGCGAGAGAGCGTATCATTAGACGACCGCGGCCGCGCCCGCGCTTCCAAGGTAACCAATTCTTTTTTTTGCAATTGGACTTCACGCGGCGCCGACGCGCGTATACGGCTTTCCACGGGCACCACTAAACCGACAGTGGCGGCATTTCCATCGAGATTTTTTGCGCCGCGTCCTGTGAGGATAGCATGGGTGGTCGGACCGTGGTTCCGTGGATGGATCGGCCCGTGGACCGGGGCCCTCTCCGCGGGGCTCACGGCCTCCTCCTCGTCATGCAGAAGAGTCCAGGCGAGAGACGGTAAAGGAACGAAATCGTCGTTGACTGAAGACGGCGAAGATCTGCGCCGCGCGAGAGACAAGACGAGAACGCCGAAAGAAGCGGCCTCGGATGGCATGTCCAGAGAGAGAGAGAGAACCGCGAGCATACGCACATCTTCTCTCTCTCTCTCTCTCTCTCTCTCTCTTTCTCCTTCTATTCTTGATTACGATTTTATGCTGGCCCAACGGAGGAAGAGCCCCCGCTAAAGGCTGCCTGTCACGGGCCGTAGGATCCTTTATGGGAGATTATGGGACACCGCAGCGCGACTGTACGGGGTAGTCAAGATTTTATCCGAGCTTTAAGCGAGGACAACAAATGCTGTGGCACGTTCGATCAACCGACGCGACGCCTCACGCCAAGGCGCCTCTTCGCGCTGCTTGCGTACACCGACGGTGACGGGGGCTCGACCATCGGCTCCTTGCTCGTCCTGAATTTGCATTTTTGACCTCGTCCTCGTATCTCCACGCACGCGTACCTGCGCCCTTGCGACCTGTTCCAACAAGCTTCACTGAAAAACAGTGGCCTGATCTCACGGAAACGCCCGATGTGTTTATCCCGATGTAAGGAGGATGTCTTCTCCCGTTTAGGTACTCGACGATGAGAGCTGTTGCTACTCGAGCACTGTGACCGGAAACATAAGCTTCTGGAGTATTTGGCGAGCCTAAGTATTTATCATTCGTGTCAACGGTGTATATCTGTCCGGCTTGGCCCGAATGGTAAGGTCCGATCGTTTGACTCTGCTCATTCGTTTCTCAAGATCGGCTGCATGCTTTTTCCCAAGCTACCGAGCGAAATCTGAATATTATCCGAATACCAATCTCGCGGTGCGGGCAGTATTGAATTTTCATGGTCCCCTTCGACACTGGGCCAGTGCTCTTCTTGCTCGGCATATCATCGGCAGCGCAATCTATATTCGTCACTGGGAGAACGATCGAAGAGTTGGCTCCGAAAGAAAGGTCGCCCATCGGGTGGGCACCGAGTCGGCTCTCTCTCTCTGTCTCTCCCTCTCTCTCGCGGCTCTCGAGATTTATTAACATTCGATTCAATTAAGTGTCCGTACGGTGCAACGTCCGCGCGGTGCAAGAAGCCCGAGAAAATCAGGGGGAGCTCGCCTTTCCACGAAGCGCGTCGTGCCGATCCATCGGCGATGGGATCGCGAGACGCAAGACGCGATCCCGCCGCATCGAGGGCGCTCCACCTGAAGAGACCCAGGTCCCCTGACAAAGCGAACGCGGTCGCATTTTTGAGAATTCGAGTACTAAATAAAACATCACTTCCGATCGTCTCCTCCTCTTGCTCGACTCTCTTGCGGCTTGCCTCTCTGTCGCTTGCTAGCGTTGCTCTGCCGAGCAGTCGTTAGTACGACTGACATGTAAGTACTACCTCGTGCACACAATCTGGTTCGTCGTACCGCTCTCGGCTCCTCCTCATGCTACTTCACCTGATCCGTTCCATCTTCCTCTCGATACGAGGTAACTTCTGTTGCCGATCAACTTGCTTCTTCGTTCTCGGTCTCCTTCTACAGTGGCTCCTGAGCGTTCCGCGCGTCTCGTTGTCCTTCTTATCTTCCTTTTCCTCCTTCGTCTCCTTCTTCTTCTTCTTCTCCTCTTCCTCTTCCTCTTCTTCTTCTTCTTCTTCTTCTTCTTTATCCTGACGGTTGTCGTCGTTCGGCGGCCATCCTCGCGAGAGCACACGGTGATAGAGAAGCAAACCGCAAGGTCGTCCATCACTGTCGTCGGCTACGGCCGGGTCGACACACGGTGCGCGCGCCTCCGGCAGGATGAGAAAAATCCTGCGGCCAGCCGGGATCACGAGAGCACCGCTCTCCTTCAGCTTGTACTTTACATTCCGCGATCTTGTTTCGGATGATGTTTACAGGCTAAGTGGGAGCGCACGTGCGCTCGCGGTGCGGTGCTTCGACCGCCGCGACAGAATGATGCTCTTCTCCAATGGAATCCTTCCATCCCTCAAGGAATAGAAAAGGAATAGAGATCTATGAAAATTGTGGACCAGTCGATCTATCGACTGCCACGGATCAATTTCGAAATCGTTAAACTCCGTTCTTATTCATTTTTGATCCTGTACACTTTTGCTTCTCAAGTGAGTGCTTAGCATGATTGTCTAAGCAGAGGTAGCTTCGCCAGTGGCACGCTAACAATCGAGCAAAAGCGCCAGAGGGTGAGAATTATGCAGCATCTGAATTTCAAGATCACGCATCGAATGATACTCGAGTGAGTTAGCATCGGTGTTGCAATCGTAAACAGCTCGAGGCGCAAACCGATTTGCGAATTATCAAATTTACACTGATACCAGAAGCTTTTGAGGATATGTATACGGGTAATTCGAAGGACCAAGGATTAATCAGTCGGTATCGGACGAGAATCAGAAGAATCGAGTAGAACCGCATCACAGCAAAAATAGCCGCGGAATAGATCGGTCGAACCGATATCGGGAAAGATATCACGCGTGGTTCGCTTCGGCTTGATTTGAATAACAAAACGCCCCACGTCCGTCCGGCTGTCAGGGCTACCCGGAGAAGGCGTGTGACGCTTCGAGCGGGAGGCGATCCTCTTGTTTCGAAACCCCTCAAAGATAGCCCCGATTCAATTCCAGTCGAGAAGTGCAGGAGCACTCGCATTCTTACGGAAATTCTCCGCGAATATACAATCGCCAGTTACGAGGATTCCGCTTGGGGCACTCCCGATAAAACTCGTACTGCTCATCGCGGGAATAATGCTTGAGCAGCCAACGAAATTCCATTGCAACCTGACCACTTCATAAAGGTTTCCCTATCGCTGTAAAACTAGACGATTTTACATAACGAGAGGTTACTCTGCCGCAAGATAATTCCATCGCTTCAGGAATCCAGCGAATGTTACCAAGAAGAATCAGAAACGCGGGATCGTGGAGGTTCTCTTGACGAATGTTCCAAAGTGAAAAATGATTTAAACCGAATGTGGGTAACAAGTACGCGTGTGGGGGCATCGCCATGGTAACCGATATCGATTGTCGAGGGGGATGAGGTACCAGGGGTGTGCGACGGTAAATGGCTGCGATAAGCGTTTCTGGAATCTGTTTTTTCGATTCTCGCACAAACAGCAATATCAATGTAATTCAATCCACCCCAATTTGTTCGCCGATCAAACATCAGTGGCAGAGTTATTCGCAATCTGCCTGGAGTGAACGACGACCACCAAAGAGGCTTGCACATTACATCGAGAAATTTCTCTCGATCCTCCAACGATCCTCCCTTAGCTCAAGTTTGGTTTCTTAAGCTCTTCGAAGCCGGAGAGTGTCATTACGGTAATGCGTTGGTTCTCTCTTATCTCTCGATTCGTGTTCGCCGTCAGTAATTGTTTCACAAAGTTTCTCGGTGTTAATTCGTAGCGATCGGCAGTTCTGCCAAGATAGCTGGAAGCCGAAGTACGAGAGGACAAGAGTCTCATCGTAATAAAAGGGGATGAAAAATCCGATTCATTAAGTTCCACCCTATCTTTGGTTTTCCCTACGAAATCCTCTTACTCCGTTGGTTCCTCCCCACCATTCGGCTGAAATCAATTCAGTGCTCGCGGAATAAAAGATAAGACGGAGGGCAGACGCGGGACTAATGTATCAATCATTCTGGTTGCGTAACCTTTGACACGCTTTTCTCGAGCTCGCATAAACATCCGCACACCCTTCGCCAGAGAGAAGGTGAGAATCCCTGGCGAAAGGGAGAGGTATGTATATGGTGAGATGGAAAGAGAGAAAAGACACGAACCCTCCGAATCAATAAGCCTATGCCTCCAGCGTTTTCTCTTTCGCACCACTGGTGTCCTTCTCGGTGGTTTGACCCTCTCTCTTAGCTCCTCTTAGCCTTTTTCCCGCCACCCTCCTCTATTCTCCTTCTACACTTCTACACCGTCCTCCCATACCTCTCA
>OZ022496.1:6230374-6466148 GCA_963989405.1 Trypoxylon attenuatum | reverse complement strand
CCCCCTGCTGGTCTCGAATCGATATGGTAGTACCATTGTCGGAGACTGCTACTTTAATAAATCCTGGTAATTGGCCTCGTCACGGACCCGTTTTACTACTAAGACCTTGCTGCAATTGCGCCAGAGCCGCAATTTTTCTCCAACCCTCCCACTGTCTATCTCTGATCTGCCAGTGCAGTTAACGCGACTGCATTGAATTACTCGAAGCTTTTTGCCAATGGCTTCTTTTTTCTTAACTGGCAAATCCCGTAAAAAAGAAGGGAAGAAGAAGAGGAATCGAAAGAGCTACGAATTTCGCGGTGATCAAGAAGAATTGCAAAGAATCGCGTATCCGGTTAAGTACTTGGGTGAGACGGTTTACGCGCGCGCATACGAATAACCCTAGGGTAAAACCAAGGGCCACGGTAGAATTCAATTTTCAGCTTGATTTGTCAGGGAGTCTCACCGCTGGGAGAAACTCCCTGAGCCCATTTCGCGGTGCTCGACCCGCGCCACCGTTTTGCAGGGCGCTCGCCAAGTAGATTCTTTCGTTTCGCTTTTTACGAGCGCTTCGACCAAATGGAAAGCAGCCTTCTCGACTGCGAATAAGAAGAATCGATAGACGGGCGTCTGACCATTAGCTAGGAACCGTCTTAACCTGCCGCTACAGCGACAAAAGAATCTACTACCCTGCAAAAACGATTTTCAACTCAACAGAATCTCCCCTATTAGAACATTTACGATCGTTTCCATTTCCTTTGGAAACAGGATTACGACGAACGCATGAGTGTAATTAATCCTAATCAGGTTAGTGAGTCTCATCTAGGCTCGGGAGTCAATTGTCAGGCGTCCGGCCTTAATACTTTGCAGACACTGTATTGGAGAGAAGAAGACAGGGACTGGAAACGCACACGAGAGGGTTGGTAAGCGGGTTGCAAGGCGTTCGCGACAAGGGTGAGGGGGATCGCGCTATGAGGGCCATAATCGGCCCGACGACATGGCTTATCTCGGTAAGCCGTGTCCCGGCACGTCACGCGACCCATAACGAATTTTCATTTCACCCTCTCAAATACGCGAGAACGTACGGCGGGGTGCGACGATTTCATCTTCCATCGTGGGGCAGTAGGGGCAGGAAAATTTTCGAGGGAAATTACCACGTTAAGTGCGAGCATGGCTGGAATAGCGCGATAAACACGGGACAAATTTTTGTTGCCACGACTCGACAGCATAAGTACTGAACGTCCAGTTTGGACGTTAGTTCAAAGGATCAGGATACTCGGTCAATTTTTACGTAACAATTTAATATACAGCGTTACTCGATATATGTTTTATCTTTTATTCGAATGTCTCTTGAAACAATGTGGACCAAGTTAAGTTTTCTCTCACCACCTTTCGTTTAAGTATAATTCGGTATAATTACGCTCGCTGGTCAAAGGGATTTGGTCGAGAGTGGCCAGCACTATTGCTACCGGAGTTTCGTGGGCTCTGGAAGAAAACGCGGCCGTGCGAGGCCGCCTATTCTAATGGCAGCTCATTAGGTTCTTTTAATCACAGACATTACAGCAATGTGGGTAATTGCCATTGCCGCCGGCGATCGCCGCGCGTTTATTACGAATATAATGAGACTCCTCGTTTCTCAGACAATCCCGCGGCGTTTAAACGAGTACTTTTGAAAGAGAAGCTCTGCTTTCTATTTCTCAAATCAGCTCGCTCGTTCTCTAGCTCCAAGACACGGAATTTTTTACTTTACAATCACCATAATGAATAACGCTCGAATCATCCGATAGAGACACGAGGTATTTTTCACGCGGTGAGAGAAGTGGATTTATCTTGGCATCCAATAATGATCCCAAAGTGACGGGAGAAGCCCTACAGCGGAGGGACGGATTCAATTTGACCTCAGGGCGGTTCGACGACAAATATTTTCGTCGGCTGCGCGTTACGAGAGAGCCACTTAGGCGTTTTACATAAGGGTGAGAGCTAGGAAGGGTCCGGTATGCCAGACACGCGCCGTGATTTGTTTTCCCTTTCCTCGCCGTGCGAAGGATCCACCATCTATTGTGCCGGGAAAATATTAACTCGATCCCAAAGCCCTACATGGAGTCTGCCACCAGTAATCCAGCCTCTCGAGCTTCTCCAGTCACCCCTGCTTCTCATAAAACACCGAATAGATACGTAATAGAAGATTCTTCCGAAAGAAGAAGACAGAGGTTTTTCGAATTGAATCCTGTGAAGACAGACCTCTTCAAGTTCGCAAAGTGGCTAACATCCTGTGCGTAACGAGAGGCGTTACAGGGTGAAGAGGGTGAGGGCACACGCTCTGAGCGATCATCCTAATGAGGCCGTGGCGATGTGGATTCCTTAGAGGCGCACGGTCGCTTGCTCGAATGCGCATGTGCCTTCGCCCTTCGGCCCGATTTCAGTCGGGGTTCGACCGCGAATCTATGCAAATGAGCGGCCAATTATGTTGCGAGCCCGTAAAAACTGCACCTTGTTAGAGGGACGTCGTGGCGGCGTGACGTAACGACGCGGCTGGACAAGCTCACAAAGACTCGTGACAAAAGGGGAGAAACGAACCGGCTACAAGATATGGATCCTGGAAGTCTCCCCGTACCCCTTCGTTCGCTTCTGCTCTCGCTTTTTCCGTTCCTTTGACTGAAACCTGCGGCCTCACGGCGATAGCCTACCACGATACCCCTAACTAATCCTTGTCATGGGCTATTACGCTAATGTTACGTCGCGGATGGCTCTCCGTCGCACGGTACGACATTACACGTTACGCAATCCCTGCGGCTTTTAATTCCGTTATAGAGCAATTAGGCGGTAGAGAAGATACGTCGCTTGCCATGGCAGATAATATAGTTTCGGGTAGAATCGCGTGACACGCGACACGAATGATTTGTAATTCGCGGCCTGCTACGCGATAAGGCAAATGGGGATTGATGTGCCACCTACCCGGGCGCATTTTAGCGGGAACGCGAAACGAGGGCACAGGGTGTGGAAGGTACATTACTCTCCTCTGATGTGACGGACTATGCTAAGTAGAGTGATCTATTGCTAGCTTCATTCTCTCTAATAAGTCTGATAAGGAAGGTAGTTGTATCTGTATTGCTTCCGATCACACGATCTCTTCGAGAGTCCTTGGCATACGATAATGGCACGCTCGAAAATATCACTCGAGAAGATTAAATTTGAAATAAGGTTAAATCGATGAAATTGACTTTCTCACAATTTTGCATTCTCCTTGGGTTCTTATGTTTGGGATTATTTTTGCGGAGTCCGTACCACCCTATCTTGAGTCTTCTTCGTCGAAGACGGGCTATCGCAAAGTAGGCTACTTCCAACTTGGGTTAACAGCCAGTGGATTTTCGGTGGAAGCCACGGTGTCCGCTTTGGGATTAGCAATCCAGAAGCAATTCGGTGTCGGTGGCGAGATAGGAGCAATGGGACATGGTAGCATACCGAGGAAGGCGGACGAGGCAAGGATTAGGCTACGCGGCGCGCTGGGTAATAAGCCGATATCGAGGGAGCCAAGAGAAGAGAAGAGAAGAGAAAGAAAAGAAACGAGGAAGAAGAGGAAGAAGAGGAACGAGAGATTCAGGAGGAGGCAGTAGAGAGAGCCCTCCTAAAGTAGATTCGTGCCGAGCGGCGTATAATGACGCGCGCGAGAGAAGACCCGACGAGGAAAGGGAGGAAAAGGGACGAAAAGGAACTGTATCTCGTGGTCCGTGAGAGGAGAAGGAAGAAGCTCTCCCCGAAGGGAGTGCGAGAGGGACGCGCCGGCCCACCGAGGCTAACAATGAAGGGCACGGGAGAGAAAACAAGAAAAAACGCGACGAGGAAGAAAGAAGAAGAGAAGGAAGAAGAAGAAGAAGACGAGCAAGTGGAAGAGGGGGAAGCTTCGAGTGTCGGCACCTCGCCGCCAGAACCGACCACACACGTCGACGAGGGATTCTCAACCTCTGGACCCCTTTGCTTTTAACTCTCTCTCCTTATGGAATTACTTCGTTCCAACATCGTATTCTTTTTTCTCAAAATCCTCTTTTCTACCCCAGAAATTTCTAATTTCTCGCGATTATTTTTCTTAAAAAGCTCTCGTTCACTGTACGACACTTGGCAACGTTTAACTGTAGTTAACAATAATTTCATAGTCCTCTCTTTTAAAAAACTGAATTAATATTAATACAGATGCGTCGATATCGATGAAAGCAGCGCGAAAACAAACATCAGTGTCGCAGCGATATTTTTATATAACGAGAAAACGAACTCATCCGCATGCCATATTTCATTCTGATATTCACCGTGGACCTGCGATAATTACAAATAAATTGGCGGGTCGCACAGTGATGCAGAGTACTTCATGCGACTGTTTTCGACATCCCCGTCGAAATGGAATTGATTATGTATTAACGAATTGTAATTATAAAGGTCTCGGGGGCTTAATAACACGTCGCGGTGATGCTGTTACCTACCCGAATTATAATCCTCAGAGTGGTTCTACAGCCGGACAACGATATCAAGGTGTCACGTCGTGACAAGAGGAAAAAGCCTGCCGGGAGAGCTCCGAATTTGCTGGGTCTCTTCTTCTTCTTCTTACGAATTCGTGCAATCTCATTCCACGTCGGGACACACCAAACTCCCTCATGTCACGGCCACGTCCGAGAAACCAATTAACCAAATTTTATTTTTATTATTATTTTTCAAACGCGATCGCAGAGACAGATCCCTGTCACGAACTGCTCTTCTCTCGCGTATATGCTTCTTTACCATCTCGACGTGAGCAACAAACTGGACGAGGCTCCAAAGAGATATCGAATAAATTGAACTCTCGTCAGATGAACGTGTATCACCCGATAATCCTGCGCTCGCAGATCCTTCTTCGTTCGATAACGCAACAACGCTTCTTTGGTCGAAGCAGATTTTTGTCGTTGGATCGTGAAAGCCTGAGGGTGTTTGCTAGCTGCGTAGCCGGAGCTGGGATCCGATCGCGAATGTAACTTCCGTGTCAATAGCTTTTAACCGGGGCGACGGCGTGCGGAGTCCAGGTGTCACGCGTTAATTAATGCACGAAGAGAGCGTGTATACAATTAACGATCGCTACGGAGAGAGGTGCGCGTCTCGTGCAGTTCTCTGCATCCTACACCGCTCCTCTTGCTTCTCTTACTCCTCATGCTTGCTCCTGCCTTTCGCGCTATCAGCTTCTTCGAGTTCTCTCCCCTTCGTACCGAAGAGCCACGGGCGTAATCTCTCACGTAATCTCGCGTCCGCGCCTTATTTTCTCTCCTCTCGATCGCCTCTCGCCAATCGACCCTCTCGATATTATAATCGCTCCATATTCGCGTGATCTTTACGTCCTGGATAAATATTCCAAGGTAACGCGAAGAATTATGTTCCAGCTGACAACAGGTTTAACTTATACCTGAGTGAATCAAATTACAAATTCAAAATTGCTTCCACTGACAAAAGATATGAATTGTCGAGGGAGGTTCAGAACAGTAATGAAATACGATATAAAAATTCATTAGATTCTTTTTCTTTCGATTATATTATAGTCGGCAAAAAATTTAATTCTAAAATTCAATTCCCACCAGTTATTAAGATTCGCGTGTGTAATTCTGACGTCCATGATGAAAATCTTCATTTTCCCGGATAAGCATCGTATAGTTATCTCCGATGCAGTCGTGATTATCTTCGGACCTAGCACGCACTTACTTTCCAGCGGAATTCCCCGTACAATGCGAGATAAATCAAACGAACACCTGCGCGAAAAATAATCTCCCCCCCTGTTGGCGTGTGTTCGCGGTGTATTGCCTGCGGATTAATGCACTCGGCCACGATGTGAATTAATGTCCGCGCGAGCGATATGAATTAATGCGCGCTTGAGTGCGGTAGGAATTAATGCGCGAACGTAAGCCTCGTTTGGCTGTGAGTAAACAGCCCGAACACCCTCGGAATCATTCGAGATTGATGGCAATGAGTGCGGAAAAGAATGCGCAGGAGGAAGCGAATAACGAGATATTTAATATACCTTCTAAAGAACGGTCATCTCGGTTTGTTATTTTGAGATTTTTCTCAAAGAATCTCGATGTATATGTGTCTCGGACGTCCTACGGGAACTGGCCAGGTAGTCAAATGGCTTTTACATTCTTCGCGTGAATCGCCGAACGATTTTCAACTTGGAAGCTTCAAAATCCTAGAGCTTTCACGGCCTTCAAATTCTTCTTGCAAGTTAACCTTGACTCGAGGATTCGTTCCAGTCTCGATCGAAAGCGTCCTAAACGCCAAGAAGTCAGAAAGTCGACCCTGACCCACTGTCCTTCTGCAGCAGAGTACATTGGGAAAAAGGGATCACGGTTGCTTTCGGATGGGCTACTTTCGGCGTTAATCGGCAAATCCTGTTTGCTCGGGGTCCCGCTTTTGACACGCTCGCCCTTAGGCCGTCTTACTGCGTGTTTCGTGCTTTCCTGTCATGCCTCGTTGGCTCGACTGATGCCGATGTCAAAACAAGATCAATGCTACCCACTTTCGCTCGTGAAACCAACGTAAACAGACTACGTCGACTAGGGCTACACGACTCCAAGAGTCATGTGATTCTCTCTCGTTCTTACTATAGGAGCTTGCAAGCGGATGTTGTTTTTGGATTTTCCGATTTTCTCCTGCGATGAAAGGACTCGACAGGACCAAACGCAAACACGACTTATGACTTTTAAATCCGGATAATCCAACCTTGGATAAATATCTCGGTGCGAAAAGTTAAGGATGGATTATTGTGAGCCACAGGTAGATTCTAAGGTTGTCGATAGAATATCCTTCTGTACCGTTCATATTTTCAATATAAGTGATCGGACGTGTGATCAGAAAAATGTTTGAATAATTGTTCCTATCTTTGTTCATAATTCTTTGAATTTTAAAGGGAGGCTCACATCGAGCAAACTCGCAACTCATTATGAACTAGAGAAATATTTTTGGTCTCCCTAGCGACCGGAGCGAATCACGTTTCTCCGAAAAGTGGAACAAGAACAAGTAGTCGCTTTTACCGACGCTCGCAGTCAACCTGTCAAGGACGACACAGTTTTGACATCTCAGTCACGGGAAATCAGATTATCTCGGCAGGATAACGGACCCCCACGTTCTGTATCCAGAATGATGCCCACCACTTGCCTACCTGTAACTGGCTACCTGATGCTATTTTCCAGCCGTAAATACACTGCGCTGTGTCCTTCGTCGGGGCTAGACACCCTCTGGCAAGACGTTCTTCTTCACCAACCAGGACTAGGTAATCTGAAACAGAAAACAGTTACATACATTAGAATACTGCTCCAGCTACATTTATTTTCATTAGTTTCTACAGATCGACTCGAATAATTCAACTTTAGACCTTTATGCAAATACCAAATTTCTTATTTCTCTGAAATCACGAGGATTGAATTTACAGAGGTTTGATTTGCCTTTGACAATTTTATGAACCGTATAAATCATTTTCGAAGTAGTTCCCAAATTTCTGAATAGAATAATTCAGCTATTTTGCATAAAAATTCGTGGCCCATTAACGACGAGTCAAAAGTGATTTTTATTATCGTTTTAATTTTTTTATATCGGTCAATTGAATCGTTTTATGTCGACAGGTCAACTGGTTTACGGGGCGAAGATGATTTCGCAATGTTCCACGCGAGGAGGGAGACAGGAATCTCCAGAAACAAGTGACGATAAAAATAATACCCCGGGGAGGTAGAAGCGGCAGCTCGATTTTTCTTTGCGTCGGGTCCGAGACGTTTTTTCGAGCAGGATGAAAAAGGAGAGAGCTTCCTCAGGCGGAGACCCCCGTCGAGCAATTGGTCACAGGGAACAATGAGCCCCCCATAAAGCCTGAGTATAAACAAACCCTTCTCCGACTACCAGGATCTCCGGCCTCCGGACTGGTGGGGCCCCTGGATCTCTCACCGCAATGCACAATGCGACACGGATCCTCTTTGTGAGTGTGTACGCTCATCCCTTGATACCGACTGCGAAGGAATGGGGATGAAAAGTACTCGTAGTCCAAAGGTATACGAAGTAAAATGAATAAATTCCCTCAGAATATCAGTATATAGCAAAGTAAATATTGTCGAATGGCTGCGAAATGGGACTATCGGAAGATCTTCGAAGCGAATCGCGTTTTCCACAGGGAGAAAAGTGGTTGGGTATACATTGTTAAGAGAGAGAGAGAGAGAGAGAAAATCCCCAAATTCGAAACAGTCTAAACGAGGGGCAGTCGCGGAGAAAATCGTACTTCTGAAGCAGTGGCCTCCGAAGAAGTTACTTGGCTCACGGGTCAGCGTGACGAAATCGATGGGCTTTTCAGGTACACCGTTCGAATGCCTCAGTCGCCTTTTCCGGTGTGATAACAATCCGGATGGAACGAATTGTGTTTTCGAAACACGGCTGCCTTACCGATTGTCGTGGACGGTGCCGTGACGAAAAATCGGCGACACCTGCGCCGAATTTTCAGCCGAAACGAATTTTAGAGGTTCTTGCATCTTCTCCTAGCAATGCCAGTCTTCACGATTCTCGTCCCGCCTCTTTTATCAATATTGGTCCATGGCAAGAAAGGCTGAAATTATCGTGAAATACTTTCCTAATGCTGCACTGACACGCCAAGATATACATACATCGTGGCCAATTCTTCATTCGCATAATTTCATCCAATTATGTTCTCGGCAATGTCAGCGTCGAATTCTTTTGAAATATAATTGCATATAAATTGCTCCGGCACTTATTTCATCCTTTTAAGATTCAACGTCGACGCAGGAGCTTTGTGCTCGGTAGTGTCCACTTAAGTACACTCTCACCGAGGGAGAGCTACTATATAGCGCTACAAATGCATCGTCGTCGCGAGACACTCACCCCAGTCTTGGCAAAAGAAAGGTAAACTTGGTTGGGTCTAGCGTATCCTTCGATCGCACTAATTCATTTGGATTCGAGCCCTGGTGGTCGAGTGCATCTCTCTGGGAATAGGGTGACCAGCAGTGGCAAGCAAGCACTGGTGAACACGCCTCGCGCAAAATTGGTACGCGTTCCGCGTAATCCAGCTCACCTCAGGGTTCGACCGAATATGGTTCGATCGGGATACTCGATCGGTTGTCCCTTATTCTAATGGCCGTTCGATCTAACGAGCACCAAAAGAGCGCTCGGCTTGAGCTAAGTAGATGAGACTTTTCTCCAAGCGATCCTCTTCGACTCCACTTCACGATGGACCACCTGGAGAACGCGCTTACTCTACTCGCTCGCCACGGTCGCAAGGGTATTTTGCAAAAAGATGTGACAGAAAAGAAAATTAGCCCGCGTCGTTTGTCCGATGGGTTTGCGAGCGTGCTGCCACAAACTGGTTTTACGTGTAATAGTGGAAGCATTAAGAAACAAGGAAAGAAGTACTTTGCCAAGCGCGAGGACTCGTCGGCCAAGCGCATTACACACGGCGAGTCGAGCGCGAAAGATCGCGGAGGTGTACACGATTCTGGTGGAAACTTCGAACTGCCTGGATCGTGGATAAAGATAACCCAAAGCTAACGGGAGTCGATCAGAGACTTTCATTTGTCAGTTGCCTATAATATTGTTCGCATCCACTACAGGTTTCATCAATAACCAATTTTTTTCCTACCTCGGCCTCGAGTCATTAGTCTCTTTCTCGGTTCATTCATCACGGGAACTTTATCCGTCACGGCTATTTATTGCTAGAGTCGAATTGAAGTTGCGCGAGTACCTCGATGGGTCCGTGAAAGTCGGTAGACGGGCCAAACACCATAGCGAAGTGTCTGTGAAAACCGAGATGAGACACTGATCTCTCGTAGGATAACGCGAGTCGATCGAATGCTCACCTACAAATCAGCGAATAGTCAGTAATTATTAACCCTTCGCATTCGCATCTTCTGAACAGATGCGAAACTGCGATTTCACTTTGTAAAGTATATTCATCAATAAAACAGTGTTCGAATGTATATTCAAATAACCACATCGCTTCCTTCACTTATTATTTCGTCAATGACCCACTGATAGAAGGGGATGAAATATCCAAGTGTGTATTAGAAATCTAGAGAACATGAGGAGAGTTGCCATGTGTCTATGCGTTTACCCACCCCATTGGCAGTTCGGATCTAAGGGTATCAAACAGGGCGAGTCTCCCTTGTCCCGTGACACTTGCCGCGCGGCATTGGTCGCGCGCGCGCGAGTTGTGGGGGGGTTGCGATGGTGGTAAGGAAGCGTTCAGCGAGATGAACTCGCCTCGTTTATCACCGGCTCGCCGATAAATCAGTGGAGGCGGAATGCTTTGCGGTACCCCATCGTGTTAGAACGGCTCATAAGCACGCCGGTTCCCCGGGGTGCGGTTATCTTCGCATGTACCGGGTGTACATTATCTCTGGCCTTACTGCCAGGATAAATATACCCGATCGTAGCACGCACATCGCCACCAACGCGGTTCATCCGTGAAAACGACTGCCAAGTTGTAGGTGAAGAGAGAGAAGAAGGGAGAGTATCGTGAGACAAAGAGAGAGATAATGAGATAGAGAAAGAGAATTGAGGGGGTGGATATATAGTACTGTGGTGTTTCAAGTTGTTTGAGAGTGTGGGAGTGTTTATAAACTGGATTAGGGGAATCATCGTTGGTACGATGCATCTCTGGTGGTTCTGCCATTCATTCAAGGGTTCCAGCCTCGCGAACCCACTGCAAACTTGCGCCGTCGGATGCTCTCAATCATTCGGATTGATCGCGTGGTTATCTGGATTCAGGCGGCCTCCCGTCCGCGTTTATTATCGTGCTTTGCTCTGCGCGATCCGTTTGCATTTACTCGGGCGCGAGCCCAAGTCCAGCTAGTATAGCTTCGATTGGATAATGAGAGTGTCTGGAATATCCTGGCTACGGTACTTCCGATCGAATTGCAATGTCCGTGATGCGTGCTGTGCTTCTATTGCCTGGATAGCAGATCGGATTTAATGGTTCCACTGCTACTTACTCCCGAGCGCGATAATTGATACTGCTTAAATGATGGCGCGTTGATGAGGACTTTAGGGTGTTAAGGGTTCTACACTACCTTGCATTGGAGATTCAACTCCTCAAGTGTCCGTGGTAAACACACACTGAACCCACGACCGCAGAACTACGTTCTACACGCAGTTCTGCTCAGTTTGTTCTGCGTGGATTTTAATAAACAGTAAAAGCAGCGCGTTATTACCGGGATTATTGCCCATTAACCGGTGCAGATCAAACCGCGGATAAAACTACCTTGCCACGAGGAAAAATCTGCCCGCTTCTCTTACACGTAGGTAACCCTCTCCAAGCACCGGCTAATTTTGCGTCGTGGGTATGTATTCCGCGTTAATTTCCCCAGCCATTTGCCATAAGTTTCGCGAGAGCAGTGTCGTGCATAACCGCAGGAGCGCTTTGCGCTCATCGTAAAACTAATTGCGAGGCACTTTTCATCCTGCCATCATTTTCCCTGCTCCGACGCTCATCAGCTTCGGCCTCGAGCTTTGCTCCTGCGCGTTTCCCCGCGAAACCCGTAACCCGATCTCGTTTGCGCGCTTCGTGTCCCTGGGCGGAAGATTTCGTTCGAAAATCT
This sequence comes from Trypoxylon attenuatum, assembly GCA_963989405.1. Taxonomy (NCBI): domain Eukaryota; kingdom Metazoa; phylum Arthropoda; class Insecta; order Hymenoptera; family Crabronidae; genus Trypoxylon; species Trypoxylon attenuatum. The sequence goes on along the minus strand of OZ022496.1, from coordinate 6,454,575 downwards.
GATGCAGGACCTCGAGGAGGAGCAGTGGCGGAGTCAAGCGGGATAAGTTTCGTTGGAGAATCCTATGGCAGGCTTCTTCGCGCAGGCTTTTGCGCTACTCCAGAAAATATCGTGGACCCTTGGAAAAAGCAGTGGGTCTCTGGAGGACTGAACTGGTAAGGGATACCAACGGATACTCGAGGAGTAGGGGAAAACGCAGGATGGGTAGCGGCGAGAGGTTGCATGTGAAAACGGGTTTGCATGGGAGGTTCTTTGACTAAGCTCCGCCCTCCATTTCCCCTCCGGCGGCGGTCTAGAGGGGAGATCAATGTTCGGATTGGTTGTCGAGAAGTTCGCAAGATCGAGCTCGCATTAATTATTCTAAATAAGTCGTCGGCCCTGCGGCGGCTGATTATAGAGTTTGCAGTGCCATAAATAGAACCCGTTTACAAATCGCGTTCGTGGAATAATGATCAGCGCAGTGAGATCTCCCTTGCTACCCTTCTCTTACCGAGTTGCCCCTCCGCTGTTGCGAATGCCCCGACGAAAAACCCAATCAATCCTTGACGTGCAGACCTCGCGATTAGTCTCGCCCTCGGCGTTTCCTCTCCTCGCACCTCACGCGCCTCGTGCATCTCGTGGCATGCAGCCACGCCAGTCCACAGACCACGCAACACCCTGGAATCTGCGGACAGGGTTCCTCCGCTCCCTAACGAACGTATTAACGGGCTGCGGCCTGTGATTTGAGCCGCTCAATTTGGAGTTGGCTAAGTGGTCTCTGGTAGAAAATGTTGACCCTGCACCATTGGCTGGAGGGGGCTTGCTTACACATACTCGTAATGCGATGCTTCTGGTGTTGGCTGTTTCGCGATAGCTCTAACGCACCACTACGATCCCTGTTTTCCAGGCGCTATCGAGTCAATCTGCACTACCCGATAACCCCGCCGATCCCTGGGATACCGTTTCAAAGTGATTAGCCGTATTCATTGACTGGTTTTGCAATTGGTCGTTAGGGAGTACCGGGCATCGAGCAACTGCCGCCACAGCTGACTGAGAGAGGAGGTTTCTGCGAGTGCAACGTCGACGGGAATGGTAACCGTGCCGTAAAACTCAATCAATCTTTGACATGTAGGAGCGGCTCTGACTCCCCTGCCATTGGAGATTTCCTATTTCAGACTCTTTCTTCGAGTGTACTCTTAACCGGGAGCACCATTCCCCTTACGAGTCTCTAACGAGCCACCTAATCACCTCGTGCTCTCGATAATTCGCTTTAATTGCACCCGACTGATGTAAACTACGAGACGAAACCTCATTGTCGACGAGTCATTATTACGATTGTTGTTGTGCACTCCTGTCACTGCTTTGCAAAATCAACGCTGCACACCCTCTTGTATTAGTCTAGGTGAGTTGGCAATTAGCCTGCCTAGAGTACGAACACTCTCGCGTCGAGACCAGACTGGAAACGCGAGAGATTCGTATTGATGGATATACACGTTATAGTTATTTATCGCAGCTATCTCTATCATTGTTCTCGCACGAATCGACTAATGATTGTTCTGTGGCTGACGTGCCAGCTGGTATCCCTGGGTGTGGTCATTAATAAAACCGTCGGGAGTAAAAGCCGATCTTGTTCCGTGCTCCTACGGTAGGTTCTCGCGTTTGGCGAACAAAGGAGAAGCCTTCCGTTGACTCAGGCTACGAACACACTTGAAATGGATACTCCGAAAATTCGCAGGATGCAAACCTGTTCTCTCTGAAATCCACCGACCGACAGTGGCACCTACAAAGCGGCCGAAAACGGTTAATTGAGAGAGTTGCAGATTTATATTGGCTTCGAGTTTCAACAGAATCTTCAAAGCGCAAAAAACCTTCATGCTTTTCATTATGGATAACAGGCTTGCGGTAGTAGAACATGCCGAGTTATGCTAAGCGAACGATCCCATTTAACCGATGGAGAGACCGACTAATTTGCAGAGTAATAAGGCTAGAGTTACATTTGGTAGCGGTTTTAATGATCACGATTTTAATGGCGGCTCCTTATAAGTCTCGCGTGCTTCTAATACGAGAGGTCCGCGGCTTTCGTGTCCTGAGCAAATAACACTTCAACCGAAGTGAGAGAGAAAGAGAGAGAGGCGAGTCCTCCGGTGGGATTAGACGTTAACGGGGTTAATGGCTGTAATTTTGCTCTTTCGATTAATGCTCGAAAGTGTTGTCACCAGTCTCGGTAAGACTAGTCACGTTACGGAGCACGTCCTCCGCGAATCGTTCTGGTCCCTCATTACTGGCACGCACGGGAGTGACGCGTGACAAATATATCAAGTGTGTCACTCCAACGAGGAGTGTCCTTTCCACTCTCTCCGGAGAGATAAGAAGAGATTCACCGGACGAACCGAGATTAGAGGCAAAATTGAGATGACTTTGCTTCAGTGAGATAAGAGTAAACATTTCAAAGATTATCTGCCTAGGCATTAATTTATTTCTGAACCGTCGATAAGCATCTATGTACAAGCGCTCCTATTCTTCATTTAGCTCACTTTACCGCCGAATCAAAAGAATCGCAAAAAATGGATATTTGTGAATCAGTTGGTTTTCGAAGATTTCTAGGACTTTGCGTATGAAGCAATTTCGAGGTAGAACTATATAGGAGCGTGGAGGAACCTAAGGTGGAGGAGAAGTCTCGCCGACTCGGAGAAATGAATTGGCTGCGCCGAGCAGGGTTGCCGCTGGTAGGGTGCATTCTGGAGGGGAGAACAAAAATATGGAGTAGTGGGCAATAAGTCCATGGAGGGGAGGGAAAATGGGCGGAGTCCATCAGGGAGGGGCAAGATTGTGGGCGAGCCTTGCTCCGGGCGAACCGATGGGGGTGACACGGGGCGGGAAGAATAGTGATTTCTCGTTTGGAGAGTGGTAGTGGCTCGTATACCTGTATACCTAACCACCCAGCATATCCAGATGCTGCAACGATTGTTTTTACCGAAATTTCCAACAAGACTCTGGACGAGATACGCTGATTCGACTGAGCAACAACGATTTGCAGTACAGAAGCCGTGTCTGCCTACCACGTGAAATCTACCTGTATTTGCAATTTACTAAGAATCGGGTCATTTGAAAGTGTTATCGAAGATCGACGATACTCCACCTTTGCTCGAGAGAGTCAGGACAATACCATTCTCGATGAAATGCGATTAGCATTTCGGTAAGGTGGGTTTGTCGAGTAGCAACGTTAACTAATGGGACTAATGCCGTCGGCGTTGAAACGAGACTGGAAAGATATCGGAACATTGATCGTCGAGAATTCCGTCGTATCCCCACCTCACAGTCATGCTCACGGTGGTGGTGGGACAGTTGATGGTCGGTTGGTGGGGACAGGGTAGAGCTTACGGGAGTGGGCGGGATCTTCGAGCGAAGAGTTAATAGAGATACAATCGAGGGTGTCTAGTGCACTGCACGGTCCGGTCGCCGAGGCGTAGGAGGAGTGAAGGGGCAAGGGGTCGGAGGGGAAAGCGGTAAGTAGGGACCACAGGTCCCCTAGTTTAGACATCACTGAGCGACGGATGGACAGCCAGTCAGACCCGTCACAGCACCCGCTCGAGTCCTCGGAAACATCGAGAAAAGCCAATACCAACGAGACTTCTCATTTTTGGAACGGAATCTCAAGCGCATCCTTCCTCGGTGACTAAGCCTCCGAAGAGCCGGTTTCCGACATAGACCATCATACTGGATGCATCCTGCTACTTTCGGATGCTGAGATTTTCCTAGGACTCCACAAGAGCAACGGATCGAAATTCTGTAGATTGTGCAGTTTCAGTGAGAGGTGTCGCAAGTGTCTCTACCACGAGTTCTCTTACGCAAGATAATCACTTGACACTCGGTGAATCTTAGTGACAACCGACAGTATATTGCTCCGCTCGTGACCGAATTGACCCTCGCGGTTTCGCGGTGCGAATGGACATGACTGGACAAAGTGACAAGTGAAACTGCCTCACGAATATGACAGCGTTGAGTTAGCATCATTCATCCGGCGTATCTAATCGTCCCAATAGAGAAGAGTGATCCTCGCAAAGATTACATCGCCTTATAGTACTTTGCTACAGCGAAAAATGAGCGTGGCTCTCGTAACCATGGATTCGGCGTACGGTCTTCGATTGGGGATCGGTAATCACCATCACCATCTTCACCATCGGGCACATACCCCGGACAGTCACGTGGCGGCCCATCAAGATCATCAGCCGGAACATCAACCAGACACCGAGACACCACTGCGATTCAGTGTCGTCAACATCCTGAGACCCGACTTTGGACGGGAAGCAATCCTGACGACTAAAGCAACGAAACAGTCACCACAATTGACGAGTTCCCATGGAACTAGCCTTCCAGTCGCGATCCCAGGACACAGTCCACTACCTTTGCCTCGTGATCTGAGTCTCTCGGCGAATCGATTGTCTCCCCAATCGCCACAAGGGAGCAGTTTCTCAGTGCACAGGGAAAGGGACGCGTTTTCCTCGCACTGCGGGTTGACGTCACCCCTTCAAAGGCACAGTGGTCTCAGCAGGAGTGGAAGTCTCGAGAGTTTGGCCAGTAGCCGTAGTTCGGTGACCAGTAGTTCGGTCATTGGCGCACCATCCTTATGCTCGACGTCTTCTACCTTGGGTGGCGATTCTCTCAGCGGTGACAGTAATTCAGGAAGTACCAGCAATTCTACCACGACCCAATCATCTGCAACGAATGCGCAGGGCGCGTGGCCTGCTTGGGTCTACTGCACGAGATACTCCGATAGACCTTCTTCTGGTGAGTCTCGTTTACTTCTTTTTCGATTATTTCTCTACTTTCCGTAGAGTAACGAATGACTGATTAATTTGTGGAAAGCGCGATTATCGAAGACAGGTGTATCTCACTTAATCCAGTCGCAAAAGACCGTAACCAGGGTTAAGTACGCGTAATTACATTTCCTGCAGCGCATTTCTACTTAGCCATTTAAGCAATCGGAGTTCGTTAACCGTTATCCCGTGCAACCTGTTCGCATGTAAATAAATACAGTTGCATTCCTGCAACGTGTCTTATTGAAGAGTTGAAAAAGGATTTTTAAAAATCTAAACGAGTCTCGAGAATTATGTAAGAGGATCATGTGTAATTGTAGAGTTTGTGCAAAGTCACTCAGGGGGAACGTACGAATCGATATCACCTGCGAAAGTATGCAGGACCTATTTCTATGGGGTTTACAATTAGATTCGCGATCTACCCTTTGTAATCGTTCTGACTTCTATACCGGTCTCCTCCTTTCGAGGCGAGCTACCATGGTGGTCCTTTCTCAGTGCGATAATCGACTCACTAATTACTACTGGTCAGTAATTACTTCTGCAGACCAGTCCAACGAAGCATGACCTATACTTAATTCCAGGACCAGCTACTTAACCTCGTAGAATTCCTCCGAAAATTCGGATCCGGCCAAAAACTCTAATCTCAAAGTCCTTCGTAATTGGCTAACGATTCGTCAAAGAGTTCGAGCAGCCGTCATAATTAATCTTTACGAAGGGGGGAAGGTTGTTCGAAGTAAAGGGTAGCTTCCGGAAGGCAAAGCTCGTTAAGAATGCCAACAGGGTTGAGAGAGTAAGCGCGAATCGGTCCTTTATCTTCGCACGATAAAACTCGAGCGTATGAGTCAATGTTATGCCACTTATAAATATTCATTGTGTGTCGTGGCTGGTTGTTGGTTCGTGCGTCGGTCACGATGCTGAGAATTTTTTTTTTACTCGCCCCTTAGCGGTGTTTCGCTCGCGCGCGCCCAATTTGGAAATAGCCAGTAATAATCGAGGTATCGCGGCAAATGCGATAGCCGCGCAAGATAAAAGCCTCCGCCTCGCGGATTGTTACAAAATAAAATTATCTACCGGCACGAAGAGAACGAACAGAAGCCCACCGCAGAATCGGAGAGACCCTATTCTGTTCCGCTTAATTAACATTTACATACCGGCCCTCCCAAGTATTATCACTGGACCGGTGATAAATCTTGTGCTAGTGGACGCATTTCAGGCGTTCGCCTTCTCCTTGCCGCGGCAGGATTTACGCCTGGTAATTTTCACTCTTGCGGAAAAGCTCGTGGCTAGGTATAATTTGACGTTACTACGTGAAAATGTTTTTCACGCTGCTATTCAACCACTGGATCAAATCATTCATATTTAACTGACTGAGCTAATATTTCTTTACTCTCGCTACTTTTGTACTCTTTCATGCGATTTTACAAGATTAGCAAATCTAATGCGTTGGCTTCTTTGATTTCAGGACCAAGAACGCGAAGGGTGAAACGAGCTCCGACCGCCAAGGCCACCACCCCCGAAGAGAAAAGGCCACGAACAGCATTCAGTGCTGAACAATTGGCAAGATTGAAACACGAATTCGCGGAGAATCGATATCTAACGGAACGCCGAAGACAGCAGCTTTCACGAGATCTAGGTTTGAACGAAGCTCAGATCAAGATCTGGTTCCAGAACAAGAGGGCAAAAATTAAGAAAGCCAGCGGTCAAAAGAATCCACTAGCTCTGCAGTTGATGGCTCAAGGCCTCTACAATCACTCGACGGTCCCAGTCGACGAGGATGGTGAGGAAATCGTGACTGGAAGGAATCATTAATGACGAATCGTAGAAACATTCCGCTACGTGACTCTCCTCGTTACTTCGAAATCGACGATAATTATCTCCCTTTTTCCACTCGATTCCGACACGTTATTGGTGGCTCGCAATAACTCGCGATTTCGCGAGAAATTGTGCACGAGTTATTCTCCTAGCCACGTGACATATTCCACTGGATACGATAAAAGTAAGAATATCGAACATATCCGAGAGAATCAACCGGAAAACAATTTTATCCGGTATTCGAATGGAGAGGTCTCGTGGTGTTCGATCGCGGGAAACCTATGCCTCGGTTTCCTTCGCGAGTCACCTATTACAGACTGACAAGAGACTTTATACCCATCGATTACTCATCGGCGTAGCTCGCCGATTCTAGGATGCAGATAGCGATATAGAATGGCGAATTAAACGTTTAAATTATTTATTTCCCTCGTGTACATAGCTGTAAATAGAGCGAGTGCTCGTGACGCGTGCATGTGTGTACGATACCAGAAGAGATAGATCTAAACCGTGGAAAGATTATATTATGGATTACGTGTGTATGGATGTATGCATGTATGTACCTATCGAATCGCGTCGATTGCGCGATTAAGGTACCGATCTCACAATTGTATATTCCTGATTACTCTATAAACCTGTTAGATCTATATACATATACATATATATATATATATATGTATATTCAATTCGCATAGAGACTCGGAAATCTTGCGTATTATCCCAGTGTCTCGCAGTAAGTGATCACAGTATATCTAATGTAACCCGCTTACATATTGCCACCGATTAAATCGAATTAAAACCTTAGACAATGACGTTGTTCACGTTATTCTCCCTTTCACTGCAATTTTTCCATCGATACCCTACTAATGTATAGGCAAAGTTTGCCAATCTATCATTGGATCTCATCGTTCCACATTTTCCGAAATGTGCTCGGCAAAATATATCTCGTTGGAGAGAATTTCCTTTGGTCGCCATTGCGGTAATTGTTGATCGTCTATTTTTGAGTCGAGCTTTGAGAAAAAATTCTCGTCGGGGGGAGAGAGGATCAAAGGGTTGGTTGGAAGATTTACGTCCCTGAAGCATGCGCGAATGGAATGGAGAGAAAGAGGGGGTGGAAATCTGTTGGGTATAGGACGCAGTGGGCGAGCGCATTTTTCGTCGACGCGGCGTGACGCGCTAATTGATCCGAAATTAACGATCCACCCGGTGGATCCGGTGGATCTCGAGCGCGACAAGGCAAATGGAACGTGGCGAGGATGACAGTGCGCGACTAGTTCAAACGTGTTTCACACACGTCCTGTGCTCCCGATCGACACGAGATAAGCGATATATGCACCTGTTAGATGATACCGCGAGAGCCCAGACCCGACGACGGATTTACGGATCTCTCTCTCTCTTCTTTTTTTCTCTCTCTGTCGATACACACTCGAAATTGGAGTCCAATTACTGGTTGGTGAACTCGTGAAAGTTGTCTACGTTGAGGGATTGCTCTGATGAAATCCTGGGGGATTGAATTTCCCAAGCTCTTCCTCGTAATTTCGACTTCAAAACTAACAACCGAAGACAATCTTCGTCGTCTGTTGAAGATGAATCGGACGAGGTTGTATGCAGAAGAAGAATGATTTCGAGGCTTTTCAATCGAAATAGACGATCCTTAATTGGCCACACTACCGCGGGTTTGCTTTTTTTTTTATAATCTCGAGAAATTGCCAAGTAATTCCACAGGATATGAAAAACTTAACCCACTTAATGCCTGACAAACCACCAACTCCACGCGAGTGTTTCCTTATACCTGTATCTCGAGATTAGACAAAAAACGCTGTCCGCTTTGGGAGAATTACACCGACGTAATACTCCGGGTGTGACGGTCAAGAGTGCGTTTATATACTCTTACTTTTTCTCGGGGCTTTTTCAATAAGACCTCCAGAAAACTATTTCACTTTCTGTAGAAGGGAAAGAATTCGAAATGAACGAGAACTTTGAAACAGGTTGAGTAACAAGTTAACACCATAGTGTCTCTTTACCTCGATAACAACGGTCCCAGTTAAAACTCACCCCTTGGCAGCCTTGGCCTGCAATGCTAGTATACAGTAGTGAAATTTCCGTATTTTATCCGTGACGAACGGCGGTCCATAGAGGGTGCACGAGTGAGCGCTTGAGCGTTATTAATTATCATTAATTTGAGCGAGAGTGGGGGGGGAGGGGTTAAGAGTGGTGCGAGGTGTTTCGGACGATGGTGGGCCGCTCGCCACCGTGGAAACAAACGTGGCGAGCTAGTGGCCCGAACTGGGGATAAATTACAGAGTCGTTGTTTCTGGCCATTGTATTTAACTGCGGCGATGCGTAATTGCTGGAACGGCGCTGGCGCTGTATGCGGGGCCAGAGCGAGTAGCCAAGAGTGGAGAACGGCAAGCGCAGGGTGGAGAAAACGAGTTAGAAGCGAGGAGGATGAGGAGAAGGCCAAGGGGATGTTGGAGAGGGAGCTGCCACTGTGGTCGAGGGCCATACTCATCGGAATGGCCATTAGGGGTCTCGGTGTGCCCACTAGTGGCTCACTAAATTTCACCTTCTTGTGCCCTCGGGACCACCTTGCGATCTTCCACAATTAATGGCTGCGACCTGCACGCCTGTTTATTACAATATCAGCCAACAGGCTAGAAGTCCTCTGACCCATGCTGCCAGTTTCGCGGAAGCACCACCACCGTTTTTGTTCTTCCTCGGGCTTCACTGGAATTGGAAGGGTGGTTCGTGCGAATTGCTTCCGTCTCTGGTATTAATTCTCAAATTTCTGAATGAACGTTGCTGAGATAAGTTACCACTGATATCCACGGAAGATTGATTGTTCTCCTTGGATATTCATTATCGGACCTGCCAGACGAATTTGCAGAATGTTCCAATTGTCCGCAGATTGACTTGGTTCGACGAGGCTTGAAGTAGCATTGGAAATTCACTGTGGACATAAGTCACCCTATTTCGAGTGTCGTCAAGCGGAAAAGCGGTCTCTTGTGATAGTTGGCCAACGGGTTCCGATGTCGTTGGTTGCTGCTAACGAGTGTAACGAGGGCCATGGGCCGTCAAATTAAAAGCGTGAGGAGGCGAAGCGAAATTTATTGCTGCGCTTTCGGGAAGCGCGCGGCCAAAGCCCACTTAGCTGCCCGTAAATGCGTCTTCTCTTGCGTTCTCTCTATGACGACACCGCGGCAGATGTCCCGCCAATAGATCACCACGCGGGGAGAAAGAGCTTTGTGAACGCGTGTCGCTCGTCGGGTTCGACTTTAAAGAGGTACGTATGAGTTACCGCGCGCGTCCTACTCCCGCTTGACTTTTTGCAGAACATCGTACCAGACTCGATTGCGAGCCGCTTTGGAATCGAGAGCCGCCTTCAGGGAAGGTCAAGATTAAACGTTTTGGAAGCTTTGCCACACAGGCCACGTGCCTCGAGTGTGTTTCCAATTAAGGGTTGCTTCGGTACGATATAGCTGATAGGACCAATTCTCACAGAAATTAACCCAGAAATCATATTCGTACAAAATAGATTGAAACTCAACTGTTATTTTCTTCTTCTTCAATTCTCTCAATTTTGTGAGAATTTTGTTAATACGAGTAAGAGAAATTGAACAAGATTTTCTCGTATTTGATCTTGACAGGAGCGTAGAGAATCGCGAGAGAAACAAAACTAGGAAACTAATTATAAATCGTACGGGTGGTTTTGATATTCGCAATGCGGATCTGCCGAAAGATGCGCTCGCCCGGCCGTAACGCGTAATTGGCCTGGCTGTGAACGCGACATTAGATCCTCGTTATCCTAACGAGCTGAAATAGCGCGCGATTCTCGGGAAGAGAAGCTCGATGAAAATCCGCACGCTTCGTGCGCGCCGTTGCAACCGAGGCAATTCAACTTGGTTGCTCTATTTTTCTTCAATAACGAGAGATTTAGAGCGTCCAAAAGAGAAACCACGAGTCTCTCGGACGGTAGCGCGGTGTCGAGTCGCACCGCACAGTAGAATAATCCCGCATGCGACAGACACACATTTTCCCTCAAATTGCTCCTGCGCTATTATCTTTTCTCACATTATTGTCGTCATTATATCGCGTTTTCTAGCGCTCTGATCTCATGGAGAGCTTTTCCAAAGCTTAGAGTTAGCCAGAGAATGACTAAGGATCTATGGATCGCTGAACGCAGAGTCTAGGGTAAATTGACAAATGTCAGACGTAGGAAAAGTCGTACAATATTCTTCGAGAGATCAGCCTGACGGAGCAATCAGTTCCGGTGTCCATGCATAGCTAAGGCCAGAGCGATGAGCTAGTGAAAGGTTTTAAACGAAAGCGTTGCAAGGGCTATGACTGATTCCTCACGGTAGAAGAAATTCCTTTCCAAGAATGCTACGTTAGCTTGCTCATACATCGAGTCACTAAATATTCATTTCGTATCTATTACAATCTCCCACTTCTCATCTGGTATGCATGCTTCTCGTGGAAAAGATCCACATGAATCATACGATGCATCTGGTGGACATCTTCAGGTTTGCCGCAAACCGAAAGATTCACCAACAACTCAATTCCCCGCATTACGGTTGCACACGAGAGGTATCAGTCTGGTTGACGCGACTCGTCAGAGACACCGTTCCGAAAGAGTCGAAGCAAAAAGGTCGAATTGGCGGCCTTTCGCAAGGAAGAGGATCCGCTCGTTCGTTCGTTCGTTCGCATCTGGTTAGCAGTTACCTCCCACGCGCTGGCGCTTTGTCGCGCGGCGGGCACTAGGATCTTTGCGCGGTGCGCGAGGTCTTTTGCGCTCGAGGTACCAGCACAAGGGCATAAAGAGGTTCTCTCTCTCTCTCTCTTTCTCTTGTGTGTATGCGCGCGCGCGGTTTCGGTCCGTCTGTCGCGAGAGTCCCGAACATGGCAGAGCGAGCTCACTCTTTCCCTCTGTCTCCGTTGCTCGTCGGTTCGCTCGCTCCCCGACTATATGGGACCCACGAGTTGTCGGTAAGAGTAGAGAGACCACCCAACGCGATCGCGCGAGACTTCTGAAGCCGAGCGAGCGCCGGCTACGGAGTCGAGGTTCCTCCGTGATGGAGGAGGACGGCGATAAGCCAACGAGTAAAAGGCCGAAGCCGAGGGAAGCCGAGTGACGACGTGCCCAGCCAGCAAGAAGAGGACCAACTCCAAACGAGAGAGAGAGAGAGAGAAGTGGGTGCCGCGAGAACGAGGTACCAGAAAGAAGAAGAAAGAAGGAGAAATAGGGAGAGATAGAAGGCGACTGAGGATCACTCCGAGGGAGATGAAGATTCCTGAGGGACGATACGAGAGAGACAGAAGCTCTGAGGGGTCGGTGGGCCTGCAAGAGGCCCGGAGAGCGCGGGCATCTGGGCAAGGAATGCTTGTTGGGTCATTAATGCCCCTCGCTATGCACGCTCCTTATGGATCTGACCAAATCAGTGACCGATTGCCCTCGCTCCCTCTCTCTCTCTTCCAACCTATCCTGCGAGAGCGCAACTTTGCCTCCGCGTCTCCACCGACAAAGTCCTCCGTGGCTCGCATGCCCACGCTGCTCCAGCCCACGTTCTACCCCACGTTCTCCCCGTACGTTCTCTGGCCCAAGTCGAAAGCCTTCCTCTCGGTAGTTTCGGCTAATTTTTAATTATCGGTTAACGAAGCGGCGGTCCGTGTACCCTCCGTGAACCATCTACCACCCCTCTTAGTTGCCGCTGGTTTACTTGATTTACCGAGGCACACATGGATTCAACCACTCGACCGTTTCGTTTCTCTTCTCCTCCGCTTCGTCTCCCGATTAGCTGGCTACGCTGTTCATTTCGGTGGGCGAACTCGCGAATTTTGGCCCCGAGGCGAGGGAGACGGCTGCGCAGAGGGTGCTGAGTAAAACGCGTAACAGCAGGTGTGTCCAGGCGATGATACTAATCGGGAGATCGCGATTCGACGTGCTCTTACCTCGAGCGTGAGGCGCTCGAAACTGTTGGGTGGAAATAATTTCACGGGTTATAGAGTGACGAGAGTCACTCCAGGGTAAATTCAGACGGTCCATGCTATTCCTCGACGAGTAATAACCTTGATAATGAGTGCACCGATACTTATATTCACTGTTTTTAATGGGCACGCGATACTTATCGGACCCTTGACGCAAGGGGTCAGGGAATTAGAGCAAAGGTACAAGAAACACGACGATAAAAAGGGGCGCAGGTCGGAAAAATTGTAATGGCACTTTGCACTGAGGGGCGTTGGTAAAGACTACGTTTGTATCTGTTTAATGCCTAATTGTATCAACAGGATAAAGAGGGAGGAGAAAGAAAGAGGAAGAGGTCGGTGGGCTCCGCTACTGAGCGCGGATACCTGCCATACGCGCTGGTAATTAAATTCTTTGAGAGAACGATCGTGGAATGCGCGGCCCGGGCTACGCAATTAAAAGGGAAACGTTTCGTTTCGTGGCCCCAAAGGACTCCGGTAATTAAAAGAATACGACTCGTAATCGAGCCGAATCCTTCGCTACTTTTTCTTTCTCGCCCCGTTCTCGCATCTTGGCCTCTTAGCCCTCGAGGAGCTTCTGCGCTGCTCTCCGTTCTACCGCTGTCACCTTAACTTGGTCCTTTTTCACTTTTGCGCCCCTACTGGCTCCACCTTCCTTCGCGATTCGCGCGAGATATCCCAGTTTACTTTCGTGAAAGTTGCCCTCGCGTTGCATGCTAATGCGATTCTTTTTTTAGCCTCGAACCACCCTCCCATCTCTGGATCACGATGATTCCGACGTTTCTACGGGTCTCAAATAATTCGAGGTAATTATCGCACACCACCCGGGACGAATTTGAGATTTGGTCTCAATGAGACGAGAGAAAAAATCATTATCTTGGTTGGTCCCTCCCAAATACCAGTCTGCTACCGTGGAAAGGAACGCGTCTTTCTCGTGCACGCCCTTCAGATTTACGATAAGAGCAAACTCTGGTCTCTTTGCAGCCAGTTCCGGTAGAATTGTGTGGGCCGTTTCGAAAAAGTTAACCAGGTGTTTATCGTGCTGAGCAACGAACTCAAGAGTCCCCAATCAGTTTCGAAGGGAACGTGCTCCTTGTCCGCACTTAATCGGTCAGATAAAAGTCGTAAAGTTAATGACGATATCGCAGTAAAACTTTCAGGAGGTATTATAACGGATGACACACGAAATTTGATAGCATCGGAGTATCGAGCACTCACAGCACTTTGGTAAAGTCTTCTGGGCCTTTCGAATCTTCCGTCATTAGAAATTCAAATTATTCGATCGTTCCGAGAGAAGAAGAATCGTCGATTAGACAGCCACGACACGTTTCGCGTCGAAGGGTGCTATAAATGACGGAAATACTATCGCGAGGCAAAAAAAAACGTGTTGGCAAAAGTTCGAGGGAGCAAAAGAGACCGAGAGAAGGGAAAGCGAGAGGACACAGAGTTTTATTGCCGCCGCGTGGCTGATTCGACACGCTACCAGGTGCCGCTCAAAAATCCAGCTTGATTAAATTTTTGATCAAATTACTTCGAGTTAAATAAACATCCGGCTGGTGGAAGGGTCCACTCACACTCTCCCTAGTTTCGAAACCAGAAATTGGGGGCTGGCGGGACTCGCCCCGCTTTCGCGAATTCCGCGCATTCGTTCACGTGGCTCTCTTTTCTGACGATCCGACAACTGTGACAAATCTTTCCTCTTCGAGTCGACTCCACTCCTGTTACTTTTTAAAGCCCCACATTCCACGTAGTCCTTTTACCGAGTCTCGATTCATCGAAATAGAGATCCCTTAGACACGTGCCATTAGGAGAAAATGAATTCGTTGCTAATTACTACGGAAACTAATGACTTTTCAGAGTAAGGAATAAGAGCAGCAGATCGAAGAAGTCGAGTATCGGAGTTCAGGTTGTTCGTAAGAACAAAAGCGAAAGCAAAGGAAAAGAGGGACTGGCAGGAAAAGACGAACGAGAAAAAGGGGTGGAAAGAAGAAGCTGCTCCTCGAACGCACTTATTCGCGCGGTCGTGTCCAAGGGTGGAGCGTAACGCCGGTGTAATATAACGGGTGGCGTCGCTTTCCACCCTAAGAGAGGGGTGCGTTCCCTACCCTTGGCCACCCCTTCTCGAGTAAACTGGTAATGAGACTAATAGACACGTACTGCTCGTAAAAAGCGCTTCCGCGAGTTCCTAAAGTTAAATGCGAGAAAGCGAGTCTGGCAGCGAGCGCGCAATTTTATTTTGTGGTGCCTTTACCCTCTAACCCTACCGTTCTCTTCGCCCCTCCACCGAATGTAAATTAAAGTTAGCGCGGTTCTTCCCGTGCTTTAATTTGGCACGTCCGCGCGTCGCCACCGATGTTAATTTCCCAGCGCGAGAGATGAGCTCTGCTGTTATAATTTGGCAAGGCGTGTAAATACTCTGGTTAATTATTTCAATATAGCCCACAGGTGTTGTACTTTTAAACGTGTCCTCCTTTTCGCTTCTCTTCCAGCATGCACGGAAATTAGTGTAATATCCTTCAAGCATTTCATTTAAGTTTATGTTAATGTGTACTCGCATAACTATACGTTCGTTTGACTCGGTTGATTATTACTCTTAAATTTCAAGTATCGCGGTCGAGTTACTTTTTCCCGACGGCTCGGGGTGAAATCTGCGGACGTAGAAATAAGCATCGTCATTCGCGTTAAATTGAGGATGTCGCTGGTGGAAAATAAGAATTTAGGACGATGAGAAAGCCGGTTGAAACTTCTTTGCCGGAAGACGAAGATAAGCCACCCTCGTTCGAAGAAGGTTTTAAACAGTTAATTAAAAAGCAGCAAACTCGAATTATTTTCTTCGAGCACCAAAGTCACGCTTTACAAGGAGAGAAACATTTGTCTTTGGAGATTACTTCCTTGAGCCCTATTAACGAGTGTTGTCCAGGTACATTGTATACATATACTATGAGTATCACTACTCTAAGAAATTAATTTGAAAAAGTAGAGAAACCAACTGATCGATCAGTGACTATGGAGATGCCTTATGCTTATTAACGACCTCACACTCGAGTTCCACCTACGCAGCTTCTCATTGCGATGCACCCTCGAGAGCGAAAGGCACAAGTCATGCACTTCATCGCCCTTTTCAATTCATCGGTGCGGTTATTTAATCAAACATTTCTCTACTAGCGAGGGTGCGACCCTTCAGGTCTGCCAAGCGGAAGGGAGGAAAAACCATTTCCTCGAGAGAATCCGAGAGTTCGCACCCACCTTCTCGAGCGGACTGGGCCCACTAAAGCTACCCGATAACATTGGATTCATCCAATGCTTACTTTTCCAGCCATTTGTCGGGATTTGCTCGATAGGGGTGGCGGCTACCCCTTAGTCGCATCTTTTTCCCAGTCGTTCGACAATATGCTTACTACCCTCTCTGATGAGAGATCGACCAAGGGTGAGCGACAAGCGCATCATTGTTCAAGCGTATGTGCACATATCCTGGAAATCATCGGGCGGTAAAACGCAAAGTGGATTCACTTGTTCGCGCAAAGGTTCCTAGAAGCAATCTGATTAAACGGCATCCCGTAATGGAGGTTCATTAGCTTCCCAAGTTTCCTCAGGGGCTCGACTGGGTAGCGCAGTTACGAGCTTAGATAACTCGTCAGCTACAGAAGCTTTATTCGACCTTTCCTAACGCTTCGCAAGGACTCTTCGCGTAAATTCTATCCTTCTTCCTTTCAGATTTAGCTTTACGGTCTACGCAGGATTATAACACCCGACGCATAATTCTCCAATTCTCACTTCTTCCGCCGTCGATTATGGCTCTTGATTGGCTGGTAATTAATTCCTCCGGAGGATAAACTTAATCTAGCAGAATTTCCATTAGCTCGAGCAAGATTGAAGCGATTGCTCTTCAATGTGGAAAATTGTAGTGCGAAGCGGACGGTTTCAGTCTCTCGCGAGTGTGACGCTGACTAGACAATGTCGTAGTCGCGTTTCAGCAGTTTCTCTGGTAGAGGAAGAGCTCGTTGACAAACGCGAGAGGTTGAAGCCAGCGAAAACAGCACGTTCGAAGCCCTGTGGAAAGTTGGTGGCCGGGTGGTAGTGCAAGCCGCGAGAGTTTAATACGTCGCTGTCAACGACTCTTTGAAGACGCTGTTCGCACCACGATCCCGAAGCTCTTTAACGGTTGCGGGGACCTCCTCGCGATCTGGCAACCACCAGGAAGTCGTGCCAACTCGTCGAATGCTTCTCGACTTTTTGCTCCCACTGCTCGTTCTCCAGCTATTCGCCCGTAATGAAACGCGTTTCTTGCGTGTACGACGGAATGTAGCCATAAGCGCGAGCTATTTAATCGACGAATTATGATAATTTTAAGAATGTTCTAGATTTTTTTCGCTGCTACAATTAACTATGAGGAATTGACGTCAAATATCCTCGAGTAGAATTTTCCTCTATATATCTGGATAACTTGGGGAAGTAAAAAAAACGATCTTTGTTAACTAAATTCACCGTTTCCTGCAATCCCACGATACCGAGAAAATCGTCTGGAGACACTCGGTGGATCGTTCCGAGAGTAATGATCGAGAAGATCGTGCAAAACCAGCGCGATTTTCACGGATAATTTATAGCGATTATTATTTCCTCGAGTGCGAGAGGTATGGATCGGCGGACGAAGGTAGAAGGAGAAAGAGAGAGAGAGAGAGAGTGGGGTTCTTGGATCAGATTTATCGCTGGTTCCTGAGTTATAAGGCGGTATAAGATCCCAGTCTAAGGCTCGTAAGTCATGCCAGCGAGCGAGTACATGTAACCACGCGCGTCACCGTGCTCTTGCAGTCTCCGCGAACCGACCAAGAGGCGCAAGAAGCCCTTTGTTCCTGATTGCACTGTCGTGCTTATAATTAGTAATGGATCTCGCGGACTATTCTGAAGATTCCCACGTGCAGCCGAACGAGCGCCACATACCCTATTCGCTAACTACAACTGAGATCAGAGCAGTTACAGTGGAAATAGTACCATTTTATTGAACCACGTGATCCAATATGGGTAATCGTTGTATCCTGACAGAACACGTTTTGCAGGACGAGTAGATCGCGAAGTGCATTGTCACGTTTTTCTATCACTCCCGATTTTATCTTCGATCCACCGTGAGAATACACACAAAAGAATAGATCGAGTGGATGTTTTCGCCAAGTTTTGTACGAATAAGAAAGTGCTATAAAGGCGCCCCTTGTCAACTGAAAATGTTTGCGAGTTATATATCGAACATATCGTATCCTCAGAGAGACCCACGATTTTCCGCAATAATTTCTCAGAATTCTTCGAAGAAGCACTTACGAATCTATCGACCTTCTCATCTCAAAAATCAAATCACCCTTTCAAAGGCGACACGGTTCGGAGTGTGATAAACTTTAGAGAAAGAGAAAATGGCGAATAACAGAGGAAACCAATTCAACCGATGGATAAATCATCGCGAGACGGCAGAGAATAGTCGGAGCAGTCGTCGAAACAAATGACCATGGCTGCCATAACGCATAGTGATGCCTTAGGAGAGAGAAAGTCCGTCACTTATCACGTGCCAAACACGTATTGGTGTAACGTTGAATCCTCAGTGGAGGCAAGAATGGTAGAGAAAGGGTGCTTTCAAGGGTGTCGGAGCAAGGGTGCGGAAGTGGTCGGTTTGTGGCTCGGCGGGCGCGGTGAACCGTAAGTTATTGTTTATGAGACCGACGGGATGATCCATCGCGATGGTTGCTGTACCGCGATAGCGTCCACCGCGGTACCCAACCGATCTGGCCACCGTATCTAACCCCATTACAGAGTCGCCGATGCCGGGACACGATCTCAAATACACACTCCTCCGAGGGCGCTTCTTATCAGGGGAAGAACAGTCCTACGCAACCGCGCACATCGTCATTAATCAGCAGGAATATTATATATTTTTCACCGAGTGCCTCAGAGTTCTAACGAGAAATTTTAAATCGTCAGAATTTTTACAATGGCTTTCTTTGAGTTATTACGATTCTGCCACGTGTAAAAAGAAACTTGGCATTCGTCGCGGCTGATTAGCACATCGGGAAATAAAAGAGCGACTGATTGTGCCGATTACTTTGCTCGCAAGAAAGCTCGTTTCACGGGGAGATCCGTACTCGCGGAAAAACTCGCCGCTTTTCATTTCGCGTGTACGAAGGATACGTGCGGGCAGCTTGGTTTCATAGCGGAAAGCCATATTTCCGGCGCGTCGCTTTTTCTAGGACACTCACGCAGGGTAATTACGGTTAAGATCGAAGCAAGAGTGAGAGAGAGAGAGAGAGAGAGAGAGAGAGATAGAGAATGAGGTAGATGTACGAGGAATAGCAGGGATCACGTAGATCGCAAGGAGAAGAGAGCATGAAAATGGGTTCGGGGAAGCGGTATGGCGGCGCGGAATCGGGGCCACCGCGAAGCGGAGAATGCTCGTATGCTCTGTCCATGGAGGACACGCGTGCTTCTGTCGGCGGTGTCGCGCTTGAAAAAAGCTGCAATACGAGGGTAATGCGCGCGTGGTTCGAGTGCGTGCGCGCCCGATGCGAGATAATCACGGTCCCGAAGCTTTTCTTGCGACCGTTCCGCTTACCACGGCAATGGGGTCTCTGCCTTCCGCGGATGACACCCGAACGCTTTTATTACCCGTAATCGGTAGTACTTAAGGTTCGTTCACGTGCGCGATAACGCGCGGCGCCTTGAAAGAAATGCCAGCCCTCCAATTCGACGATGGCCCGCGGAAGATTGGACTCTCTCTCCCCTTGCATTCTCCTCTCAACGCCGATTGCTGCGATCCTCACCTTTCATGTTCTTTCGATCTACGAGCTCTGCTTCTTGCTTCTCGACGATTAGAATTGGAACTCGATTGGGATTGCTAAATTCGAGACCACCTGGGATACCAATTCGAATCCTTCTCACGATTTCTCGTTATTCGATAGTCTTTTCCCTAACTGGTACAATAATGCTTTATTGACTTTATGAGTCAAAAGTCAATTCCAATAGTACGAAACACTTTTCTTGTACTTCACTGTGGGAAAATTTTGAAAAAATCTTAAAGGATCGAAATGTCACCCTTGTCATCCATATGTGTTCGTCACGAAATTCCCAGTAACGATAATCACTCGAAAGCGCGTCGAATCCGAAACTGAGCACCGGATCATATCGAATGACGAGGAATACCGCGACATTCCGCCGGCTGAAAATCAAGCGTGGGTACCGCGTCTGATGAGCGTGTGTCGGAGCGTGTGAGAACGAGGAGCAGCCGAGAGAAAAAAGAGGAGAAGGGGGTCCGCAATGGAATGAGATTTCGCGTGTAGCAATATTTAATAAGGTCCTTAGTAAGGGAGCCACCAAGGGGTATAATAGCGAGAGATGGGTGTTGTGAACGCGTCAGCGGAATGGGACCACCCAACTGGGCCCCGTGCCAAAGCCCGCATATACGCGCGGCCATCTCACAGCCTATGGCCACGACGATCGAGCAAGCAAGAGAGCAAGAAAGAACACGAGAGGACCCAAGGAACCCATGGGCTCCCATGGATCACTCGCTCCACCCGGGTTCTCTCTTCTCTTCTCGTTGGGAGCGCGGCCCGGGAATGTCACTCGAGTCACCTAAGTCGGTAGCCGAATTGTTTCCATGCAAACGAACGGGCCGCGATTAAGAAAGTGTCCAGCCACGGTCCCTGGAATGCGGCGCGGCTGCGCCGGAAAGGGACTTATCTCGATGTCGATCTTTCACTCTTCTCTTTCCGTCTCCCTTCGGTCCTCGACTGGCCCAGAATTCAGACACTCCGATCTCTCGTGAAAACTTGCGAGAATTTTCTGCAATGTCCTTCGCAAAGAAATCTTACTCATCGCGAGTGAATATGGTAAATCTAACGATAGTTATACGAGTTACGCTTGAACAGTGTCATTTAGTATTTATCCTCTTTCAAGTTTGTTTTACTTATTCGAGTGCTCGAGTTAATGCTTGATAATACGTAATACCCATCCAATCGAACCGATCCGCACTTTTCGTTATTACGAGTCTCTCGCAGTTATCTACCGACTGCAATCATAATCCGCGGGCATCATAAATAGGAAAGCGAGGCGCGAGCGTTCCGGCTTCTCTCTATTTGACTTGCAAATTCACGTCGATCGCAGCATTCAGTCTCAATCGATGCTGCTCGATGTGGTTAGACGCGAGAGGTGGTAATCACCGTGTAACCACTAATTTATCGAATGTATAAATAACTCGCCGGCGAAAGATTGTGTACCGTGTAGTAACCAACACGGGCGTCAATTCGCAATTGGAAATATCAATGTATGAGTTCGATGAAGGAAGACTGAGAAAATTGCCTTAGAGAGTATAGTATAGGAAGATTCTCCGCCCAGTCGAGAAAACCAGAGAATTCGTAAAGTTCAACGCCTTTTCCTGAGATTCAAACGATCAGTTGAATCATCTACCCATTAAGTTGAGATCTAACACGCAATCGATACTGTGCGTTGTTAGGCAGTTGGATATATCGATAATGCAATGAGAATCGCGAATAAGACATTATCGTGTCGAACACGAATTCTGTCCTTGAACCACGATGAACCAATGAGTCTAACAAGAAGCATAGTCACCGCGAGAAGATACCGCTGGACTCTTAGGCACGCCTTACCAGTGCATGCCGGTAATTAAACAGAAAATGGACGTTAATAAATTCTCATGAACCCCGACCAGGACCAACTCGACCGACTGGATCGTCCCTCGTAAAATGCACCGTGGGAAAAGGGATGCGCTTTCTCTTGACGCTGATCCCAGCCCCCAGGAAACCACCTCTTCGCCTTCTCTAATCGCGGCTCTTCGCAAACCTCGAAACCGACCGCGATCGGGTTTCCTCGATGCGGCTAATACCGGATCTGATCGGATCCCGCGGTTGCGCGTCCTCTAAGATCTCCTGGATCTAAGCCTGCAATTTAAAATTGAAATCGCTTCCGCGGCAGCTACAATTTCGGCGGGGCACAAAATCGTGCCGTTGTCAGAAGAATCTTGCGACTAAACTCCTCTTTACGCGCAAACTGCATAATTCTAGTCTTAAGCTCCATTCCTCGTCAATTAGTAAACGGTAATTTTTCGGTGAAAGCTACTGCTCGCGTTACGTAACACGATTACGAATCGAAAAACACTGGGACCACTTTCTTCACCGATTGGTAATTGAAAATATAAATGCCGCGGGACTTAATTATCGAAAACGAAGGTAGCTTTAACGCATATGGAGGAAAGGCGGGCTTGGAAGAGCAGAGGGCAATTCGCGGATACACTGGCACAACTCGATAGTGGTTTCTCGCGGATAAACGATTGGCAATTACCGAGGTGATAAATTCTCCCGGAGTAAATCGGTGTTTATAGGATCGTGCTCCATGTTGCATATACAATAATTAAGCGATGAAGAGGAGACCCGGATGCTCTCGGGTCGATCGCGCCCCCCATAGATCGCGAGATTGACTGGCCACGCTCGTCGGTGCTTGTTCGTGAATCCAACGTCGGTGGATCGCGTCGATACAAATTGATATGGACGACTGTCGTGTTTTTCGATATAGATATGGGCTCGTTTATAAGATTTTAAATAATTTCACCCTCAAGAGTCGACTGACAGTGATCCACTGCCACTTAATATCAGTTTATGATTTTTCATTCGTTTCGAAGAATCCAGAGGATTTATTTCACAAGTGGAATAATAATATAGAGTATGCGAGCATCTCAGTGATAGCGAAACGATCGCGAACGACCGTGAGTGCCATTTGCTATCGGAA
This sequence comes from Trypoxylon attenuatum, assembly GCA_963989405.1. NCBI lineage: Eukaryota > Metazoa > Arthropoda > Insecta > Hymenoptera > Crabronidae > Trypoxylon > Trypoxylon attenuatum. The sequence goes on along the minus strand of OZ022496.1, from coordinate 6,432,214 downwards.
GATTTAACGGTGAGATAATGCGGTAACTGCGTACAGGTTTGCCAATTAGAAAAATTGCACAACAGCCCGACAAACGCGTTTCACGATGCAGGTGTTCTCCTGCGTATGCTGCTCGCGTAAGACTCAATACCGAATGACCATATACGCACAATGACAATATCACCCTACCGATTGCATCCTGATCCCAATCCCGAAAAGTCGCTGACGCTTCTCGTTCCCTTTACGCGCGAATTACGACGCACGTAAGAGTGAAATTAATTCGGTAGACGGTTTGCAATGCAACAGTGAAAAGGGAAAATAATACGTTTATAGCTTGCAGCTGTTAATCTTCTCGATGAACCGCTTCAAAAGAAGTCGAGAAACACGATAAAAATTGAACGAAATTTCGTGGTCCTACCGATTCAAAATTAAAGCGCGAAATTAAAATTCTCGGTTTAAATAATCACAGTTGCAAGGGGACACTCTGTATACAGGTATAGTGTATCAGGAAAATCTGGGTTAACGAGCGTTCCCCTATCAAGTGGCTCTCGCTCCTGCAGTCTGCTAATTAACCCCGATGCTACCGTTCGCGATCTCGACACCAGTGGAAAAGATATCGCGAGTGTAACGATCACCGCACCCGCAAAAACTTCGATGGCCTGCCTTTTTCGAGCTGATCCGATAATCGAAACACCTGTTCGCGATTAGCGCGTCGTTGATCCGCGAGTGAGCCATGATCAAGCTTAGTAATTCTAGAAGTGGTTCTGCGTAAGTATAGTTATTACCGACGAAGCTTTTTATCGAAGTGAATTCATTGCAACTTTATGATCCTCTGTGGTCGACAAATGGACGAACCGTGTGGATTAAAGTGAATTATTCACGATTACTAATGATAAAAATGTAATTTTAAATTCGTTTGACCCGATTCTTACATATAATCAAGAATCGGTGTTTAAAGTTTAACTGGTACAAGTATGAAAGAAATGGATAGAGAATGCATTCGGTAGAGTTATGCGAGCGATTCGCGAGGAACCAAAGTTGAAGAGGGGGTTGAGAAAGCATGCGGAGACTAGAAGCGGGTGGGTACGTAGTCCGGCATAGTCGCGAGGTAATAGCCGATTTTTTGCTCGAACCGGAGACACAGGCCGAACCGGAGGCTTTTATTGGGGCTTAAGCTGCCGAGAAAAGAAGGTGGCTCCATGATAGATGCGAGCGAACAACGGCTACATGGGTGGCCCTCCCGTCACACGAGTCGTACTAGCCACCCCGAAGACATTCGCCGGGCCTCTGATATCACAACTCCCCGACCGCGATACTCGATACGCCCTCGTCTCGGTTATTTACTCCCCTTGGACGATCCTCGCTTAAAACGGCCAATAAAGGCGCCGGCGCCTTTATCTTATCTACCCTCGCGCAATATGATCGAGTGTGACTCTCGATTCAAGATTCACCATCCACGATTTTTACAAATAAAAAATTTCGACTATTAACGAAATGATTTCTAATGGTGTCCAAGCTGGTCTCGGGAAAACAGACATCTTACGAGACGTGTCAGAAGAACTTTCTCACGGACCTTACGCGTTTGCAAAGTTAGCAAAAACGAGACAACCTTCGAGTACGTGAAAATCTACGAGCAGTTAGGCCCGTTGCTACTAGAACCATTTAGAGGAGACACGTGGATACGAAATGCTTATTTCAGTGTGTCAAGACACGTTTCAAGTATTTAGAACAATGATTTGCGTGAAAGATACTCACACTGTGTGTTTTGGGGATCTCCGTCGATACCTTGGGACCCCTGAGACTATCTCCTTCTCCATTAATTCTCCATCCAGCACTCCGCGTGTAGCCAACAATTTAGTGTCCTCACTTTTTGCCGAACCGTAACCGTTCACAGGCTTCTTCCTACCGATTTCTCGTCGCGATACGATTAGCGAACACGATTTGTTCGGGTTTAGAACCGTTAACGACGTAACGTATGCTCTATTAACGAAGCCACGTGCGACGAATGCTGGATTACGTGTACAACGCGCGACGCGTCGATCACTAATAAAGCTATGTCTCGGTGAACAAAGGTGATACTCGGAGGAATGTATATGTATACAAAACGTAGAGCACGCTTCAACTCTGGGACATTGTTTACTAGTAGGTCCAATTCCCGGAAACGTCCTCGTGGGTGAAAAAAACTCGTAACCAAATCGGAGCGTGATATTTCGACTTCCTCATTCCGTGTCCGACAGCGAACTAGTAGCAATGACCTCGAAGGTGTTGTCATATCTATATCTCGAATTGTTCATCGATCGCGCTTGGCTTTAACCGATGTAAACAAATGATCTCTCAAGACAATTGTGCACGTATATTACATTCGAAGAATTCTCGTAACAATTCACTATTAATAAAATTTATCGATGAGATATGAATTATATTACAATAATGAAGAATAGCATAAAATAATATTAGCGAATAAAGAGAATTAATTAAAAGTACATTGAGCTTTCTTTAATTGTCTAATTAATTTTTCACTTACGCTAAGCTAGGAAATTTCCTGAACGGTTCGAGGTATACGTAATTTGTCAGAAGGGTTCGCGACGAGAAAAGCAACACCTGTATTAGTGAATAATAGACTCTCACGAAGCCGGACGAGCGCACGTCGAAGCGAGGAACTTTAGAGATCGATCGGGTATCGCGTCGATCGGCATTATCCCCGAGCACTTTGAAGAGGGCACAATAAAAAAAAAGGCCAGAGTCACTTGGGAATCGTTAGGAAAAAGTCCATTGGTGGGCACTGGCCACGGACTAAGATGAGAGTAAAGGAGAAGAGTGTTCGTAAGGATAATGATGCGACAGAATCGCGCTGCGGGCATTCGACAGATCCTTCATGCGCGTCGTTATCCTTTCTTCCTTCTTTCGTACTACCTGGATTTATGGGATTCGTTCGCGCGAAGAGTCGGCTCAATTTTTACTGGTCATCCAGACCTCCCTAATTAAGGAATATATTCACCCTCCAGCCCCACTTGTCGCTCGATTTTACTAAACTCTGAGCCATGTTACAAACTACCTTAAGTAATACTCGCGACTATCATTATGCTCTCGTTCGTTGCGTCCTCGAAGACTCGGAGGATCATCGTTACGAGCGAATATTAGAGCCTCGAGTAGCTTACTTTTTTTTCTTATTGGCCATTATGTAAGCCTATTAGGAGGACACGGGATATTTGAGAAAGAGGCATGGGTAATGTTTGAGGAATGCCGAAGGAGCAGGAGCAGCAACAGCAGTAGTAGTAGTAGTGGTGGTAGAAGCTAAGAGAGAAAGGGTCAAGGAGCCTCGAGGCATCGCAGAGAAAAGAAGAAGCTCGATGAGATTCTCGCTTTAATTAGTTGGAACCGCCGCGTCGAGAGAAACAATCGATGGAATTAATGATGTCGTAGATAAGAAATCAGCCGTTCAGGCTCTTGTTTTTAATTGTCATCTTCGAATTTCCTATGATCCCTTTTTCACCCCCAAAATTCTTCCTACCTTCGACTAATGCAATTAAGGACTTCATAAACACCTGCTCCTGTCCGATTCCCTAATACGATCGACCACGAATCTATTCTTCCGATTATCAGGGAATCCTCAAGGTACCACTACCCGATGCCAACACAGGTTTCTCGAGGCCTTGGTGAAACCACATCCGGTTTCACGTTCGGCTGTTGTATCACGATTGTGGTATCGCTGTTCACCACGAGAAATAATCGCGGATAGGACACGCGACAATTTAATTAACGCATCTCATTGTACTTCGGAAGTTTCTCTGCGAGATGTCAAAATTTTCTCGTAAAAGAATTACGAGCACCAGTACAATCCATATTTCAAGATTTCGCGATGAAATGAATATTCCAATCGAAATTTAAATAAATGATGGATTAATAATGATCGACGTTGAAAAAGAGCTTTCGGAAGAACCTCGTTTCGAATCGTGCTATTATGTGAAATGAAACTGGTTGGAAATGAGCACCACTGGGCCGTTTACAATTAAGCAATGTAACCGAGTCGCAGACGCGTGGAGCGTCGTGTGTGGTCCCGGGACTTGAATCCCACCTCTCTCTTTCTCCTCTTTCCACCCGGTACCAACCACCTCTCCAACTTGGTATCCCCTCCACTTCGTGGTCCTCTTCGGGCCACAGCTTCTCTCTACTCTTCTCTTCCTTTTCCTTTTCCTCTTCCCTTTCCTGATCCTTCATCGTTCTCTCTTCCTTTTTCTCTCGTTTTCTTGCTCGCCTGCACCGCGGCTCCTTGCCTTCTTCGCTTGATGCTCAAGGTGGTGACTCATCCACCTATTGACTACTACGATTCGGGAAGTTCTGATCCAATCTCTTCTGATACATCGTGCCAATAATTGGCGAAATTCGTTTAAAAATAAACTTATTCTAAATTTGAGAAAAATCTGTCGATTCGAGATTTCCTAAGTATATTTCCCCGAAATCAATTGCATATTAATTAAGGGTTCATGGATTATTTTAGTGTCTCTGAGGGGTCCGAACACGTTGCAACAGAAATATTTTTCTAACGCGTAAGGATTATACGAGCGAGATCTTTGGTAAGTTTTAAAACTCGTTCTCGTCGGTGGATAGAGCTGTGACACGCAAGGGGAATCCGCTGGAGAACGTATTTGGAGTTTGGACTTGTCTGAAGGCGCGGATGCGTAAAGGTGGACATGACACTAGGAAACTAAATACCACTCGGGTCAATCCTATGATTCTCATCGACTCGAAAACTGTCAAAAACCATCGGCCTCTTCGGGCCCATCTCACTTAATTCTCGTTAAAGTCGAGCCCGGTATCGGATCATTGACGGCTCGGGATCGTCTTACGAACTTCATTTCCTATTCACACTAGGGACCGTGTCGGCCAATAATAATAACCATGCTCTAGAATAAATTAAACCTGAAGGCCCACCGTGAAGACTTATCCACCTGTTCGTTTGATCGTGTTCGAATTAGTCCGGGTACAAAGTGAACTCATTTCCCAGAAAGTTGATAAGATATAATTATCTCTGGAGTTGAAGTCCTTCACCTCGGAAGCGTCAATTGTATTTGAAATAAAGCAAAGATCTTCGTCCAAATAATCTCGCCGCGGACCGCGTGTATTTGAGTAGCTTTCGAAGAAGTTGCCTCATAAGGAAGATCGATGGTTCCGCACATCTGTCGAGCTGACAAACTCCGTGGTCGACTAATCGGTTTCATAAGCTCACGATGGAAGTCGAATGGCAATCCCGGGCAGATACATCCCCCGTATACGCAATAATGCCACTCGGGCGGACAGTTAATGAAGAGTTCGCCATATCCTGGGATGGCAGCTGACGTTGCATTCATGCATGAGAGTGGCGCGCCCCGGTCATTTGGCCTTCCGTGCGACTAAAAACAGGCCAGAGCTCAAGTTTTGTCCCATCGGTGGCCGGTAACGCGCCTTCCATGGGGACCATGCCAGAAGAAAATTTGAGGAGAGGGGAGAGAGAGGACCTCGACGCGTTCAGGCCCACACATCGAGTTGCCAGAACATGCGGATTGAGCCATTAAAGTCGGCTTCAAGCTCAATTCGCGGAAAGCATCGCGCGAACAAGACACGAATGTGCGAACGTCTCTTGTCTCGGTAAGATTCATACTTTCGACTTCCAACGGAGTGGTTCAGTCAAATTAGTCGCAACTTCGTTTATCGGGACTTGGTTTCGCATTGAGCTAGAAGATCGCGTGGTCCCAAGAGCAAATTGAGAAGACGATATACCGGAATCCCTTGAGGGTACGACATTACGTGACTGTGCTTTCCAAGATCTCGCGCGAATTCGTTGTGGAGAGTGGTAGTGTCGGAGGATCGGCAAATTGCACAAGTCTCCCTGATTTTTTCCGGAACGTCCGGTAGAATCGCGGGAACGTTGATGCACCTAAGCACGCGCGAGGCCTTCCACGAGATAATTTATTGGTCAATCAAAATGACGCATGGAGGTATAAGGTGACACGTCAGCGTACACGGCTGACCATTAATTTTAATACCCGTCAGCATCAGATCTCGGGAGGCTGCTTTCCACGTAGGCTCCCCACTGACGGCGGCCATATCCATCGGCATCGGCTACTGTACGACTAATGCCCCCTTCACTAACGACGATCATCCTTCGAGATCTTGGTCTACCGATCTCTCACGGCCGCTACGAATTATTATCCTTCTCTTAATCCCGCTCGCCACCGATCCGCAGGACGCACTGTACTCTCTCTCTCTTTCACTCTTCTTCGATGCAAGAGAAAGCCTTTGGGCTTTCGACGGAGGAAGAGAATGAACCAGGTGAAGCGGAACGTCCTGAAAAAATCCTCTCGCTCCGCAGATACGATCGGGTGGTGGTGGTGCGGCGCGCAACAGAGCGCAAGGATCTATCGGCGATATGCTGGGAACGCGACGAGAACTATGCGACCGTGCTAAGTGCAACCTCGATTGATAGTACGTTCCCTCTCTTATCGTTGCGGTATTTTCGCCACACTCGCCAAGGGCTTTTATCTTCACCGAGGGCGAATATACTAACGCGCTAGGAAATTCTAGCTACATCCTCGAGGCGATTCGAAAACACGCCTGCTTCCTTCCGCGTCAGAGATCTCTCCCAGCACGATGGAATGCTAATGGGGTTGTTGGTAATCACGGAGAAATTTCAATCCTCCTTAGAGAAAGATGTAAGCGGGTGGAAAGCGTGGCATGTTATTCCGATGCACTAACGTGGATCTTCAAAAGCAAAGGAATTGATTCGAGTACATTCGCGTGGTGGTCGGGTCCGTATCGGGACGTCATCTCGACCACGTCTTACGTTCGGTCGTGTATCCCCAAACTGTCACGCGTTTCACAAATCATTAACCCATCGATAAGCGAGCCAGGCCTCGCAGAAGAACACCCTGCATCTTCCCCTCTTCAACCATATCAGGCTGCTGCATACATGCATGAAAGAGACGTCCCCGGCCACCGATTCCAGGAGCGATCCACGCCACCCGGACGGTCCTTTTCTGGAAGCCAGTCCTAGAGTGGAGTGTCCTTTTGCGAGTTGACCCCTATTGATCAGCAGGCATCGTTGAGTCAACCGCGTATCACTGGCCGATATCAAGCGCAAGGATTTCGTCGGGTTTGGGTGTAAAGTAGCGGAACGTTGGTTGAACGGCGACGAATCAGAAACGGATAGTCGACCGAGACGGATGCATAATTTGAAACCTCGCATCCCTCGTGGCGGGTTGCAGGGCCATGTTGCGTGGCCCTGGGCTGCGCGGAGCACGGTTGTTCAGGAATGCCGAACCAGGGTCGGCCAGGGTTAATGCCTGTACCTCGTTCTCTCTCTTTCTCTCTCTCTCTCTTCTTGCCTTCCCCTCTTCCTCCTCGCTTCCGCTAGCTCGCGGGCTTTTCTCTCTCGGTTGTATCTCATTTGTAAAGATTCTGGGACAAAGGAGCAGGAGCGATCGTCTTTATGGATCTGTGGCGCGCTTGACCCCTGCCCGGGGCCTCGAATCCGAACTCGACTCACCGACATACGGACAGACAGAAGCGCGAGTCTGTCAAGTGGCACGATTCTAATCTGACAGGGACGTATCGGTCCTCTGTTCGCGCGAGCTGTCTCGGATTCTCTCCTGCCAACCTAATCGGACGCGCTTTAACCGCTGCTTATTGTAAGTCAGTAAGAATTCCAAATTTACATGTGATCTCGTCCTGCTCACTGTGCAAGCGGCGATGACTCCAATGAGAAATTGAGAAACGAATCGCTTGCGTACACTCATTTTTTGTCAACGTCTTTGGTAAAGTCTTCCTAGCGACGTTGACCGGTCATCGATCAGGGAGGAATATCTAATTTGCGATTTTCGTCTCAAGGAAATACGTGGGTTCATCGTGGGACCGGTCAGGTATCGACGCAACGATGAACCCCCATTCGTCTCACAGTCGCAACAGAAGTTCTTGTAAAATATAATTGGTGTCGATTATTCGTGCGACTCGGTCCTTCCATCTTCAGCGTAGCTTGTACACTAATGTCACCTATTACTTACTGGGTACATCTCCCGCCACACTGCCTGGACCCTCGACGGTCTTTGCCCCTGTATCGGTCCGAAAATACTTTGACCGAAGACAGGAAAAAGAACCAAGAAAAATTTCCTTCACTTTTCAAGCTTAACTGGCATTCGACCGATCGATACATTTTCCTTTGACAAATGACTCTTCCACGATGCAGGAGAACTTCGAAACACTCTCCTACTTTGACTTTGCAACGTGGCTCTCACGTCGTGAGTCCATCACGAGGATCGCTCTTACGAAACTTTCAACAGAATTTTCCAATGCATCTTCAACCAAGTATGGAATTGTAAAGTCCGAAGGAACGAGGAATATTAATATTGCAAGAGGAAACGTACGGATCGGTGTGAACGACGTGGTTCGATAAGAATAGGAGAAGGCAGTGGTGGAAAGGTCGAAGAGATCTGACAGGGTTAAATGAAGTATGAAATGCGTTAACCGACACCACTCACCGTAACGTAGCCACGGTGTTCGCAGCAAGTAAACGTAGGCGTGGCTGGTTTGATATCAACGATGGCCACCTTTCGACTGTAAATCAATCGATATTGCGCCCGCGGGAGGGGCTTTTCATGGGGCTCGCACGCGGCAGAAACTCGCCAGCGTTACGGGGGTGGAAAAGGGTGAACGAGGGGTGGAAGCATGCGCCAAATGCTGAATGCGAATCGACCCGCCCCGAAGCTTTTATCCCAACGGGAATCCTCCCAACCATCTTTCTTTCGGCTTCCCTCGACACCCTCTGCTATTCCTCGTACTCTCGATTCTCCGATAAGCACCCCGTCGATTGATTTCTTTCCTGGTGTGTTAATTGCGATTCCTTCGTGCTCTGTATTCGCATCTGCGATCCTATCAACTTGCTCTTTGACGAGAGCACTACTTCGGCAAACATATATTTTCGACCCTTCTCTCATTATCCTTCTCTTAATTACTGACCTTTCTTATTGCGATTTGCTCCGGGCTGCCAACGAGTGCAGGTGTTGAGTGCTGGTAATCTCGCGTTGCTGGTCATTCGTGTCTGATGATAATGGTAATTGGGAATGTCGTGTGCTGCTGGTATTATTGTGGGACATTTATTTCGTGTGGAGGGTGGATTGGTGCTTTGGTCGGATTGCAGGTGGTGTCGTGTTACTAGACTTAAAATTAGAATGAAACTAACGTCAGACCCTCGTCTCTTTAAACTCATATAATAAAAGCTAGAAAAAGTGAAATTCAATTATACGAATGAGGTATTCATTTCTATAATGTGGCATCAATTTCATTCCCGAGAGTTATTCCATCACTTGGATCATGCAAAATCTGACTGACACGTAGTAATTTAGTGTCACTTAATCGTTCGATCATGCAGAAAGAGCTCGATGCGTAAGCATTGAGTCAGACTATTATCGGATGACAGGATTTCCGCGAAAGGAGAGATACTGGAATTGTGGTAGAATTATGTGAGTGGTGACGGGGACCTCGTGGAGGGTAAGAGGCAAACACATCGTGTCACTTGGCTCGATTGTGGGAATAATATTTAATTCGACTTTAAATAATCTTACACAGGTATGAGTCCTCGGTCGAGCTGGTTTTTTCTTCGCCGTACGTCGCGTAGCATAGGTAAATAAATAGCTAAGTCGTTTTTTTAAACAGTCTATCGGGATGACGCTCTCGCTAAATTGTACTTTATTTACACGACAATTTATCATTTATATATATTCACGTATATATATATATAATATATATATATATACCTTTACATAGACGCGCCTCTATTTAGTTTCATCTCTTCGCCTCTAATATGTATAATATTTTATTGCACGTTGCAATTATATTATATCTTACATTTTTACAATAAATTAACGAAAGAACTAGCTTCCTCTCTTTCTCACCGACACTCGCTAAAATGTCACACACTCTCGTATCTCTCGCCTTTTTCCAACTCGTTACGACTACTTTATGCCTCTTGAGGGTGGTTTTGGTAAATTTTGATGCACCGACAACAACATGGTCTTGCCGAGAAGACCGCGAAAATGGCACTGTAGTTTTACTCCCCCTCAACTTCTCTACCGTCTCGTACTCTAATTGAAACATCGATCAAACGATCCTTTCATACGGAAACGTTACCTCCTAGGAACGTAGGCGCGCATTAATTATTACTCAAACAGTCTTCTCGGTAACTAATGAATCTTTCAGACACGCTTTCCGACAGCGAAGCAGTAGGAGAAACATCGTGTATCGGACTCGACGAAGGATCCTAAGGTACGAAGAACCTTGAAGTATCCAAATTGTCCTTTTGGTCGTGTATGCGTCTAATCCGTGGCACTAGGATCCCTAACGAAATAAATACCCCAGTCTTTCTTAACGGAAGAAAACGAGACAAACTGCGAAATCTTGTTAATTCCAATCAACAAGGTCTCGCAAGAATTTTCTTGCTCTGGAACACGTGCCTCTAATTTGGTGAAATCCGGACTTTATCGTCTTCTTGGTGACTCCTTTGGACCATTGACTCCAGGTATCAGGATTCCGAATAATTTCCAAGTTCCTGTGAGCCTCTGAACGAAAATGAGTCTTGTGATTTTAACTGGGACCAATCGTTTCGGCTTAGGTCCATCATTTCGCTTGCAGTTCCGCGGCTTGTTCTTCTTCTTCCTTCGTCAGCGGCACGGTAGAATGATTGTAGAGCCCTTGAGCCATCAGTTGCAGTGCCAACGGATTCTTCTGACCACTGGCCTTCTTGATCTTTGCCCTCTTGTTTTGAAACCAGATCTTGATTTGCGCCTCGTTCAGGCCCAGGTCTCTCGAGAGCTGCTGTCTTCTGCGTTCGGTGAGGTATCGGTTCTCCGCGAATTCCCGCTTCAATCTCGACAGCTGTTCCCCGCTGAATGCCGTTCGCGGACGCTTCTCTTCCGGGGTGGTTCCGCTGCGGCCTTCTCCACGTTTCACCCGCCTGGTTCTGGGACCTGGAACAGTGGAAGCCCCGACTATTACATTGGATCTTCTATCCTCGAGTCGATAACGCGCGACTAATACGAAGGGGGGTGTCCCTACAGAGATCGTAAGAAAAAGGTCTGGAGAGGATTATTATCGAGCAACGCGTAAATTTACGAGACTTGGAATTCTTTTTTAAAAATGTAAGTCGAGCTAAGAGCACTCGATTCATAATATCCTTCTCTACTCCTCGTGCACATTGATTCAGCGAGTTTACGCGCCGATAAATCCACGAAATGAACGAACAGGCTAAGGCGGTGCTCTCAGTGACAAACTTTACGACAACTTTTATTGTCTAGCCGAGGCTTAAGCGTTTTTCTCGCCGGTGGCTCGCAGGAGAAACAACGAGGGAGGAGCCAAAAGTTCCCGTGGAAGTTTCGCTCGGCAGGAAATAAACGTCGACTCGGTAGGAAGGATCGTCCTACCGGGGAGGTAAATCCGTCCGCCTTGGCTCGCGTTGCTTTATCGTCCTAGCGAACCCTCTACCGCGTCCTTCCACTAGTTTTCCTTCTCTCGCATCTCCGAGCTTACGGCCAGAACTTTATCGTAAATCAGGCGCATTATTATTGCTAGCGCATGGCGCATCTGGCAGCCAAAGAACTCTCGCGGTACTAGAATATACACCGTAGGACTATTAATTATTTTTCCACGATACTCGAAGGTTCGACGCTCAACGCAGTATCGCGTCTCTTAATTATCTGCGTTTTCCCTTCGCGAGAATCTCGCGGATGAAAGAGCAAATTAAATCGTATCGTTGATTTTTCGGCCGATTGAGAGGCGTGCTGCTTGTTGGCAATGTAGTTAATGTCGCGGACCTGTATCGTAAATATCGCTATAACTGCTGGCTTGCGTGCCAGAGACGGGCCAAATGACGGAAGTCAAGTCGATGGTGATTATCTCCGCGTGTCCGACTACAAGTTGTATCGAACGTTATGGGATTATTAGGATTTTCCTAGTCGAGATGCTTTGGACGCTTTAACTATGTCGAATCGGGAAATTTGTCGAATGTTTATTCATGTTCTCAGTGTGTGGTCCTACGTGTCGCTTGGACCATGATTCAACAGATTAATCTTTGGATTAAAATATCGCGAGTCGAAATCTATCCCATTAAAACTAATTGTCGAAACGTCTTTCTGGTTAAGAACGAAACATATATGTTTTTTTTACGCTTGTTAATCAGTTTAATGAGCTATAGAAATGCATTATTTAATTAATCTGCCTTCCATTTACTAGTACCTTTCTCTTGATCGAAATTCAAAAAGACCACTTTAATATATTCTTGTATTCTCGTAGAACAGTCTGGCAGGAGCGTGTGCCGCAATTGCAAATAAATCAAATCATAACGATAAGGCGAGCCGCTATCGGTTCGGTGCATCTACCCAAGCTGCACATTACGCAGAAATTCCACGGGCGACCGCTTCGCACCATCCAAGAGACTATCGGTGCCGATCTCGCTCGCTAAAGCCTGTATTTGCCGAGTTTTAATCTCTGCCGTTCGAGGTCCGGTTTACGCATGGCCACCGGTAGTACTTTTACGTTTCACGCAAGCCAAACCTTTATTTGTAAATTTCGAGGCTTATCGCGTCGGTCCCGCCGTAGATTCAGCAAGGGAGATAGACCAGAGCAGAGAGTTTACGATCCGCGTAGAGCGGATAAATCCGCGCACAGGCCACGAGAATTACACAGTGTGAAGAACGGATGTTAAGCGTAAGAGCTTTCCCTGCTGCGACGTATTTATACCATCCGTTTAGTCTCCTGCGTGCTCATGAATTCTTAATTAACCCGATTCCGTATAAATTAGAGTGCACGACCTTATGGTAGCGTTTTCTCGTTCAATTAAAGCACGAGAAGGTAATCATCCGCGTGCGAGCGAGCGAGCAACTATGACTATTGCCACGTTGACGCGACTCGGAGGTAAATTGACAGTTCGCCAATGGAATCTGAGTCGGTCGTAAATTTGAGAAGGCACACTTTGAGGGCGGTGAATTGCGCGACGGTGCATAATTATTCACGGCGAGCATCATCGCACGGTGTTTAAATGATATTATTGGAAAAGCAGTTTGTTCCGCACGATCGGGCAGGCTCCGCGCCGGTGTGTTACGAGCCGAGACCAAAGTAGTTAGTCTCTGGCGTGGGATTGGCTGCTCGAGCCACCGATAAGATCGATTTCTATGCGCTTCGACGCGAAAATCCTCGAGGATCCATCTTCCTCAGGTGCTGGAGAAGGAGGAAGGGCTCCGGAAAACGTTTTACGGCGCGACTGCTGAGTTCTCCCGGTTTCAACTGCTGCTCGCGGAACTGCGAATACCGTAATTGACTCTGCATTACGGACCGTAAATTTCGTTTATGCATGCCGATATAAATCACCAACGTGCAATGTTTTCTCCTTTTCCGCTGCCTCGTATTTTCAGACATTACAAAATCGTAAAACCCTCCGGAGGAGACAAAATACTCGCTGATCAACCTCTTGCGCGTATTGCTTCGATCGAAGCTATTTGCTTGGTATCGCGTTTCAATGTAAACTTCGATTGAATCACGTATATTCTCGATATTATTCGATAGTACGGACATATAATATTACGAGCGAAGAATCTAATTAACGGAGTGTAACCAATGCATCCTACTCAAATAGCAGATATCAATTTGCCGACGCGCATCATAAAGCAATGTCACAGCCGAGAGGAATTTTCAGCTTTGGAAAAATGAGAGGATATTGATTCGTGAACTTTGAGTTAAAGGGACGAGACCGAAGAGATACGAAGGGCACACACATACCACCCTTACTCAGTTTCTCGCTCTCCTCTCAAGGAGAATGACTGAGGTAACGAACAGTCGGCAGTCTAATTACTTAAGCGAAGTAGTCTCGTTGTCGGTGGGAGGAAAGAGGCATTCTCGGAGGCACTTCTCGTCGTCCCTCTTTCCTCCGTCTCTCCTTCTCGTTCTCCTTCCACAGATCCTTGGAGCGTTTCCATCGCGGCTGCCATTTAACGCGGCCTGCCTCTCCAGGCTAAAACCAATAACGCTAAGATGCCCTTCTCACCTCGAGTACATCCCCCGAAAGTACCCCACCGCATACCGAGGACGCGAGCAGCCTCCGACTAACACTAATTTCCGCTCCTTCCATCCTTGAGTTAGACGTCAGCTCGCGCGCACCAACTTGCCCAGCTTGATGGACAATGGGAATGATTGCCAGCCGTTGATGCCTCTCGTAACATTGGAGACTGCCACTGTTCGTCTCTCGAGAGAGGGAAGCAGCTCGAGTGGCACGCCAATCTCGTGGCACATTGCGATTCTGTGGTACAAAGGGCTTGTCCTATGATCCTAAGGTTCCTTAGTCCCCTTAACTATCATTTTCTGCCAGTTAGACTAATGCTAAGCAAATCCTTATCAACCGATTCTCGATGTTATTACTATTCCAGTTGGCTAAAGGATGGAATTGCTGATTCTACTGATATACTTATTAAGCGACTCGATCCAAGTACGATAATTAGGGACAAGTATCTCGGGTGGACTCGCGAAATAGGATACTCGAAGGCTGCTGTATAAGTAGAATCGTCCAAGGAGGACAGACCATGCGTCGAGTGATTCAATCCACTTCTTGTTTCGCGGACAATCTCCAAAGTATTTTGTATTCCAAGGACGCAGCATTCCTCACCAACACCACTCTATAGGTTACTTGTGACAGTGTCTCGGAGTTAGACGTTAGTCGTTTAGTCTTCTCTCGTTCTCTTACTGTCATACTCTCTTCCTCTTGCTCTTGCTCTCTCTCGCTCGTGGCTTTCTTCTTGCGGCATTTCTCCGCGGTGAGGAGAGGAGAGCTTTGCGTAACGAATCGCGGAGAAGGCAGGATCGCTCTTTTAGTTTTGCTGCTTGACACGCGCGTCACGTCGCTTTTAATTGCACTGGTATCGGGCTGGTGGCAGCCGCTAGCGAACGTTGCCGGACGCGAAGAGACTGCTCGTTAGAATTTCTGATCCTGAATACGATCGTTCGGTTTAACTCGCGGATCCTTCTTGGATCCTGATCGAACAGGACAGCCAGCGCGCGCGAGGGGATCAGCAAATCGACGATC
This sequence comes from Trypoxylon attenuatum, assembly GCA_963989405.1. Taxonomy (NCBI): domain Eukaryota; kingdom Metazoa; phylum Arthropoda; class Insecta; order Hymenoptera; family Crabronidae; genus Trypoxylon; species Trypoxylon attenuatum. Next base: position 6,417,141 of record OZ022496.1, on the reverse strand, counting down.
AATCGCGATTATCCATACCGGTCAATTATCCTTGATCCAGATGCTAATTTCTCGCTTTGTTTGCCAATCGAATCGCAAAGTAAATAGTACCAACCAAGATACATTTGCAATATTTGTTTGACTTCGATAAGTGATCGGATATTTAATTTTCTTTTTTTTATTTAGTACAACAGTGAAATAAATAAGTTCTCATGTCAAAATGTGATGTCGAAGCAATGTGTTTTTTTCATTGGACTAGGTAGCTAGCGTAATTTTTCTCCGGAGAAAAGAATTCAAGAGGTTCGTGAAACTAGTCGAGATTTTAGAACGGAATCGTTTCTATATGGAATCGCGTGGCCGACATACCGGCCAATAAAAGTGGCTTGATGCGAAATCGAGCGTAATCGAGAACGCCACGTTGGATAGGCGGATACGCGAATACCGGGGGTCTAGGTGCAATCAAGTGATCGTAAAGAGTCGCGCGAAGTAAGTCGTACGGCTACGAATTGCGTCGTTCGACGTACGTGTAATGATCCAAGCTCCCTTAAAGCGCCACTAAACTTGCGCGTCACGTTCCTTTTAATTACGTCCGCCAACATTGACAGATACGAGGCGTCGTCCCTGGGACACGAGAAACTGTATCGGGAACGGACTCGCTCACAGAGGGCTTAAGAATTCATTAGCTATACCCTCCGTCTTTAGACTAACCTATGGCATTCGGACGCCAAACTCGAGCGACTTTACTGCATCAGATCCAACGAGACTCACTATTCTCAGTGAAACTCGCAAATTCTCTGCGAGTCAATTCGAAGAAAAGAAATTTGCTTCTCGACACTTCCTCGACCAGTTGCCATAACTGTTCTACTGGATTGTACTAATTGTTACGTGCGTTCTTCGCGGTAAAACTCGAATAACCCTTTGTTTCGGATATACAAGAAACGAGGATATTTTCGTCGTCAAGTTACGTGGCGGTCACTTTGTTAAAAGAAACTTTATCCTGTCGCCACAATATTACACTAACGAAATCAAACTTGAACTAACTAAGCTCGATTACCGGATCAAGATCTCATTGGGAGAAGTCTTATCTGCGATCGCGCGAAAGACGCAGTTGCCATAAATTGGCAGACTAATTAGAGAAGGTTGGGTTTACGATTTGACGGGCATGTCACGCGTACTGACCCCGATCCTGACGTGGCGTGCCAGCCGATAAAACTATTGCGGCAAATCAGCGCGGTCAAATTTATCGCCGATAATTATTATCCTCGTTGGAAAGGTAACGGGTTAATGGAACGGCGCGAGCGGGGAGAGCTACTCGTCGTTAAGTAGTTAAGGCCATTGGCTCGATGTCGCTGGCTGGGGACGCACTTCGACCAATTTCCACCGATTAGCCACGTAAACTCGCTAACCGCACTAACGATCCAAGAACTGCATGCACTATTCCTACTCTCGAGCAGATGCTCTTTTCCTAATGGAATCGCGTCTTCAAATGTCACTGTAGCTCGAAATAGCTTTACTCCAATGCGACACGAATTATGTAAATGAAAGAAATAAAGAAAATCTTCTTATCGATAATAAGACTTTTGTTCTCACAACGAAATTGTCGTCTGCGATACGGCGATTTAAGGTTCATGAACGTGAGCAATAATGCAGAGAAAGTTGCAAAGAAGCATTTACCATAAGCATTGATAAGCTGTATTGAATATCCAGTCGATCGAGCTATTAGCAATTTCTGCGTACCATTTCACCACTTCGCGATAAATAAACTGGTTGTTTTACGAAACTTTTCAGAGGCAGATTAGTGCGAGACTGACAATGAGAGAAAAATTTCACGGAGAGTTTCACCAGTCGCTTTATTACCGTCGACTTTACATTAAGATTTGACTGCGGCTCGAGACTGCCGACACGTAACCCGGCAGTCGTCAGTCCCACCAGTGCATATTAAGTTTAATTTGCCGGTAGTGAGATGCAAAAACAAAAGTCGAACATCAGTAATGGCTGCAGACTACGTTCTCGCAAAATTGCATAAAGTTTACGAGAAGATTTCTCCAAGCGGTATTGGGACATAGGTTCGAGCACGAGGAGAGAAACTGAGTTTCAATGGGAACAAGATGGTACAATGGTTGGAGTATACTTGCAAGAAGTCGATACTCTTTAATTCTCAGATCAACGATATAATTAGTAGCAAAGGTTGTGTAGCTACCGTTCAACTCCGGCAGAAATCTTGCTCTCAACTGACCGAGCAACATCAGGGTCTGTTCTTCCGGGAAGAAGAGGTCTCGATCGACTGGTCGTTTCCGTGAATCTGATCTATCCTGTCCACGGTTGAGTCGAGTCGCCTCGACGACGAGCAGAGTCGATCGGAGTAGTCTGAGTTATGACTGCAACCATTACTCGGGACAAACGAGGCTAAGCGTGTCGACACGGCCGAGCGGCGACCGGCCTTCTCGATTCTCTCGACTCATTCTTGATTCTCAAGAATTACGAATCACCTCTCTCTTTCTCTGTCTCTCCTTCGTTCTTCTCTTCTTCGAGTCGATCTCGCGGCATTTCTTCTTCCTCCGCGAGTCAACCGATAGTTTTAAGGCTCTCGTTATCCAAGCCGCGAGCGGTTTCCTTCGACTGGCAAGGTAAGAAAACCGCGCGCGCGCGATATCTGCACCGTCGTAACCCAGATTTTCGAGTATTTTACGTCGAGCGGAGTCTCGTTAATTCAATCGCGATCGACGACTGTCCTCGAGTCGTGCATCCACGGGTGGGGGTGTGCGGTGGATGCGAGCCTTTTACCAGGATTCTTGGAAATCCGTCGTTGTTCCCGATAGGACGTGAAGCTTTTCTCGAATCTCTACCGATTCTGAGCTCTAAGAACATAGAGCGATTGTCGATAGGCTGCTTCTCCCATTAGTCGACTTCACGAAGGAGTTTCGTCGAGTATCGACGGAGTTTCGAGAGCAATGAGTGTACCGTGCATCGACATAATAGTCGAGGAGGAAATGTCGTGGCACGTAAATTATGTGTCCGCATGCAGGGATATTTTACCGGTGCACTCGATTTAAGCCTAGGAATGCTAGGACGCGAAGCCGACCGAAGCTAAGCAGTCGGACCGAAACAGTAGAGAGACTACGAGTCTCGTTTAAGAGATAGATGGATTCGAGGTCTGAATAATAATATCCTAGGGACGTAGTATGTAGTGGTCGGTGTATCGAACCGATGCGGAGGCCAGCGATCGCCGATACAAGCTTACACAATAAGCGTAATAATGAGTACGTTCGGAAAAGCTCACGTTCTCCGATGCCATTTCGTCATTAGTCTCGCCTAGCTCTCTCGAGAGTACGGCTCGTAACAGTTGTGGCTCGTTACTTACTTCGTCCTGAGAACAAAAAAGAAAAAGACATTGGTTAAAAAGTATGTCGTTGACAAGAATTTCATTAATAATAATCAATTGGCTGTTTCGTCGCCCTTGCCTCCTCCATTGCAGCCTTATCGGACCAGTCTCATCGTGCAATTATTTCAACAACGATATCATGATTTATGGTCCCAATGATTATTCGAGTTCGGCGTTGCCTCATTAGAGGGAAGATCGAAAATCGAGGATCCATGAAGTTTCGAGTGAACAAATTCGAATTGCAACCATTTTGCGACTGATTACTGGTCGGCAGCGATTTTTCCTTGGTTCTCGTTAAGGTGTTTCACGGGACCGCGCCATGGAATCGCACGAAAAGTGGCCGTCGCCCTGAGCCATACCCATAACCATAAATAATGACCATTGATTGGTCACTCGTCGATCGTTACTCGACGAGTACGTGACTGCGTTTACGTTTCCACGGGTCGTTAACTCGTTTCCATTAAGGCGCGGTCTTGCCTACCTCTTTGCCCTTATCCTTCTCCCCCATTTTGTCCCTTTTCCGCCCGCGGTGGTTGTCTCCAAGACGGATCAACTATACGGATACGCGATTTCGATCACCCTAACGAGACACATTTAATTATTCCACGTTTCTTATATTCATAATTCTCTTTACTTTCGCATCCCGACGCCATTTCTACCTTCACCTTCGACTCGCGGTTGCTTTCGCTAAATTTTTTTTTTTCTCTTTTCAACATCCGCACGTTGAAATCGCCCACCAGAAGAGTCGAAATTGCAGTAATTATTCTTAACCGCGGTTATGAATATGGATATTTGACTGTGAGAAGAGGATTGCCACGAGTTTGAATGGGCCTCGGAACTGAGTGGTGGCCACAGTGAAATTAGTCAAAGTTGGGTAGATGCACCGGGACACTGGTCGCATCAAGAATAATGAGAAATGGAAATTCGCAAATAATATATTACTCGAAGAGACGATTAATGACTTCATTCGTGGTTCCACTCCCCCCGAGAAAGCCGGTTTCTCGCTACGTCCTTCTTCTATCCCCGGAATTCATCTCCAAGCTGACGATTAAATGTGTATTAAGTAACGCGAAATTCGTGCCGGTTCTCGTCACAGTTAATTGCACCTCTGAGTTCCTAACGCCCCTAAACCTCCTTTCGTCTCTAATCGTGGGAACCTCACTTTCAGCTATGAATTAGGCTAATAATGAGAAAAACACCGCTAAAGTCTAACACTCTCACTTTAGCGACAAATAACCAGAAACATCGAAGAATCCAAGTAGAATGAAACTTCCACAATTGGTGGCATTATCGTTAGATATTTATGTTGCAAGCTTATTCTACCGCATTACAATACCAATCTGGTATCTCGAAAGATCCTTGCATGTCATCCTACACATTACCAAGCAACTTTCCCCCCTACTCAAGTACAATAGAGCGGAAGCAAGAAGTAAAAATCTGAAATGGTACAACACTGAGAAGAATAGGATCAATTAAATTGTACTCTCCATCCCATAGCGAGTAACATGTTGGCCCTTGCCACTGCATGTGCACCGAACACTCGTACGTCTTAATCTGCAATATTCCCAGTGGCGTTTCGCGCGAGTTGCTTCAAAAATAGAGCGTGTCGTTTGTGGCCAATTGGTTCTCAGGGACTTAGTGATATCTCTCGTGGATCGATATTCCAGTCGCGAGATATATATCTCGTTGGAAAGAGATAAGAAAGATTCGAGATAAGCATTGAGCACCAGGACTATCACCCTGAACGGGGCTATAACTTACTACCACGAGTTGTTGCTCGAGGACATTGTCTCTTGGCTATGTCGCGAACCCGACTTCCTCTCAACTGGCAGTATCGTTGTTCTTATTAATTATTATGTTACACATACTCCGGTTATCGTTCGGATCATCGATCCTTTGGTATCGTGAGCATTCATCTGATCTCTCTGATCTTTCCATCGAGATATCCGACCTCCACAACGAAGTCATTCATCTAGGAAATATTCCGCGAAGTCTATTAAGAGCACAAGACTCCATTGTCGTGCATATTGTATATTCTGTACTACAATAATAATGGCTTGTTAACACGTTCACCACTGTACAGAGCTCGCTGAACTTTAGCGCGTCACGCGAGATTGCCATTGGCAGATTAATTCGCAATTTTGCGAATATTCAATTATATAACAAATTACAGAAGAAGTTGTAAAGTTATCATCTCGATGGGTTACGGATATAATGGAAGGAGTTTGCGAAAAAAACATTTGGTAGATTTCGTTCAGTGGACGTCATGCTACGAGAGCCGCAATAAATTTTGATGGCCGAGCGCGTAATCTTATCGCGAGAAGACAAGCATAAATAGGACAAGTTTATACATTTATTCGTGACATTTACATATGTTGCTCAGGTGTTGATCAGGATGAGCATACAAAACGTACGGAAGATGAGCTCGTTAACGCACTTCCGCAGGGTGGTAGCTATCGTGATACGGAGACACACGTAAGTACTTACTTACTACTTACACACCGTTAATGAAGGCATATCATCTCAGAAATCGTGTAGAATCATCTTGATTTCGCATAGAACGCTGCTTGTACTACTCAATCAAAATCAAACGATAAAATCCTTTCCCTTTTTCAAATGAATCAAAGCTGAATAATATTCCACAATAGCGATACAATTCGTAACGGTTGTCTCGATTTGGAAAAAATTCCTTATTGACCAGAGTAGAAGATTGAATTGTACTTTGACAATTCGAGAAAGCGATTTCCCACCTTGTTCTCAGCAAATAAGTGGTTTCAGCTTGAATTCAGGCTGTATTTCACCAGACGCTATGGAAAGCCAATGGTATGAGAATGCGGTGCAATTAGTACCGCACTAGGCTCTACAACTGTTCTAATTCCTGAGCTGAGCATTAGAAACGTCACTCTGTCTTACAGGTTAACGTGACATTCCCTCTTTGACTCCCCGCGTTCTCTCCCTCGTGCTGCCCTTCCAATTTCCGCAAGCATCTCGACTGGGACTCGTTCCTACGTACCAAATTACTTCTCCACCACACGCTCAAACACCAGGAGAACGACATACGTATCTCGCTGGTGAAGTTGATCCAAGTTTCTTTTTTTCCTCGCAATATCAACCCTGGGAAGTGGTTGCATTAAGCGGATACATTAAGCGACGAATTCGGCGAGAAGACAGTGAGGGCATTGTTGGTGCACTACGAATCGCATTCCACATTTGAGTGAACCATCCTACTGGATTCTGTTTACGCAGAGAGTGGAGAGTGGAGAGCTCGAGTGTGGCGCGGAATGGACGGGATCCAAGGGTTCTATTTGGACACGCGGCACGCCAGGATGCTTGCGAGTTCCCTCGCGGCGTGTGGCGAGGAAGTCGGTAGCACCAAAGTAAACCACTTCGGCCTGTGTACAGAAGCCTGGCTCACAGACGAGACGAATTAGCGGCCGGTTACGTTTAAAATCCTCGGTATTAGCTCTGTTCGCACGAACTTACTGGGGTGAGCGAGAGAGAGAGAGAGAGAGGGAGAGAGGGGGAAAGACGTCATGTGAGAGAGGGAGAAGGCGAGCACCGGGAGAAAATACAACTACGCTGGACAGAGAGGTAGAAAAAGAGCGAGAAAACCGGAATGAGACGTGACGAGGAGAATACGGGAATGGAAACAAATACGGGCCTCGCGTTTTGCCGATGGATAAATATAGAAGTTTCGTTCGAACAACAAACCATCCTCGACGGTAGACTCACGAGAGGGAACACCTGAAAAGGTCTCCTCCTGAATACCTTTCACTGGGCAACCAATTTGCTGCACTTCCTTTACCCTCCTCCTGGCTTGCCGATACCTCTTTAGGTGAAAATTAAGTTGTGCAAGGACGTAAGAGTGTGCGAGAGAGCTCTTCATCTTGATAGAGGCTAATGCCACCAAACAGGCAATAAGAATCGAACGAGAAGTTAACGTGTTCTCGAACGCTCGGAGCACCTTATCGAATTACATGATTTGCAATAATACTCCACCTATAATTATTTTCTTCGAAGAGATATTATTATCGTGTTTCTTCGTTGCCACGGGTATATTAATAAGCGAGGTATTATACCGATGAAAAATGAAATCAGAAGCTCAATAATCCATAATCTTAATAACCCATTAGCCATTGATTCCTTATCTCAATTTTCCCAGAGGCAGCTGTCCCGATCTCGACCCCGCGAACGGCGACCTTTCATCGATCAAAGTGCATCACAGCGAGAGCGCATAAATTTGAGGGAGAAGAGAGCCAGAAGGAAAAGCAAGTACATACGTCGAAGGAACGACGAGAGAGAAAGAGAAAGAGAGAGAGAGAATGAGTATGCAGGACGAAGAGAGGAGTGACTAAACGCCACGGTCAGGAGAAAAGGAGATAACCGCGGGGTCGGACCGGGTGGTTGAAATTAATGTTGCCCGCTTAATTGGAGCCACCGAGGAGTGTGCGTGTGGCCAAAGTGGTTCTCAACTCTCTACTCCCATCAGTATTATAAATGCTTCTTGCTCTGTCAATCAATCTCCGTGGTCAAAAATTCTTTTCCTTTGACTCGTGACTTGGCTCCTCGAACCTTTTACCTTTTACCCCCAAGAAATTGCGACCCGAATCGAATTAGTTCTTATCGGTCAAGCAACCAGTCTTATCGGCCGACCGCGTGAATTGAGTTTCCAAGAAACTGCAGGTAATGCGAGGAACTTGAGTGCCAACCTGCAGTAAGACACACTAAGGAAAATGATTCGCGGTCAGGTAAACCGGCAGGTGCATGTTGTGCCGGCTGCGTCCGGGGGCAAACACGCGCACACCACGTTTCGGCACACCACGCGATAATAATTCCTGAGCCTGATCGAGTCACGGGGACCAGTTTATTGGTACAGAATGAAACTGTATTTCATTATCTTCAAGACGAGATTCTGATATAAGCTAATCGATAATACATTCTGGTACTATGATACTACGGTGTCTAGGAACAACTTTTTTAACGTCTTTTACAAGGATCCTTTAACTGCCACACGAAGGATAATTTATAACCTGATCTGCGAGTCGAATTATTTCTGCCTGATTCGTTGAATTACCGAGACTGCTCGATTCGCTGGCATTGCCGAAATTCCTAATGAAGATATGTTAATGGAAGAGACTCTTGGACGCAGGCCACCCTGAAAGTTCTGCTCATCTTCCATTTAATAAAAACCGTACCTTTGAAATGAACATCGCATTAGCTTGATCACCCCTCATTCTTATCAGGACTATTTTTATCTACTCAATGACTTTCTTTTTAACCCTGTTCGCCCACAGTTGCACTCATTCAAATAAATTAGTTTTATTTTAATCGAATCGAATGCATTGGTTTTTTCCTTGTTATCGCGAAATTATCGGTAAGTGTGAATTATTTTTGATTGATTCTCATGTGAGGAGGGTCTGGAAGAGGACGATGCTGAAGGGAGCAGTCGGATCCTTGGGTTATTGTTACTTACGGCTTACGGTGTTTCGGCACGCGAGCCGAGCTAATGTGTTAATATAACGTATGAGGGATCGGTGGGTACGTATAAGAGCGCGCCTACGTGCGGACGAACAGCAGTATAACCGTATGCCGCGTGCGCCGTAAAATCGACCCACCCGATCTCTCTCCAGCCACCATTTCGTTCTCGAATTGCGCCAGATTGTATTCATGAGGGTTGATCGTCACCCGCCCACCCGCTCGCCAATAACGACACGTCCATGGGTATAATTCTTCTCTCAAGTTGGACCTTGTGCTTTTCGAGCTACCAGTGACCGTAGTTCCAATGAAACCTGCTACTACTCACAAATTCGACAAATTGCTACTACTTGTTAGTAGTAATCATTGAATTCTACCTTACTATATTTTTCTCACCCTTTTTTCCCTCATCCAAAATTTTCCCTGAATATTACTGTCGATATTAAATACACTAGAAATTTGTTCATTTTATAAAGCTAAGTATGGTTGCAGATAGTGTCGTTGGATCGTTCGTTCTAATTGGCACACTGCTCGATCATCGCCCTCAGATTTACGATTTTATTTATAGTGTCTTTATGTTGAGACCACGACACCGCGGGATAACCAGCGGAATGAAATCTCGCTGGTCCACGCCGGATGAAGCGCGCGACCCCCTAAATTTGTCCGGTCTTAAATCCGTCAGACGAGGCACATCAAGCCGATCGGCCGGTTAATCGTGATCCTTAGGCACGCCACGCACGCGTCTCTCGACCCCTTTGGACACGCGCGTTACATATTGAAATTACGCGGCCGCTTATGTGCGCGCACTTGGTGGTAATTGGTTGGCCTCTTATCTCCGGGTACCAAGGCACCTATCATTTCCTTCGTGTGTTCCGTTTCTCCAGCCTTCGAATGTAATGATCGCGGATGAGGACAGACCGTTTGACATTAGAATTAATCGCTTCTTCCTAGTCGTTCTTTTTCTCCAGTCACTCTCCTCTCACACTTGGGGCCAATTTGCTCGACACGAGATTTACTTATCTACTGTTGGTAGTAGTTCGGCAACACCCGCCCTATCCTTCCAATTACGAGCACGTGTTTCACCTCGACACGTTTTTCTCCCCTCTCTCTTTCTCTTTCTCGAACTTCCCTATACATATTCCGTTGCATCGAACATTCTTCCGATCCGAAGAAGAAGGTGAACTAGTCGAAATTGTGTATCAGTCACGTAAGCGGAGTTGACGAACTGGAATGCCAATGACTTTTGATAATTTCCGTGTTGGCCGATGAGTCCGCGAATTTGGAGGAAAAAACTGGTAGATTCAAGGCTGACGAGAGGCCCAATGGGCTGAAGAGATTTGCCGAGGAATCGAAGAAGACTGAAATGTTAGCTGGAATGGGTGTGCTCGGCCCGTAGACGGGTGGGCCCGCATGCGGAGGCGGAAAGTCGCGTGGGTGTCGCGACTGATGCAAATTACCCGCGCCAGATTTCGACGATACATCTTAATTCCCCAAGCTGCCAAATGTGCCGGCTAGGTTCACGGAAGGATTTCGTTTAGCCAAGAGATTAGATTGCAAGGGAATTGGGTTGGCTTCCCGCCCTTCCAATCTATAATGAATTTTGACCTGCATCGCCGATCGCACGCGATTTAAACACTCAATGTATTCCGAATTCTTCGATTCAAGGTGATTTCTAATTTGGAATTTATTTTCGAATATCTATCACTTGTCTCGTATATTAAGAAACCTGTTAATCAGTACGTCTGTTGCTGACTAGTCCAATTTGAAGTCTAGTTCCAGTCGGATGAATTTCAATCAAAATCCTAATTGCATGTCGCGCTTTTTAGCGTCGAGAGGTTTCCTCGAAATGAATCAAACTCTCGAGAGCAACGATTTTGACGGGACGTGCCCTTAGGCCGCGGTGAAGTCCATAAAGCCGCCGGTTGCCGTGCTCTAAACACACGTCGCCAGTGGTCGCGTGAGAAATGACTTCCTGATAGCTTGAAATTAAGCTATTAATTATCCTTCTCGACCGTAGGCTGCCGTTGCGCATTACCTTTGACTCTTTCGAATATTCCTATTTCGTTCCATTAACGTTAGAAATGCATTGCGTAATGTATGCACCACTTCCGAACAAGAGCCATTCATCGCCTTGCCAATGAACGAGATTTCGTTACGAACGAGACATCGATTGGTTGGCATAAATTCAATTAAGATTAGACTCTCCTGGCAGCGGGTCACAGTCGGAAGATCCGTTTGAGTTGGGTATCTCCAAGTGTACATTAGGATCACACGTGTTACGGACGTGTTTCTCATTTCCGGGTAGAACACGAGCTACACACGAGATACGCGAAACCCCGAATCCCTTGGAATCCCTCAGGCCGCTTGAGGATCTATCCGAGAATTCGCTTTCCTGGAACCTGCTGATCTTCGAGCACGTCACATGCGAGACTGGATTCTCGCATGCTTCCTACGCGACCAGATTGAAATATCTCTTTAATCTCTTTATTTGGGAAGTACTCGTGAATATAAACTTCAATCAATTAAGACAGCCTCGATAAATATTCATGAGGATACGTAGCCTACGCGGTAGTGATCGTTCGTTGAACGCTCATTAATACGCACCGTACGTGTAAAAACGAATAGACATAATCGTTCTATGGAGCATCGAAATTGGAGAATAATAAATATATCTTCATAATGATTGAATGTTAAAGAGACAAATTTCCATGAAGAAGAGGTAATAGAAAGCGTGCATTTCATCGTAAACCACGATTATCGGACGCGTTTCCCATTCGCCCAGCATGATTCCAACTCGAAAACACTCGAACTATTCAGAAGCAGTCGAACGAGAGTCGAGAGAAATTCTCTGTCCAATTACCGAAATTAGCCTGCCGTCAGATGTTGGCTAGTTCATGGGAGTCTTGGTTTATAGGAAAAGGTGGGTCGATAGTCTATGGCAACGATGCGTCGATATGTCTTAGGCAAATGGTGAGTCAACTGCGGTGGTCGGTGAGATTAAGTTTAATTGGCTAGTGGACCCAACTGAATTGAGATTTATGAAGTAAATTCATTGTTTCGAGTCGCCACTGTTGGACCACCAAGGCGGCGAAGAAAGCCCTATCGAATGATGTCCCCTGCAACGAGGCCCAGCAACATCTGACAGTCAGGCTACTGTGGCCCTCCGGAATAAAAAGAAAAGTATTAACCGTTGCCTCTATATCATCTTTATTCCTGTTACACGGCACACTTGCATCGCAGTCGACGCTTTTTGCTCCAAGAGCAAGGGGGCCCCCGAGATCCAGCATCTTCATTTGAACTGGACCCTCGCGACAGACTCTTGACTCCCTCTTTTCTCTTATGTCCCCTCTCAATTCTCTCATTTCGCCCAATCACGCGCACGCAAAGTGCTTCTTCAACTTCGATCTACTTTTTGCTCCTTTCCTTCAATGAACTTTGTCAGTTTTGTCCGACTCTTTGGAATCATCGTAACCCTCTACGGAGGCCTCATAAAATATTCTCTTCGAAGACTCTTCTTATTTGCATTTAATTAGTCGGTGCTCGTATCCCTGCCCATTTATGTAGGAATTTAATTCGATGATTCTTCGACACTGTGTTATTATCAATTTGCAGCTTGAGCTATATCGGGAAGTTGCATCGATCGATGTTAATATACCGAAAAATTAAGGAGATTCGCATTTCGTCGGAGAATAAATGTTTTGGCACGAGAACAATTTGGCTCGTATTTTCTTATCGGGCCAATTCCAACGAGGATCGGAACTAAGAAGCGTCGCCTCCTCGTCACACCAAATTAATTTCGACTCAATAATACTGACTGAGCTCAAGTAACCGAGGCGCGTCACCGTTTTGAGCTACTAGATCATCTGCCAAGATCTCACCAACGATGATCAACCTACCGCAAAATTCTCTTTAATTGGACAATACTGAACTACGTTCTTTGTGAAATACGATTTTCCAAGTGTTACGAGTTCAATCTTGGAGGGTGTCGAATTAATTTAACGTCAGCGATCCGGAGGGAACCAACTTAATTGAGGCTTCGTCACGGGCAGCACGTGCTCCCGCGAAATCGCTTAATTTCGTGGGCCATGTGAGGCCACGGTGAATTTAATATACACGGATCTTCGCGACAGTGCGTTCACGGACTGCTTGACGATAATGATGAGACGAGCCGAGGCGGGTAGGGCAATAGGGTCGCAAACGAAAATCTCGTCGGAGAAGTAACTTGCCGCGAAAAGTTCAAAGCCACTCGGAGATTAGCGTGAGATGCGTCGCAAGATTTATCGCTCGCGTTTATACTATGCTCGTCGGATGCACTCGTGACTCTGCTCAAGATCTTCTTCGCGAATTGATCGTTGCAATTCGTCGCAAGCTACGACTTACTTCGGTCGATTATATTAGGTTGACCAATATTCTCGTCAGGCATCGTTTCCGCTATTTCCGAAGCGAGAGACCGTACTTTTTGGCGGGAAGCCAATAATTAGAGTGAGTATATCTGATTGTAAGCGAGCAAGAAGGGCGTGAAAGAGCAGTGTATGTGTGTGTGTCTGTGTTTGCGAGGGTGTATGCCGGATAACATTATATCGCGTGTCGGCGGAAGCGGAGTAAGGGCAAAGGGAGGCTCAAATTGGAGCAGCCTCGGTTACTACGAGGCGAGATACGCTTGAACGCACAAACTCACGGCGCCACACGCTGCTTGGTACCACACGCATGTTGCTTGCTTGTTCGGCCACGCAAATCCTCGAGTGTCGCGTCCCGACGCGACGCTCCTCTTCACGGACTTTCGCAACGCTCGCTTCCATGAAACTTGCTAACTCGATACTTCACAGTCGCGGAGTACGAAACACCTTCTTTCCAGTTTTAACGGAAACTTAAAATACTCACGACGTTACAACTATGTAAGGAGTACACGCTATATGCTCAAAGAATAATTTAGTAAATTTTCTAAGGTGTTTTAAGACTCGGAACCACTCGAAAGCCTTCAGTTGACAGACTGGTAACACGGCTATAAAGTTTCAATCGAATCTTCGATCGTAAACTAGCCTCTCTATAAGTGCCTGTCTGATCCCTTAAAGACTTTTTTTTACGTACCGCCCCGCTGGTGGACGGTCTTGCGAAAAGATCAAAGGTGGTCGATTATCGTATTTTCCAAAATATTCTGAACCGTGGTCCCATAGCCGATTAGAACAGTCCATCGAGAAATGGGTAACCAGAGAAGCTTCGCTATAAGATCTTCGTCTGACGCGTAACATACGCGTACACTCCTCTTCAAAGTGAGTTGCGCTTATAATCCTCGATCGCGCGGTCAGGTTAAAAAGTTGTTGCCGATCGGGCTAGGATCGAGCGACTGCTACCAATTCGAAGGGGATCTCGCTTCTAATCTTCTTTCGTCGATGACACTGTCACGTTCTCGGATTAGCCGAGTATTGGGTGTCCGACCACCCCTACCTGGAATGTCAATGGAATTTCGAGGTTCGAGTAACCGTAGGGTACGCAGCTCGACAAAGTGTCAGGATGAAACTTTGAGGGATCTTTCGTAAGTCCCGAATTCTACTCGAGGTAATTTTTTAGCGAGAGATTCAAGAAACGATCGACAGGAGACAGTCGGTCCTCCCACAGGTAGATTGTTGCAAGTTAAGACGTTCGAGATCCTCTCGGATGACAGGCTCCACTGACCCCAAGGAAATAAATTCTTTTACCGGAGAAGTCCTCGCTCAGCTGACCCAGGACTCGAAGAGGTCACATGGGACCCATGGATCCAGGAGAGTAAGTCCAATACTCAAAGCACCTCGTAAGACACGCGAAACGAGCGCGCTAAAGAATGAAGAAGCCAAAAAGAGCTGTCGTCGCTGGGTAAGGGCCCACACAGTGGCTCCCTAGTACCAGACGAATAACTCTTCTCCAGACTTCGACTTCGTTCTTCGATGCGTGCTGACCTTCCTCTCGAAGCTACCTGTCCCCCTTTTCTCTCCTGTTCCTGTCGTTCTTTCTCTGGTAGCTCGACTTAAATGCTGGTCGAGGGCTCGCTTACTCGTTCCCTGTTAGAGAGAGAGGGAGAGGCCACTCTCGACCTCTTAATAATATCTTCCACGGGCAGGAATGCAATCTCCATAAAACTGTTTCCGCGGCGCGGTATGCAGCTGGACGCAGCGTTGCAAAATTTTGAGTTAGGTCCTCCTCCAACCTTCGCGTATTTATCTTCCTCTTTATCTTTCGGTTTATGGGCCGTCCGCGACGCGACGCGGCAGCGGGCATTTTGCACGCGGAAAAATTCGCGTGGGCAGGTCCCGCGTGTAATGGATATGTCGGAGAGCCATGCCCGATACTCGCTACCGGTATGTATACACTGTGCATTGGTTAGTCGTTGAGCCTCCGAAAAGCATTTAATCGATCCTCGATTCATCATTCCGAATGCAATTACGCCAATGACAGCTTGGAATGAGGCTTTTTAACCGAGGTTCGAAATTATTGGTAATTGAGTAGTTGTGCTCCTCCTTCCCACAAATTAAGCTTTTTTCCAACGAATAGGGTGGGACGAGTGTCGCCGTAATCAGGTTTAACAGCGAGTGACGGCAGGGTCCTTTATCGAGGAGTGCAATCAATTACCCTTTGTCTTGTGTGCTCGCTTCTGCCTTCGGTGTACGGGCGCATTTAAAGCAACACTTTGCCCCGGACGACCGCGGAGCATCGCGTTAATGAATGAAAGGTGGAGAGCAAGCGGGCGCGCGCGTTGCTGGCCGCGCTCGATCGTGCGACGCCAATAAAATGCGCGTCCTTTAAACGACGGGGACCTTTGTATCCTCGAGGACCACCATCATCGACGCCCGACTGAAAGCGCTTCGCCTCTCGAGGACGAAGGATGCTCTCGTTTTTCGCGGTTTCGACACCTTTGCACCGACTGACCGCTCGACTGATCCCTTCTCTATACTTTAACCGAGCACGGAGCCTCTAATGAACCAAGCGTCCCTTGATAAACCCATGGTAATATAGCCGGCTGTTCGCTAAAGAACATTTCTACTTGGGAACATTTACCTCTGGAAATACTCTTCGAGCACTCGAGGCCCTCGAGTGGAAAATCGAATGAATGAAAAGGTAGAATTGAAGTTGTTTCGGTAACTAGCGATCAGACTATTCGAAGCTATTAATTTTGATAGTAGTGAATCACAGCTCAGCCAGGAAAGATAATCGCCATGAGCTGAATCGGAAAGAGTCGATCATTGCTGGGTTGAAGAATGAATTAGAATACATTAACTAGTTTACCATTAACCACTTTTCTACGAAGATTTTCGGTTCGATCGATGGAATTCCAATTTTTCCGAATACTGGGATTGAAAGTGATGGAGATTGTCAGTATGATACGCAACGAATACAAATGTAACGGTAGAAAAAGATTGACTCAATAGGAAAACGTGTAATTTATCGGTAAAGCTCCTCTGCTTAAGGACCTTTATGATCGGCGGCCGATTGCGGCTAATTATACCTCTGCGAAACGAGCCAGCACATTATTTAATAGATACTGTCTTAATAAGCACCATTAGCAATTACTTTCACAATTTTCAATAATACGACGCTAGCGCGCGTGACATGTTTGTTCTTTGCCCTCTCGCTTACCCTACAGAGACATAGGTGTACATAAATGCGAATGGAGAAGAACTTACGACTCGCATTAAACCACGGAGATCCACTCGGACGTGTCTCTGTCGTTAGTTGCGTGCCTTCTGCGGGTATTCAATTATTTGCTACTAATACAAACGCCGGATACTAACGACGCCTTTAACGATTCAATCCTCAACTTACGACATCCTCCACACCCCGTTCCTATCTGCTTAATTACATACTTTCAATTTCAGCATTCCCACAGCAGTCAATTAGAACATGCGCTACAAATTGCAACAAGTTTTAACGGCCAAATGGCTATTTTCCAGATTAATACATCGATGCAACTCGACTAGCGTAAATGAGGGTAATGCGATTCAGAGATTCGTAGATGCGAATCTTCAGGGATTTTGAGAAAAATCCATGGTATTCTGGGGTCATTGGCCTCGGGGCTGTATGGCCGGTCGTTAACTTCCGAGGTAAGTTAAAGCCGAAAATCCTCCTATTACGGAATTAGCGAGATGATAGACCCGTCAATGACGGGGCCACGCCAGCTTACCAGGGCTCCTTTCGAGGAAGATGTAGACCCAGGAACTGCGAGAGAGCGAGAGAGGTAAGAGAGTTTCGCGGCGATATGCTGGACGAAGAGAAAAGACTCGAAAAAAGAGGAGCTAAGACTGACCCATAAAAACGTCAAACTTCCCCTAACCTAGAGAAACGTCTTCATTACCAGGCACGGCTCCCACCGTGTAGGTCCGTCGGTTATACCAACGATGAATAGTGACTATGTATAGTCCCGAAAAAGAAGAAAAACGAGCCCTCGACAGGCCGAACTCGTTCTCTGCCACGAAAAATTCCTAGTGGGACCTTTACCATCGAATGCCCCTCCACGATCTTTTTCTTCTTCACGGATCAAAACGACTGTGGAACGACAGATCTCGCTGTGAGTTTCGGGTAAAAAGTGCTATTTTATTCGCGGAATATCAGTCGCATTTGATTCGTCTCATATCGAATTGGTTCGGTAACTGTATCGCTGGAGAAACGACGATCGGTATTTGGGCCAGTGGAATGCCCGTAGAGTGGAGAACGATTTTCCTCAAGTGACAATGAGAATTCTTCGCGTGTACGCGGAGACCTCCGACGATTGGTCGGAACAGTTAGTTGTACGTCCAGGAAAGGGACTTGATGACTGTAAAAAGTATGCGGCTGGTTCTGCCCCGATATAGAAATTAGATCAGAGTTCTGTCTTGGAGGTCTGCGCGCGAGCGCGTGTGCGCTTTGTCACTTTATGGCAAGATAACGCGCGACGCACACACGGAGTTGCGGAAAGAAGGAGGAAGGAGCGTGTTTCAAGCTCGCTTAATAAAGAAGTCGACGTTTTAATACTGTGGCTCGACAAGGCCTCACCGAGTTCGCCTTCTCTTCTCTTCTGTCCTCTTTTCTCCTCGTCGCCCTTTCTCGGGTTCATCCTCTCCTTTTCTTCCCTTTGACTCGGTCTCTTCGTCGAGTGTTCGAGGTGGTTTCAGGCGCGGGCCGAGAGGCCAAGGAAGACGGTTATAATTAAATCGTGCAATCAACTGGCTAATTTGTCCTCAAGCGTATTAATAAAACCCGGCCCAGTGGTCGCTCTTCTTCTTCTTCCCTTCTTCTTCGCCAGATCTCTTCGTTCTGCTCTAGCTGATTTTTCTTTTTTCATTTCTTCGGCAACTGCTCTTACCATTTCGCGGGTACTCCGTACTACCCTCAACTGTTCTTTTATTTTTTTATGTTCTCTTCCTCCTTTTAAATCTCTCGACACTTTTGGGTCCTCGAATTTTTTCACCTCTTTCATGCGTTCCCAGGGGTTTTGTTAAGTTTGACCTATATTTCAATAGGGAGAATTTCGAAAGCTTAAAGCGCAGCAATGAGTTGGTTAAAAATCGAGCAAAAGTTCGAGACCCAGGCAAATTAGTCAAAGACGCGAATGCGGCAACAGCGTGACACTCGGCTGTCGTCCCAGCAGAGCCAAACCCGGGGACCGGTTTGGGACCGTTCGCTCAATTGAGCGATACGCCGCCGACCACACGTGCGCCTCCACCTCTATCTCCCTTTTCTTTCCCTCTCCCTCCCCCTCAGCCAACGACTGAAATGCCCTGCAATCCATGAACCTCTGATGGCACATCATACTTAAACCATTAAGAAGATGCCCTTTAATAAGGCCCTCAGCTTCTGATGAAAGAAACTACCTTACTGTGCGAGGAGAATCGACTCTTTGCGACACTTTTACTGAATTTACGCGAATATTTATACTGTCGAGAGATATAGAAATTAGCTAATTATTTCCAAGTGCCATTTTCTGGGCCACTTAAGTTTCGGGTTATTTGACCACTTTTTCGTTTAGAGAACGTGTGCAATCGGTTGAAGTCGGAAGACACGTGGCTCAAATGGGACACAAAGTGCAGGCTTATTTTGCGGATGGAAAGTGTACTTAACCACTCGCGCGTTCCCGGGCCAATCAAGTTGCGCGCGAGTACGCGAGCACATATGCACGTGCCAAGAGCATGGGCAATATGCTGGTGATCGTCGACTCGTGGGAGCCCCTCCGCTGGAAGGTATACACAAGCGCTTGTAAGACGTTTCTTGTCTCCTCCTCCTTCTTCTTCTTCTTCTTCTTCCAGCAAGTGCGGTAATTAAAAGGAGAATTGAGATATTTCAAGGTTCTCAGTGTCAAGAGTCGTACATAGATCGTACTACTAGGGCCCCGAGATGCAGCAATAGCGCAATATAATTTGCTCTCGCGGCAACGAGGGCCCTTCTCGCACACCGGTATCGCTGAATACGCGCACGAAAGGAGAAAAGGAAATCCTGAAGCGCAGAAAAAGGAACTATTCCCATGCATCAGTGTATGCCCAAGAGGAGGTGCAACAAAACAAACAGGAAGAGAACGGCGAAGAACGATAATAAAGCCTCTTTTAATACACCCTTATCCTACGGTACCCAAGTACCTATACATATACTCGCATGCATCCAAGTCCGATATCACCTCACACTTCGACTTTGACTTCAACTTCAACTTGGACATTGATCAAGTGCGAAGCGCGGCCAATGTGGAGAGAGGCGAATGAAATGAAAAATGGGAGAAATGGAGCGAGCTGGCGAGTAAAAGATGAGAAACCGAGAGAGAAAGGCAGAGGGAAAGAACGAGGAAGATCGAGAAAGAGAGAAAGAAAGAGTATATAGTGCACATAGCAGTGCCCGTAGCATAGGGGAGTGCCTTGGCAGGAGGACGTGGACCACCCACACGGTGCCGCGAGACCACCGTGCTAGCCCACTGGCATACATTAGGCTCGACGGCTCCCCGAAAACTATACCGTGGCCCTTCTCTACCGATCGGACCCGTACACCCGAGCGCTCGGGCCAGCCGTTAGGTATTTTGATACAGTCGACACCCGTTTAATTAGCATTCGATACGGACGCCGCGCCCCGCAACTGCCACCAACTGGCCACCACCGACTATGCAACTGACTATTCTTCTCCGTTTCTTACGCTTTCTCCCTCTCGACACGCTTCGCGACCGATTTTCCTCTTCCTTCTTGGTTCCTCGACTATGCAGCAATCCTTTCGTGGATCCCTGCCAGCGGAAGACATCCAGAGAGATTTCTGTCTGTTTTTTGGGACCCACCGTCCTTCTTGGTCCGAGGGGTCACCGACGACCGAGTGATTTTGATCGCGGTAATTGGAGACGTTCCACGTTGGAAGACGAATTTAATGCCCATCCGGATCTATGGGCCAAATGGACCCGCCAGTCGGATATTGTCTCCCACATTCGGAATGAATCAAACCTGAAGCATGGACAAGTCTCGCCAGAGATTCTTCGTGCTATTCTTGAGTACTATTACAAGTGCTTTACCGCGGTGGGAGTAAATGGTCGAGCCACCCATCTTGCAACACCCACCCAACTCGATCGGTGATTATTTTGAGTACCGGCCGGCGTATTAGGCGTCGCGAGATCGGATTTGCGCCAGAAACCTCTTATTCGGATGGAACACGATGCACGCGTTCGGTTCCGAGTTTGATTCTGGCAACCGTCCATTCGGTAGTTGGTTCGAGTCTGAATGGTGGGGTATCAATTGGATAGGACGTATCGCGAGACAGTGCGTCAGAAATCTGGTGGACGAATGAATTATCCTCGGTAGAAAAGAAATCATAAGGTTGGCTTCCTAAGAGCCAGAACAGCTCGTTCTGGATCCCGGGGTGGCGCGGCGCGGTGACTGGGACCGTGAGTCACGACCCACGACGATCCGTGCCTTGCCTCGGATAGATCGATGCCAGAGAGCCCGAGAGAGAGAGAGAGAGAGAGAGAGAGAGAGAGAGAGAGAGAACGAGAGAGACTGGACCCTTGTGGTGCGGGCAGGCTGACTGACTGACGTCATCTACGTTTGAGGTCAGTGGAACGAGATGAATTGACTCGTCAGCGTCGATGCCACTTTTTTAACTGGCGTCGATGAAATCACGAGGGTGCCGCGCGCGCTTCTCTCGGTATGTAGCAGGGTGGCCCCGAAACGACGACTCCCGCGATTAGCCCGGAGCAAGATCCATCCCGGGATAAACGGATTAGAATGTTACTCGTGTCCCCTGTGCTTCGAGGCTTAACGTCGTTAACGCACACCAACCCGATTCAATTCAACCATCTTCAACTGTCCGAATGCACATCATTTTCCATTGCTATTCGACTCTCTCGATTAAACCGATACCGAATGCATTAGCCAAATTCCCAGCGAGGAAATCGAAATACATACATACGAAGCAATCGATCCAAGTAGCTGAATATATTTTACTGTCTCTCACCTACTTGTATTTCGAACGTTCGCATCGTTAAAGGGTACGCCTAGGACTGGTTCGACAAATCTGCTCGGCACGTATCAGCGCGCTGCCATCGAATTACCTATCCGCGTACTCGGCACACCGCACATACCGAGGGTGCTAATTTTCTGCGACTTGACAAGAGCAAGACGTACGAGGTTCGCGGACCAGGGCAGACACGTTGCTGGACGATTTGTGTCCAAAGGGATTCGCGGCGGAGGATAAACGAGAGGAGGAGAGAAAAAGGGAGAGGGAGAGCGATATTTCGCAATCATAGCCGGAATTAAGCGACTGTGGCGGTCGTGGCATCGACGAGGGCACGTATTTACGTGGACCTTAATGCAACGCGTGCCCGATCGTTACTCAGGATCCTCCGGGTGGCCAGTACAACCTCCAGGTTTCCGTCTTAATGATGATTAACCTGACCATCGCTCGCGGTACGCTGCTCAGCGCGACGATGCAGCCTTTCGCAAGGACACACTAAATCTCGCGGGCGTTGCGCTTCTGTGCTCGTTGTCCGATAAATACTTCGAAATATTCTTTAACCGCTTCTCTTCTTCCTAATGGCGGAGCATGATTTTCGACGGGACGAGTGATCGCGGTGCCGAGAACTTAAAGAGCCGACTCTCGTTTCTCCAGGATTATCTCTGTCTTTGCACGATGCAATAAGGAAGACTCGAATTTCCCCCCTTGTCCACATATCCGTTCCTTCGATTAAGAATACATTATCGGAGCCCCAGAGTTCACAATAGACGAACTTAAAAACTTTGGGAACAATGAAATTTGTTCCAGTTGAGAGTAACTTGGTACAAGAGCCGAGGTCGAACTTCCCGTTCCACGAGCCCCGGAAGTGGTATAGCTTTTTATTAGCCACTGTCAAAGCCATTGTGGCGTGGCGGTACTTCGCGGTGCTTCGCGCAGCTTGACGCGGCTCAGCGCGGTGCAACATTGCGAGGTCGGCGTAGTAATTAAGCGGGTGCTTACGCGCTAATTAAGAGCGCATATGGTCGTGTCTTTATGCGCCGCGCCAGAGGAGAGTCCCGTGGATGCCGACATTCCACGATCGGCTTAATGATGCGAAGCATTAGGCTAATTCCGAGAGAACGGCATACACTAAGGGAAACCAAGTAGATATTGTGCGTAACACTTCCAGCAACTGGAAGCTACTTGTTTACTCAGGATAACAACCTGTCCGGCCAATAGGGACAAACTATACGACTTCGAAGAAGCTTCCAATATTTATCCACGGAAAATTTGTCCAGAAACTAGCTCAAGTTACCATTTTCGGATGTTACGCGTCCGCGAGCTTCATCTCGATTTACCGGTAGTTTCGAGGCGGCAGCCACAGCGCGGCCTCGCGGTAAGCACACGATTCCAGGTAGTCATTAAAATAATTCATCGTGAAAATTTCCGCATTTTCAGCTTACCAGTTGCGAGCCCACGGCACGAAGCGGGTCTCGATTTACTCACTATCGTGAACATAACACAAAAGAGTCCTTAAAGTCGGCGCGACGTATTTTATAATTATACTCGCGAAATTGCCGTCTCGCGGGCATGATGCACGCGGCGCATTAACCTGGAAGACGTACGGCTCGTAGCGGCCAAGTTATGTGAGTCGCCAGCTATGTCGGACCATAAGTGAAGAGAGCCAATTGCCTTTTACACATCCTCGTTCCCATTTTCCCCCCGCAAACGGCTGCCATTACGTCTCCTTAGAATTACTCCCTGCTTTTGCAGCGTACACACGCTACCACTAGTCCTTGCTTCTCTGCGTTTCTCTTTCTCTCCTATTAATGCGGACAATTGTTGCGAGATTACGCGCTACCGTTCACCGCCACTCGATCATTACTCGGGGGCCTCTTGCCACTTCTCCACTTTTCCACCGATTCGAGATTTACGAGGGGAGTGCCGATTGGCAAATAAACACATTCTTATTGAAGAGCGTCGAGAAGTGTATGTGTACAAGTACCACAAGGTTCCTACTGTCGATGGATAGTGCCATCCGAGAAATTCCAAGTGTAAAAGAGCTACGTGGAAAAAGCTGACATCGTCGAAAGACGAGAACGACCAACGAGGGAGGCGAGTGACGATATGATTCTACTCGAAGAGACGTTGATCTACAATTGTAATGGAAAGAGCCGTCAATTGACTTGCGCGACTCGTTGAGCAATCCTCCACTTCTCTCGTGGTAATTGCGGAATATATTCATTATGGATGACCACTCATCTCTTCGAGTGGACCATCTCTATGTCAATAGCTCAATCGGATCTCGAATTGAAGATATCCAACCGAGGGAATTCCTAAGCGCGGAATCTGTTACGTTGCGCAAAAAGCCAGGGTGCCCCATAGCTGGACGATCGTTCAGCATCGTCAAGTTAGTCAATCAGTCGGTCGATCAGACTTGGCAAATGGTTCGGCTCGAGCCAAGAGAAATTCCAGTCGTACTTGGAATCGAAGCCGGAGCCATTAACACTTCCAAATCGATCGCGGAGAAAATAGGAAAGACGCCAACGAGAGGGAGTGAAAGGAGCGTCTGAGAAGAGAGAGAGAGAGAGAGAGAGAGAGAGAGAGAGAGAAGTATACTCAAGGAAGTGTCACTTGCATCGCAGTGACAAGGAGAAGCGGTGGAAAAGGAGAACGAGTAGTTTAATTAAACAACACACTTAATTAAGTTTAATGTATGACAGCGAGCAAGCACACTTAGAGATCTCGTCTCTCGAGCTCCTCAGTTCAGAGAGACACGCGTATCTACAGCTGTTGCCTCTGTAGAGCGATAGAAATGGCTTGGTACTACACGTGCTGGCCCCATGAGAACCGGCCATATCGGAGATCATCGATACTCCTGCTTCGTCTCGTTTCGATCGTTATTCTACTATAAGGCAGGAGAAAAGCTCGACGTCCTAGACGCGATTTCTAGTTACAGGCATCGTGTCCAGGTTCCACGACTCTTCCCGTCATCCTCCTCGTCCTACGGGAGGAATGCCGATCGCAGTGTTACCGTGTCACGCGATTCTAGACTCGTCTTGTTTGGAGAAATGCAACGTGTTTTATTATGCCCATGTCGGATGTGCAACTTTGAGGAAACACTTGTGTGTACAGTACTTCGATTGAAAGGCAGAACGAAACGAGTTGCAGCGTGGAAACCGTGTGGAGCTCGGTTCAGCCCGACCTAGACGGTCTCGTTCCACTTGTACCAGATGTGTCGTCAATCATCGATCCGCTGCTATATACCGCGTGGAAACATTGTTTCCTTCGAGGAAACATGCAAGAAACCAGAAGTGGTTTCTTCCACTTTCCGATCGTTCGATCGCTTTGCTAGTTTTTACTGTCATTGGCAGAGCCTATTCGATCCGAAGCTCAATCGTTGAACAGACGGTACAATTTTCGATGATTAATTAGATCCATGTTTGCTGATTGCCGTCCAAGTTTCCAGATCCCTCGAACAACCTAATAACTTCACCGTAATCGAGGAAATACAGAAGAAAGTGGCAGGACGTGGAAGTTACATTTCCGGTGGTCTGGTCAGACGATTCGCGTTAACTACTGACATATGGGAACGAGCGTAGCATTGGCATCGAATTGGTGTTTCTTTGCTTCTGGTTTCCTTGTAGCATCCCTCGAAGCACGGTAGCAATAATCGTTGATTGGTAATTCAAGCGAGAATCAGACTCTCTTCAGGAACAATTGCTACCTAAAGAAACCTTCCAAGATGAACCTTTCCTCGAAACACTTGTCCCTCTACCTGCCTACCGCTTTCCTCTCGGGGTTAGAAGTATACATTTATATCCTTCGAAATCATGCAACCGGGATAATACGATCCACTTAAACCCAGACTACTCCTTAAACGTAGTTGCAAAGCTCCTAGCACATCACGAGCATTAATTTTCCACTGCATTATACTTTGTTAATCGAGTGTACAAACTTGCATCTGACCTTTGCTATGTTTTCGTGCAGCATTTTGCCAAGTATTTTCCAAGTAACGCTCACGCCTGGAATGCAAATTATCTACTCCATTTAACGATCCACAAAAATCCAGTCTAGTCGGTCGCAATTCCTCCGTAGCGCCAAAGCTCACGATGCATTCGCATGCGAAATACTCAGAGAATTAAAAGGTTCTTTATTTGCAAAGAACGAGAGAACGACTAACGAGCATGCTGTAAGTACAAAGGGTTGTCCTCTAGATATAGAGGACCACCAAAACCGTTGCTGTGCGATCAAACGCAGCATAGTCGCGCCTGGAGAAAAGATCGTAAATCCTCCTTTAGAAATCATATCCTGGTTTATTTCGACGCGACGCTAAAGCAAGAGGGGGTAGTACCGGGGACGCAGGAGCAACAAGAGCCCCGCGAAAAGAAGCACTGTTAAAGGGCAGTGCAGGGGAGGGGAGGGGAGGTCGAGGAGATTTAAAGCCAGCCAGAACTTGGTATCTCGAGTCAAGGTGCCACGACGGAAATAGGTGGCTCTGAAAATCGAGGAGCACGGGTGCCCGCGCGATGGCTTCGAACCCGAGGAACCCGAGAAACCAACGAAGAAGGCTGAAGAGGGCCAGCATCGGCCACCGAGACGAGAGGAGAGCAGAGAGACAGAACTAGAGATAAAGCAAGAGAGAACGAGTCAAAGCTCAGAAGAGGACGGGTCCCCGTAGTGTGGCTCGTCGTAACTCAAGTCTAGTTGAGGGAGCCATAATTCAAGGGATAGCACCAGCTCTTCAAACGACCCATAAATTATGGGCTTTTAATTTCGTGGTATTAACGGGATGATCGGCAAAATAGCGAGACCTGCGCGATTCTTTGACTTTTGTGGAGCTAAAATCCTACTTTGGCTGGCTACTTGTGCCTCTTGGTCAAACGGGATGCTCAATCGCAAGATTAGTATTAGCATGGATAGAGTTACTCGCAGACTACACCCTCTTCGGTATAATGAAGTTATTGTACTCAAGTTACAGGATTAATTGATTTTTCGAAAAAATTCCCTTATGCATTTTGCAATGCAGATGAATACAGAGTATTATTATTGGTGAAGAATGAGCGTGAATCTACCATTGGATTCTCGCTTCGCTAATCTCTTGATTTACGATAATGCGACCGTCTCGGGAATGAATTCCGGAAACCGTATTGGTAGATGAACATAAACAGTAGGATTCAGAGTTGACGGTGTTAATAAGTCAGTCAAGCTAATTGTCTGAGATCTCGTGGCTCTTGTTTTGTACTACCTAAACTAGCGGATAACTCAAGGAATTACTGCTGGACTCGCTTCCAGCACTATCCTGTCATTATAATTTTGGATTTCTTCGCTGGCAGACTTTTTCAGCGAATATATTGTCCTTCTATTTAATATACCAGTGAAGTAGTAGCTCTGATGGTAGCGCGATTGAGCAGTGAGTCGTTAGAATTTATTGGAGAATAAATCTCACGATTTGCCCACGAATTCGTGCAAAGACTTATGGATTCTAAATACATCTAGGCAGATTAACGGTGATTATTCTTGAGAAACGAGGCAAAGCAGGTTTGCCGCAAATGCATGTGAGTGGTGGGAGAGAGACGAAGAGAATCTTATTTAATATCCGCGATATCGGCCAGTCTATCGAGTAATGCTGCCTATTGAATTTATCCATCCTTGCAATTCATGCCCACACACGACTCTTGTTAGGCGGAAATCGATGCAAAAGCCAAAGAGGAAAGCCAAGTGAACTCGGTTTAAAAGGAATCTCAGGGGATACGGTGGTACAGGAGAAAGAAGAAATTTTGACTAGTGGCATTGTTCGGCCAACGAGATTCCTGACGGTTTAATATTCCAGAGACTTGGTAGGTTCGCTTGATTTATGTCTTCTTTCCTCTTGACCAGCCACACGTGGGCGCCTCGCGAAATTTCGCCACACCTGTTTCTCCTGACATTTTTCACACAGGTAACCTACGGCCAATTCTGCACGTGCCCTTTCCCAGGATCAGGAAGAAATTATTAGACTAGAATCGACGCGATGCTTCGCTTAGAAAGTCGATCGCGGGAATAGAAATCTAATGATATGACTCAAAAAACTGAATGAACCACGTGTCTCTTCATACTGGTGATTCTTCCGCGGAGAAGCTCGAAAGGAATGACTCTTCGAGGAAGAATGCGAGTATGTTTTGTTTCTTGCTTTTAGCGAGTAAACTAGACTCAACTCGAACAGGTTTCCGTTTGTTAATTATTCATGTGTTCGAGTCTATAGACAAGTGGAAAGGAAATTTTGAGGGGCGGTTAATATGTCGATGAAAGCTACCCGTTTGACACAGATACGAGTTTTACACGTATCGTGCCAGGAGTTTCATTCTCACGATCGTGAAGCATAAATAAGAAGAACACTAGCCTCACGATTTCAACGAGTCTTATCTTCAACTCGCAACTAGGTCTCGATTTATGTATAAGCATGCTTCTTTCCAATCTGTATAATCTTACTGGTATATACATATGGATATTGTTCGCAAGTGATTTTTTTAATGATTAAATTATATGACTATACTTTGCATGGTGAGATTGCTGCATAAACACGGGGTTTAATGGACATTACACGGAAGCTGGCTACCTCTTATTTGCCCACGGGGATAATTTATTGACAATTACACCTTTGGTAAGCGTGTCAAATCACACTTATCATTACCCACGTAGTTATTGACAATCGCCGCAAGGAGTGTTTTTCTTATTTTTCTCTTGTTTTCTTACCGACGATACCACAGCAGAAAAACGGGATGGAGGATCACGAATAGCGAGTCGTAAAGATCGACGAGTAAAAGGGCACTGTTGGAGTGCTGCGGAAAATCATTTTCTTCTTATACCACAGTTATTAAAATTCCCCATAGAATTCTTTGCACCGAAACTAAATTGACTGCAATTACCAGGTGCAAATCGAATCATGGAAAAACACTCGTTCGAAACTATGTTATCCTTCTAATATCCTCGCATGCGAGATGGAGATCGCCCAGAGTGTAAACACGATCGCAACAAATTCAAACGTTATCCGGGCCATTAGAATAAGCCCGAGTTACATTAATTCACGCGCGAGCGAGAGGGAGGTTCGACTGTGCTGGGCGCCACCCGAAAGGGATCGAGGCCGTGGACTCGACTTTAATTGCTTTTACGGCGGTTTCAGGCAATCAAAAGTTGGTAATGAAGTGTTCGTCGCAGGGGATTCGCGGTGGCTTTGTCGGTGGCTTATCTCGCTGAGGCCGCGAGATAATGAAACCATTCGCCGCCATCAGGACAATTATTTAATGGCTCATTATCGTGACGACCTTCCACTCCCTTCTTCTTTCCTTTTCTATTAGCAAAGAGAACTCAGTCCACTCGCGAGTGGACCATCCAAATTCAAGTAATTAACCGCAGCACTCAGGAATTCGTTAAACCATCCCCTCCTTCTACCTTGGTTTCTTTGTCGGCTTAATCAACCGGTATCGTCGCAGCCGTTGTCTGCCGATCGGGTCCGATTTCTCTAACAAGTCACTCATCACTGCGAGTTAACAGAAGCTCTCAGTGACCATTGCGAATTGAAGTGAATTTCGCTCGATTGGAACTCGACTAATTTCCAAAGAGAATTCTCTGTTCGGTAGGAATTCGCACAATGTTACTCGCGATGCAGAAGCACCGTTCGCTTCGGGAAGGCATTGAGGTTTAATAGCGCAATTCTGTACAACAGGGTCTTTAATTGCAGCCTCCGCGACTTAAGGTCCTTGCAGCTAAGGTTGTAATTAGTGGGTGCGCGAATTGAGAGATCGTAATTACAGTGGCAATGCGTGGATTAGCTTTAATAACTTAATTGGCGGACTGAGTGCAGGAAAAACGATGGTGGAGGACGTCGCGAAAGGAAATCGAGACGGAGGAGCAAAAGAGTGCTTGGGACAGTAGAAATATGGGCGAAGTATATCGAGAGCCTCTTTGGTGAGTCAAATTCGTTGGTCGCGCCGGTAATTAGCCACGGGTGGCGAGCTCTTGCTGGTGAACTCTCGCCGACAGAACGCACGAGCCCTGCATTTTAATTGAAAATGTATGAAAGCAGCTGG
The DNA here is from genome assembly GCA_963989405.1 of Trypoxylon attenuatum. Lineage (NCBI taxonomy): Eukaryota > Metazoa > Arthropoda > Insecta > Hymenoptera > Crabronidae > Trypoxylon > Trypoxylon attenuatum. The sequence continues at coordinate 6,387,837 of OZ022496.1, read as the reverse complement.
CTCTCCTGCAAATTGCTCTTACCGGTTAGTGACGCTCGAAATAAGTCATCGTTGCAACCGTAGAAAACGAGTCAAACTGACCAAGGTGAACTCTGACTTTCTTGCACAATTAACGACTAATTTTGAAGGAGATTAATTTACTTATTTCGGCGATAAATCAGGTATTTAGACGCCTCCAACGATAGAATAAAATTCTAGAAGATTCGAGAGAGTCCATTGGCGAGCAGCATAGCAATTAACGAAGGAATTGTTCGGCATCAGGATGAAAATTACCGTACGCAAATTCATGATTGCAGGTCAGAATTATTACCTGCATGGACTCGTAACGCGGCACTAAAGGCACGATGCGTTTAATCGACGTCGAACGGGGTAGATGAAGCCATAAGTATCATAATAGGCGTATGACTGCTATCCGCATAGCTATGTTCGTGCAAGTACACCTCTTGTAGTTGCACGGTATCCCCCGGAACCACTAGCTCGTCGTACGCGGCACTCGCGCACCGCTTTCAAATCGCCGCGACTCATTTTCATATTCATTAAGCGAAGCCCTGGATTAGCATGCTAATTGCAATAATGAGCGTGGGCTCTTCTCGTGTCCCGCGAGGCCTTGTTCCTCTTCCCTCTGACTTGTCCTCTCTTCCTGCTCTCTCCCTCTCTCTCTCTCGCCTTCCTTTATTCCTCGCTGATCACCTGCGCTCTCGTCCGGTTGGCTGCCCATTGGCAAATGGGTTTAATTGCCGTCAGAACTTCGCGCTGGTTCGCGTGTTCTGGGTCTGCTTGTGTGGCAGACTTGCGCCTTAAAACGTGCAAGTCCTCGATTAAGGACTTTATCTTTCAAGCAAGCTTCCGAAACTTTAATTTTCCACGAAGGTTTCGGAAGAAATTTCCAGCCGTTTCTTCTTCTCGATATGTACACGGTGTACTTTCGTTGAAAGATCGTTTCCGAGCGGTCTTAGAGATCCAACAGAGGAAAGGAGGCTCGCTTTCAACCGCAACGATTACTTAACTCGCTATCCTTCATCCTTTGAGGTCGGCGTGCTTCGTAATTGAGTGCAACCACACTCCGAGTATTCCCACCCTACTTGAAACACCGCGAATCTCGCGGATTACTCCCGCGCGTGTTTCTCGTGTTATGCGAATTTCATTGGATTCAGTGGATGCACTTTGAGTTAGAGTTAGGAAGCATGTGGATATAGGAATCGTGCGTTGCGTTGGCTACCCAGGGTGATGTACGAAGGAAGTTTAGTCACACATCGCAGCCCCAGGAGCGACCTCCGGCGTGGAGGGTCGCGAGGGGTCACCTGCGTGAAAGGCTAGCCTCACTACCGGCAGACCATGCGCGGCTCCTCGAACGTTATAAAGTCGCGTAACACCTGTTAAGTCCGGCGAACCGGCGCGCAATTTCTGTACGATCGCTAATGCCCCTGACTGATTTATCGGACAAGCGACCGCGATTCTACGAAAGGAATCAAGGATTTCTATGTTGCTCCACTGGGAAACATAACATCGACTGGTAGCAATAATGTCAGAATTATACAATTTCTCCAGTGATCTCTCAACCTATTGTGCCTTAACGTAAAGTTACCAAAGCGACCAGAGGCTACAATTTTATTCGAGCAGTAAAAGTAGACAGTGGCCAACTGGCGAGCAAAATCGGAACGATTATTATCGAACGCCGGATGACTCGAGAATTCACTCTCACCCTTAAGTTCTTCCCGAATAGGAGAAAAGCCGCATGGCTTCGGTGCTAGAGGTTTCGATTCATTCATAAGCGGTCACGCAGCGATTCGCGTGCAATTCCAGAGACTAGACTCCGCGAATCGGTGAGCGCGTTTCGCGTGCGTGCTGGCAGGTGTGTAGGTGTGCACTGACGCTGTCTGTGTAGGTAGCGGGTGTATCCAGACTAATACAGTAAAGAAGAAGAAGCATGTGTAGTGTGTGTGAGTATACTCGGCGTAAGCCGCTCTACTTGGGTGGTCCGTCCAAGAAGGGACCGCACGCAGCGGTCAGCCCCCACCAGAAAAAACTTCTCCTTCTCTCTTCCTCCGTTTCCCGCGATGCGCCTTACCGCGCGCTCTCTTCCATCCCCGTTGCTCGGCAGCCGGCGCGGCGCACACACTACACACAACCGGTCTCATACGTACACGCACTGACCGTCACCTCTGTCTGCGGATGGCCGGAATATCTCTCAATCTAGCTAGCCGGCTGAATTCCGCCCGGTACTTACCGCGGCTTGGACTACTCTCTAAACACCGGCGAGTAGCGTTTTAACGTTATTTCGCTGGAACAGACAACCTAACCGCTCATGTGGGAGTGTGTGTTTAATCGTGTGTACAGAACCCCCGCGCCGCGGGAACCACTTGGGATAACGAGTTGCGACCGATTGGCGGGTGGTTCAGGAAATTTGGAAATCAAATGGTCCCTGCGTGGATGGATCATTATCCTTCGGATTCGCTGGTGTCTCGAACGAACCGTGTGAAGCATGCGTGATCATCTTGATGGAGAGAGAATTTTTGGAGGAAGCTTATTGCACCAGAGTATGTAAATATGATAATTTCGTCAACTGTAAAAGAGGGAACAGATGCGTGGTTGGTACCGGATGTCGGACTACCGAGCACTTAGAGCTACTTGCTCTTAACGCGTAGAGTGGAACGAGCCGATTTGGCATTCGCCACTGAAGCCGCTGACATACACGGCGAAACCAACAACTCAAAAGAGTCTTTTGAACGTAACGCCGACCGTATTATTCGTATTATTCGTTTGCGAGAGAGTTATTGAGACATCCTTAGAAATAGCGGATCGAGTTCCCGTTAGGGAGTACAGAACCGAGAAGCGGCGGTATTCTTTAGATACGGACAAGTAGCATTTCGACCGAACTTCCGTGTACAAACAACAGTGGTACCTGACCCAAGCGTAAGTCGATACTCTTGATGACTCGAGAATAAGCGGCGAGGCGTTATTAAAGACTCTGTCGGAACTTCTCTTTATGAAGACATCTTTGATCCGCATTGAGCGGAAAATTTTACCAGGATGTAACTTTACTTTGTACCGTTGTGCACGAGAAAGGTGTGAAACCACGCAAAGTGAATCGGAAAAAGAAGAGAAGAATACAGGTAGAGGAAGAGAAGTATGCGCTGCCAAGAGGCACGTAGATTTAAAGTTTCGCACGGGGAGGTGGGGCCGATTGATCGATCGTCGCATCAAGCCACGATATTGCGGTTGCACTGATCGTGGCCCTTCTCCGCTCGATCAAAGTCTCCGATCGCCACTGGAGGTCTTCGGTTAGGTCGCAAGGAATAACGAGATACACCGCCAGACACCGAATCGTTTTCGACAGTGAGTCCCATTTTGTCGTTTGATCGTCCGTGAACGCTCGAAAAAGATACAAATACCTCTTTCGATCGCGTCTCTATTCGTAACTAGAATCTCAATTGGACAAAGAGTAGCGTCACTCATTATGTACCACGCGTGCCGTTGGTCGTCAAGTACATTCGCATCCAATGGAATCCCACAGGCCAATGAAACCGAGAGTAGTAACGATATCTCCCACCAACTAGCTACTAATCCCAACGATTAGCCTATAATTGGGTTGATGTTTTAATTAAGCTTCGCCAGAGAAACGGCGCGCGTCGCGGTAGGCAGGTAGCACTCCAGTATCGATTACAGGAATCATAAAGCGTAATTATTTGAATAGAGTTGCCAGACACGGAGATTTAACGTGCGAGCGATTAGAATAATCTGCTGAGCGCGAGTTTAATTGGACGTCAAATTACCGGGGAGATCCGTGCTAAAGGGGCTAAGCCTTGGTGCACTTGTTCACCGGACACGTGGATCTGGTGTATCTACCGCTCTCTTGGCTGACGATGTCAGTGGGTGTAAACGTATTAAGCAGCTCGATAAGGCTCTGCCTTATATTTGATTTCTCTAGCCGTATTTCACGAGAACTGCTCGAGTAGCAGAGCTATGCAACTCTATGCAAATTCGTCCTTTCCCGATCGTATTGCTCTCACAATTGACTTGTCTGTCATATTAGTACGAGGAGGGTTTACTCGGACTCGTTATATTTTCTTCGTGACACTCTGAGCTCGTCGAACGCGAAACCTGTTCCCCGGACTGCCAATAATTTATGCGCAATGTAGCCAGGTTAAACCAGTTATTTTCCGTGGAGAACGACACGCTATTTGCGGGCCGCTATTAATAGAGCGCACCAATGATAATGACATTAATGACACCAGGGAAGATAGACCCAAGAGAAGAACACTAGAGGTTCTCATCGTGGAAACTTCGAAAGGTTCGGACAGTATACACAAGATTGTGACTCTCGCAGGGAAAGTGACTAGGAGAAGACCCCCGGGGGTGATACCGAGGCTTAATCGCCAGCTCGCGGTCCTTTACTGCCAACGGTTACTTTGGTTAAGTACTGGGGTCATTGAGAAAATTGTGGGTCTGTTTGCACTGTCAGCTAGTGGACTGGTTTCATTCGGTTAAGTCGACGGACAGCCTATACTTGAACCGGGTACTGGACGAAATCGCTCTATCAGCTCAAGTCGAGACCTCGCGGAATGTGGATTGAATGACGACCCAAGGAATCTTCAAGTACCGTGGAATTACCCTCGACTTGATTTTATTTCAATTAAATGCGTCTATGATCCCGCTGCAACCTGCAATTTCTACCTTCGTACCGGTGGTGGAATCTGTATTTATTATCCGGCTCTCGATATCGAATCGACTCGCGCTTTGCCGCGTGTTTCAAGTGTAAATCAACCGACGGACAACTTAATGTACCGTGGATCCTGAAACTTTAATGCCTTCGGTAGCCTTTTGAATTTCCTTGATCGGTAACTGAACTCGAACGATTGCTGTTTCGCTCGCAACGAAATCTCACTGGCAAAACTCTACCAGTTTGGGCATCCGATTTCGTCGAGATCCGGCCTGCGTGACCCGGCAGATCGGAGGAAGAGTGACGGTTCCCGAAGAAGAAGGGAGAACGATCTCCGGTTTTGGCTGAACGAAAAAAGCTGTCGCAGTCTGGTGTACGCGTGCGTCGCTGGCGGAGGCTCACCTGGGACAACAGGTTATATAAGGTCGCGGGCCAAAGTAACCATTATCGAGCACGATATCTTCGTACCCGGTCGTTATCGAGGGGAAAGAAGAGAAGCGTCCGACCACGAAGAGCGGTACGAAGGGCGCACTTGAGAAGCACACTCGAAGAGAAGACTCGTTACGTCGCCGCCGAGTGAAAAGAGGGACTGGTTACCTCGTGCGAGCTTCCCTTTGTCATTCGAAGCTTTCTTTGACCCGAACAAGCTACTCTATCTAATGCGATTACCGTCGATCAACTTTTTCTCAACACGAATTTCGCGCAGGATTCAAACAAAAATTCCTACGTACTAATTAGTGTTTTAATTAAATAGGTTAAAGAGTGTTATTTTATGGGGACTATAAGAGACTTAACATAGAATGGAAAATGTTTATACTGGACACCAGTGACCACCGTAGCAGTATTAACGACAGACTGCGCCTACCGTCCGCTAACTCGCTAATTTCGATAATTGCCGCGACGAGTAGCCAGACTATCGGCTGATCGCTTTCTATTGTTGTCGGCAAACTGGCCATTACGTCCTTCGCCTTTAGTCCGAGTAACGTTCAGCTACGTGGGCGTACGGTACTCGGATCCAATCGCGATTCTTGCTATCGAGTTCCTCGTTGAATAATGAATTCGATCATTGTCCTCTGGTATTTTCGAAACTCTCCTTCGTTTGATTTCTTCTCGTCGATCGACGATTGGGAGACTTGAGAATCGCGGAAATGACGGAACCAGTTGTAGTTTCGGTAAAGATTCTCTTGGATAAAGGTCCGAGGACAGAACGATGAAAGCGGAGGAAAGGCATTAAGTCAGGTATGACTATACAACGAAGAGGCGTTACTCCCTGCTTCACCTGTCTCTCTGTTCGCTAATTGTGGAACGTGAATGACGGTATCATTGTTCATTTGAATACGTCCGGTGATGAGCCGAATGTCAGAGACGAAACTATCTTCCCTCTCTTTTTCCCTCAGGAGAAAAGAAACCTTTGAGGAATCGATTAGCATTCTCCATTGTACCCTGTACAATGATGCCTCGATGATCTCCGCTCAACCGCGAGGGTGCGAATTCACTCGAGGAAACAATGTTGCAAAATTACCAAGTTGTATACATCTTTTGATCTCAAGCAACTGCGTTACGTCCCATGTTAACACACCGTCTTAATTAACACCCTCGCGAACTCTTCCCGCCGTAAAACAGTGCGTTCAATCCAGAAACGGTAGTGGGAAGCGAGTCAGTCGAAGGATCGCAAATTAATTCAGTAAACAATCGTATTACTTCGCTCGGGGTAAAAGCGAGTTGCAGAAAGTGAGTGAGTCAGTGCGAGGAGGATCGCAAGAGGGAGAGAAGAACGCGGGAGAAAAGGAGACTCGAGAAGAAGGCAACCGACTGATCACAGTCTATGATTATGCTCTTGACTTTCGCGGTCAAGCTCCTTCATCCATGCTTCCACGGTTCCCTCTATGGTCTTCCTTCCATGCCGTTTCGCGCAGCTATTTATAGAGGCTTATTACTTTATTGCAAGCCAATCCTTAATGCACTTGACCCTTTACATACTCCTTCGCTACGCGGAACCTTTTGTCATCGGGTCTGAACGATGAAATACGTTCATACGACTTATGAAAGATGCAAACAAATTGATTTGTATCAACAAGAATGCTTCTTAATAGAAGAATCGATTGATATGAGTTTCTGGGAGTTTTGAAATATTTTTGAGCGGGGTGACGTTGATCCAATTGTCAAGTGAGAAGTCCGAGAATGTACATTGATGCTCGATCATCAATCGATTAATAGTATTCAGGGACGTATTCGGAGCTCGAGCAGGCCACCCTGCAGCTGAGTTTCGCCACACACCTTGCCGGGATCTCGCCGTAGGCAAGAAGGCGGTCGGCGTCTCGGCTCATTAAAGCTAATAATGTGGATTTACTAATCTCTCGAGTCTGCCGGCCGGATATGCCCCCTTCCTACCCAATCGTTTCCTCATATTTTTTCCTCCTCGCCAAAAACCCGATAACCCGATTCCAGATTCCCACAAAATTTTGGTAGCTCTTCTAAATCATCCTGGTAACCCGATTCGATCGGCTCAAAGTCAAAGAAACTTCCTGACTCTCCCTTTTGGCTACATTCGAAACAGAAGCTATCCAATTATCCAAAATTGCCTCGTTAATTTATTTTTATCTTTAACTCTTTCAACCTTTTTTTGTTTCATGAGGAAAGTTCGCGACTAACTAATGAGTTTTCCCGAAGTAAAACGACACTCGCGATGACTCGCGAAGCCGAATGACACGGGCTACTCGCGGTTCTAATCGTTTTTTTCCTTCTTCATTCATTCGCTCATCCATCATCGCCAGTTTATCGTGGAACGTGAGAAAATTGTGCAGCTCGGGACAAATTGGCCTGGTCGCGCTCCACTTATTTCCGCGACGGAAGGAATGCAAGAGTGCGCGATAATGCGGGGTTCCGAACCTGACATAATTAACTGGCTCCGAGCACCACTTAAGAGAGCTGTAAGGAACTTATTACGAATAGTGCAATTTTGTTGGAAAAACTTAATTGGCGTTGGCGCATGCCTTATTATCCGGAGCTACTCGGGCAATGGTTACTTATGCAAAAAATGGATAATATCCCGTCGAACTGGAGACTTTATGTCTCGAATCGCCTATACGCAATATGCAAGTTAAGCGAAACGATAAAGCTTCAAACTCTTAGGATTACGTACTGCACAAGCTTTGAGTAGAGTTTGTAACCGAAAAAGTATCAGACGATTCTATTAAATTAATAATCGCATGTGTTATTATTAATTCAGATAATTCCACGGAACTGTAGAACGTGGAATATCTCGTTATAAAGCTATTAGGAAGTCGGAACGGTTTTCTTACCGAGCTGAAACATACCCCGAAGTTTCCATAATTACTTAATTGACGGAAGCACGGAGGACAGTCAAAAAGTTGAAGCCAACGTAGCATGTTTCTTTCGAAAGTAGCTAAAGAAGGTGGAGTTATACTCGATTTAAGCTGTTCATTGGATCGCGATTGTCTTATCAGTCTGTTTGACGAGACATGCGAGACATCTTCGCGACGATGCACGAATGACAGGTATAACGGTACCAGAATAATAATTTCTCCCTCGAGTGATGGACTATTATCGAATAATCACCGATTTCGGAGACCCATGTAATCACGCGAACGTTTCGGAATTATTACGTAAAAGCGACTGGATATTTAGATCCATAAGCGCAGTGCTACGACAAGAGCAGGGAGTTTGTCGAAAGGTCGACCATCGACCTGTATTCTCCGAGTGCAACTAACTCGGTCATACCATTCCTTAATATTTTATTTCCTCCAGCTGCCGAGTGCTTAGTTCACCTCTGTCGATTTCAATTGCTTTGACGTTCGATGTCGGTGGTCTGCTAATCGATGTCAGAACGACAAGATTCTTTTCGTCTGACCGACGGAACCATACTTCCATATTCGTTGCGATCTTAATTGCTTATTTGCATAAATGCGAATTGCGTGGGACGTTCGATTTAATCAAGATACGATTTTCAATCTCTGATTTTAGTCAGCAGATTTTTTTCCGATCTAAAGTACGCGAGAATTTTTTTCTTTCAATTTTCTTGGATTCCGATGATAGAATCGAATCGATATGCAAACACGAACCCTCTTGACGACATTCGAACTAGTGGATGAATTTGAACATTCACCGATCCCTGTAACTTGTCAGCCAGTTCTTTGGTCCGTTTCTCGAGGGAGCTCCCCTCGATCCTATAAATTCATTAAAACAACCCTTCGACGGTGTCGCGCGCTCCACAGTGTCAATCGAATTCCAAGCATACCCGCGGCAGGGGGTGAAACCTTTTTTCAAGCTAGTCGAGTCGTATCGCGGATCGTTACATCTTTCCGCCCTTTACGGATCAGCACCCTTCCCTCTATTTTCCACCCTGTTTCGATTCGTGCCGGCCGAAAATTTCGGCCACGTGTTGGGCGTGGATAATCCAAGATACCACCGATATCCTGGTGCAATTCGAACCCTTGCATTAGCACTGGAACCGCGATAATTACTATATTTCCACGCAGTTCAAGAGAACTTTAAACTCTATGTTTATTCACTCTCGTAACGTTTACTATTCCCAATAGCATTTTACTCTACATTCGTAGCTTTCATCCGGTAATCAAAGATCAGGATCCGCAGCGAAAGTTTGCCAGTTAAAATGAACAGATCGAACTTGACCACATTGAGCTAACGGAAACTCGATATAGAGCAGAGCGATATTAATGCAGGTATACAAGCAGAGAGAAAGAGAGAAAGACAGGAGAGGAAAGGGTTCACGGTAATTACGTAAGAGAATCAATTAAGCACGTGAATACTTGAAGAGCTGTATCCATCCACCTACCTACCGTAGGTTATTAATGAACTCGTCAGATATCCGTTAAACGTTCCCAGGTCGAGCGTGCGCCCACTTTCTTTCTCTTTTCCTCTCACTCGGTCTGTTCCTTCCTCTAGCATTTAATCTGACCGTCTCGTTCATAATCTGCCAGTCGCTGGCGCGGCACGGTGCATCGAGCGATTAGTCTACCTCTGCAACGCTGCCATTCGCTGTTTCGTCCTGGCGAGGACGAATTGGCAATTAACGCCAAGAGGGTGGGATCCAAGAGGGTTTTAGTGGATGAACCCAACAGGGTGGGTCCATCCGGTCGCACCCTTCACCAAATATTAATAGAAGCTACACGGAGATTTCACGAGAGGCTTGTCCTGCGCCCTAGCTTCGATATCCGCCCCTTAGTTAGGGCTGCTTGATTCCCCTTCCGGCGCAAGCATGGCGGATCGCAAACCAACAGCTAATATTAGGGTGTCGATAGCGAGATATTGAGATTGATGCTTTATTTACCCGAGTACTTTAGAATCATCCGATAATTATTTCCTATCTAAAAGTATACAGTAGCTTATCTAAAATCGTGAAAATCTCTTAAAAGTAGATTTCACTACGAAACTCAAACTCTGCGTATCGTAGGATCTTGAATCATTAACACCTGCATCGGTGGCATCTAAGACAAGACTGACGAGCTGCTACTTCAATCGGACACCCAGATAGAAAACAAGCGATAATACGTGTAAAGGAAACAGGGTTTTAAGTTCATACGGCGTGGTTCCTCATCGTTCGGCACGACATTCCACATTGTCCACGTCCGCCTCTGAGACAGAGGCTTATTAGCCTCGCATAAAAAACATAACGAGCGGTTAATAATTAACTTACAAGTCATCGAGCGCGCGCCGCCAGTCGTTAGAGCCGCGCGAGTAACTCTCACTGGTTTCTATGAAGGTTTTTCGCGAGAAGCCCTTATCTACGACGTGTGTGTGTGTGTGTGTGTGTGTGCCCCTTAAACCTAACGAGCGTGCACCATAGTAGAGGACATCATAATTAATGCAGATTCTCTATCGTCGCATCTCATAGCGCGCTTTCGCACCACCGATACCAACCACTCGCATTAGATAATCGCGAAATATCGCGTTCGTGGACGCGTGCGATTCACGCCACACGTCGCTTTACTATCTCTTCTTTTCTCTCCCTCGTGTTCATCTAACGCAATTAACATCCCAGTCGCTCCACCGCGTTCGGCTGATTAATCGTGCCGCGTCCAGGAATTTATGGATTTCATTTAATATCTCAATGCGCGAGTTCACTCGCGCCGACGATCGAGCGGGTCGCCGATTACTCGCGCATGGAAGCCTGATAAAGTAATTAAACGCGGAGGATACTTCGATCTGATAGCACACTGCCGATTAATGTTGATTGTGCGCTTGCCGCATGCCGCTCAGGATAAATTGGACTGTCTTTTTGACGGCCAAACACACACACACACACACACACACAAACACATGGGGGTGTATGCTCGCGGAGAATCGAGAGAAGGGTTGCTTAATTGTACCGATTCTCATAAATTCGATTCTGCTTTTATCTCTCGATATCGCTGTCGTGTAATTAAGGGAATTTCAAGGCTAACAGTGAATTCCAATTGACAGTATTATTGGCAGTATTAATATACTGTAGCAATAAATTTTATAAGATATCGATTGACTGAAGAAATATTTTTAAATATCGTAATGGAATTAATTACTGAATACAGAAGTGACAAGGAACAGTGTCGACTTGGATGTTTCTCTAAAACAGGAAATCCCGGATCATCGCGGAATGGATATTACAAAGGATATGGAGGAAGGGAAATCGAAAGGCGTAGGTCGATTAACAAAGAAAGTCAGAAGGATGTCGTGCTAATCGCTCGAGACAGCGGAAGGGTCGATCGCGAACGCAGACGAACGCAGCCAGACGCATTCGCCAGTATGTTCCTCTCTTCGTCTTTCTCGCGCGTTATCTCTTCCTCTCTCTAACGAGCAGTCAGTCATTCCGGGATAAATTATAGTCGTACGGAAGGAACATCGGCCGGTTTTTCGGCTCGACTAGTGTGGGTGGGCCCATCGTGTCTTCTTACGTGTACGATGCAATACGCCCAGTCAAAGAACTTCGACACGCAAGAAACTACCTCACCTTCCCCCTTTATCCCCGATTTTTATTAATTTCATTATTATTCTACTTATCACGCCTGTCTCGCGGTTCTCTTCAATTTGAGAATCTTTTAAACGCACCTACAACCGATACTAATTCCAATGTAATCCCGAAGACTGACGCTTCACGCTGTCTGGCCAGGTACAAGTTATTCTACTGAGAAACGTCACGGTGACGGACGCAAGAAGTTTCATCTTTCTTTCTCGAAGGTTTTAATAGCACTGTATTGCAGTTGTAATTATATAGATGAATGACGTGGAGTAAAATGATTAAAGAATTTCGAGTAGCATCGGTGCAACAAATTTCCACCTCACCACTGGTTAACGATCCACGCGGTCGGATATTTTTGATCATGGCTACAGCTTTTTGCTTTGCTTTCCGCGAAGTCGCCAGACCGGTTACGAGTTTCCTCTCGATTAAAGTATTCCTTTCCTTGCTTCCTTCCTTCCTTCGTTCGTTGCTTCCTATCTCTTCTCGTCTCTGGTTGCCCTCAGTGCCCTGGCTGTACGTCATCCGTCATGGACACAGATCGATCTCGCAGCTCTGTCAACGACACGCGAGAGATACTCGCGGATGAGTGTCGCGTCCTGCCAGCAATCCCTTTACGGGAGGATTTTTCTGCGAAACAACTTCGAGATCCAAGTCGCAGGTCGCACGAGTACAAGTTTATTTACTAAGGAAAGAAGCAACGATGGATCGCGACCAGTCGGATTATTGGCTAATACGTTCGACGATTGACGATCCTAATTAGTCGATAATTGGAGTGCTGATCGAATGTTTCCACGCATATGCAAATATGTGAACTATCTTCATGGCCAAAGGTTAAACGCATCATTAAATTAAATCACGCAAATCGTTGTGTTTTATGTTTTTCGGTAGCAGTTGCGTGATCGCGATCGAAGCGCTTGTAATAATTTCCTTGACTTCAAAGTCGACAATGCCACACACACGATATACACGTGTTCGGTACTTGTTGTCGGTGGCGTAATGGAAGCACGAATCCTTGCTACGCTGCATTTTTGAGCCCGCCAGGAAGTCACCGGACCGGTTACCCTCTTCCCTCGATAAGTATTCTGACCTTCGCCGTAAACGATATCGCGCGTTATCGATGATTGACTTCTTTATTGCATCGTACATGGTAATATAGACGTCTCGATTTGCCATGTATCGATTAACATAAATCTAATTTATAGATGCGTCGGTAATGAATAAAAATTAGCATCTTGTCAATAATAGCTTTGTCTTTGTATCTCATGATTAATTACTATCTCTTATTAATAATCCTTCATGTAGCTAATTCTTTTCAAGTACCAAAAGAAGAATTAATCGAAGAGGAGGAGGAAATCGCAAAGTTTCTCGCATAGTTTCCCAGAACTTGTTTCGTCGCGCGCACAAGTTGCACCAATTTGCCTGGTAGTTGGCAGTTCGTTGCTCGGATCGGATCAATCTTACAGAAGATAGTCTCGCGACGGGGCGACTTCCGGCGTGCATTCTCAAGTTAAGCGACTTCCTCGTAGTATTCGGGGTATTCGTACGAACGACCCTGAGGAGATTGATGTCCCCAAGGAGGCTTAATCGCGCTCTCGTAAAGAGCTTCGTTGACAAGAGCGACGGTCAACTTCCTTCCGGGGGACACCTACGTCCTCTCTCTCTCTCTCTCTCTCTCCCCCTCACTTTCAAATTCGTTCGCCTAACACTCTCGAAAGTCTCGAGTCCACCATTAGCACCGTGCGTGCAACGAATTTCTTCGAGATCACTTATCATAAATCACAGTGCACGATGCTGCACTCCCCGTTCTCCACTGAAGTCTTGATTAACGAGGGGAAAAAGTTGTGCGCCAGAAAAAGCCGTGTTTTCCTCGACAAAATCAATTTCTCTTTACGACGCGCGCGACAATTTCCAACTAGCAAAAAAGTACAGTGGTATTCACCGTACCGCACCGCGTCGCTCGAAAACGCGTCGAGAAACAATTGTGCGCTAATGACTCGGTGCCGCGGTCTCGCGATGGATAAACGACGACGCCAGTACCATAAATTGGTCGTGTACTATCCAGACCCATTGTACTAGACACACTGCAATGAATATATCAATGCGCCTGGCTCAAAAGCACAATAGAGAATTCATTAACGCTAGAACTACCGGTGCAGTATGAATAATTAGTCGATGGTATCATAGTCACGAAGGATATACATCTCAAAATTCTATCAGGCTAAAATATTTCTCGCGAGTGGATAAAATTGAGAAATAAAAATCAGGATTATTTTGTGGAATAAGATGTTTCCTCGAGAGAATTGAAAAATAAATCTAAGAATCTCGCGTTAATTAAAAGGCAAAGAGGCTTCGAGTACACTTATTCGTTCAGAACGAATAAATTCCACTTTCCGTAGAGTTCGACGTCGACACGGTCGATTCGTTAATTGCTGGCATCGCAGAGTCGTGGAAAAAGTATTTGCCCGGAGAAATGGTGGCTCGTTACGGGAACTTAATTGATTTAATGGCGGAAAATCCGGCTGGTAATCGGGCGAACGACGATTATTTCGACATCGGATTGGTCTGTGTGCGCGAGCGCGCGACATTCTCTGCAAAGTTTCAGCAATGCTATTTCTTCGTGGCTCAATCGCCCTCGCCAATCGCGAGTTCGTTCCTACGACTTCCTTTCACTGATCGGTGTCGAAGTCGATCTCCTGAACGAGCGACAGGTGTGCTCGACATCATAAACTTTGCTCCCCTGTCAAATCTAATCCTTGCGCGGATCGTTAAACGCTTCGTTAAGAGACCGAATAACGTGCTGCTCTGAGAAAAGTGAGCGACGAACGAGTGCAATTGAACCTCGTGTAATATCTTGCTACTGACTTGAATTATTAATTGCCAGCTAACTCCCCGCTGGTTCTTTCCTTATCCGAGATTCTTATTATCATTGAGAAAAGCTGTATTATAAAATTCTTGTCTTTCAATCAGATGATCTTGATGGTACTTCTTAATTATCCCAATTAATATATGTCTCTGTTAATCGCTTGCATTATTAGAGTTGCCACTTAAAATTCGCCAACTAACTCAACCAGTGGCAAAACTCGTCTTGATTAATTAGTCGGATCAATTTGACTAATTTTGGACGTTTAATCAACTTTGATCGTCTGTATTTCGCGTTAAGCATCCAAAGTTCACGTCTCTATCGTTAGTCCCGATCAGCCTATTCGTAGCAAATTAAATCCCATAAATTTCTGCTCCGATTAGCAGTGGCCGGATGAAAAAAGATATCGGCTCGCGGAATAATGGTCGAACTCGAGCTCTATACGGCAATGCGGTCGAGGAGCGTTCCACGCGATTGGCAGAGAAGAGGAAAAGAGGCGGACTCCCGGAGCACAAGAGTCGATTTTATTAAGAGACCGCGCTACACGAGCGTAATCGCACGCGTAATTATAGTGTCGTTCGACGATTCGCGAGTAAGCCGCGACCAGAGTACTTAAATGCCACTAATTACTTCTAAGTAGGCCCCTCGTCGTGTCGATATGCTTCCTTTCCCGAGCTGACAAGGTAATTTCGTTGAACGATCCGCAGCTTGCAATGAAATTTATGCATTCAACACGCTATACGTCGATATTTTCTCAGTTTTATAACTTACTGAGGTTGCCCACCCAAATCTCTGCTGAATTGTTTAATTTACATTACGAAAAGGACACTACGAATATAAATATTCTAGAAAACATTTCACATAATATCTATACGAGATATAACATTCGGCTAAATACCGAGAAAGAACTCTTATGGCACCGAGTATTACAAAGATACTAGATACCACTGTGTGCAACAATGATAATTGCAGCAGTCATTATTACATCGTTAAGAACGATTTTATTTTAATAGCTAGACATCTGTGACTCGACGGAAACTGTGGGGAGTCCTCTGAAATATTGTTGCTCAGTTCCTAATTGTGCAATTATTAATGCTTCGAACGCACATAACAAGAGTTAGAACGCAGTTTGTGTGATGTACAGTAAAAGAATATGCAGTTTCAAATAGAACGACTTACCAAGGCGTGTCCCACAATATTAAGACCCTCCTGCACCCCTTTTTTGCCATGGATTGATTGCACTACACTCACTACCGAATCTGACGCGATACTAATCAACCGTTACCAATTTTCGCGATGAAAACTAATTAATTAAACGAAAAACTCACTTAAACAAAGCTACGACACTTCCTCTCACTTCGGGCGACCGCGAAAAGAGAAAGAATAGCGTTACCACTCATGCCAACCCATGAAACAAAAATGTCAACTTACTAGAGCAGCGCCTCCAACCACATCAAATTTAATGAACTATTTAATTCGATTGAATTGAGTGGTGGAATCAATATAGAAGGTAATTAGAGGTAAAACTGTAGTTAATGAATTAATTAATCATTAAAGGGATCTATTAATTAATGCGAATGGAGTGATTAATCGATTGGTCGTCAATGCGCGTTTGAATGATGCGCCATGAAATTTTGGACTCGGCGGCGCATCCCTCCCCAACAGGTCTCTCCTGTTCCAGATTCTTCTGTGGTGAGTACGTCACACTTTTTAATCCTCCGAATATTCGCGAATTTTTCGTAAAAAGTTGCATGTTCAAAGTCGCGATTGTTACTCAAGTGTAGTCGTGGAAGCAAAGAATAGCTAGAGTGAGTTTCGGCGCTGGAAATTCGACGATTTGGACAAATTTCCGAAAAGACCGATCGGCGTTCTCGGGGCACTTGGCGGTTGCAACGAATCTACGACGCAATAAGCTGAACATCAGTAAACAGATGAGTATCTCATAATTAGTTTCTCAAATTTTTAGCTTAAGTATTGTTTTTCGTATTGTTTCGTGCTGCTTCGGGCATCGTAGCACGTATTACGTTGTATCTCGCATATTACGATGTTTCGTATCATATTCAACACTTTATGCCGCCATGTAATTCGTATTTTTCTAACGGCTTCCAGTGCAATTTGCACAATTTTTAGCTGTTACTCGGTTTTACACTCGATTTTGCACCTTTTCCACATTTTAGTGGTGTCTTTATTTGTGCAATTAGCATATTTCGCGATTTCTTTGTTTTATAAGTGCTTTAGGGAGAATTTTATACAGTCAGAAGAAGTGGAAGCTACCAGAAGAAAGAGGAAGAGATGCAGTTGTATATTGTAGGTATAATTCTATGCTTATAATTATTAATAATGCTCTTGGAGTAGTCACGAAATTGTTGTCTGTTTGCTATGTCTCTCATGCCATATTATCCATGTCTTGACCCTAATATTATTTGTGTAATTGACGTTGTGTATTTAAATAATTAACACAACTGCAATGTTGCTCTATTGTGTATCTTGTTTCATTTGTATTGTGTCGTACGCTGGAATGGGAGGATTTTGTTTCTACAATTTCCACTAACGCACAATGTTTGTTTGCTTTGCAAGGAACTTAGAAGAAACTCAAGAGTTCAGGAGCAATGCAACTTTGGGGATCTGGATGAAGAATGCAGATTGCAGGATGCACACTACAGATTGGTTTCAACGGTTCAGAACCAGAGACGTCTGGACAGCAGAATGGAAGATGCAGCTTCGTTAATTATGACATGAGGTCAAATTCTTCATCGATACGCAGTGAGTTTACTATCACCATTATGACACACGCTTAATGTTTTTTACATTCAATGTTTTCTGAGGAGAGTTCTTTGCCTCATTTTTCATTGAAGTTATAATATTCAGGATACAATAGTAACTATAATTCACATTGAACATAACATTGTTATAATCATACGTACTACATCAGCATGATAATTGTACGTATGATTATAATGATGTTATTACAATTAGAACTGTTATGTCATCCACATTCGAATGACAATTTTACTTGCACAAAGGCAACATTACTACAATTTTTGCAATTCTGCAATATTTCATTTTGAAGTAATTGTTCTGATGCTACTTTTCCTAGTGCGAAGAACACAATTTTACAAAATATTTTCCTGTCCGATGAGTGTTTCGAAGATAGTTTCACTATTTTAATTTGAATTGCAATTAGGTATTTAGCTTTCTAATTGCAATCATAACAATAATCTATTATCATGATTATAATTATTTTGTAAACATAAGATTATTCTACTTATACATATTACATTACAATGGTAATTATATATGAATAATTATGATAATGTTACAATACAATTTTGATTGTGCAATCACGATATTTTTTTCCATTTACATGGAATTTTCTGTAATTTTCTAATATCTCTGGCATTTTCCGAATAGCGTAATTGTGTCTTGGTAGTGCGACAAACAGTATTATATAGATGCGGAAGACGATTACGTTGCGGAATAGGAAATTCACTTTAGATTACGCGGAACGAACGGAAGCGATTGATCGGTTTCCACGCTCGGCCATGCGAGTAGTGAGTGCCACGAGATACTCTAGAGTCTAGAGTCTACAGTCTGCACAGTATACGAGAAGAGTGCGTAGCTTTAGTCGGGTTTGTTATCGTGTTCAGTACTGCAGAGAACGGGAGGCACCATCGACTTAACCCTAATAAGATCGATGGATCCCACGAGACCACCTCATATGGAGCAGCCTTTCGCGTATACCTATAAACTACACGCTCCCGTTTGCGTGATAGTATGCGTACTTGTTTACCCATTTAAGCCGCTATTCGACTGTACCACTAAAAGTAATACACTGCTGTCGCTTTCGAGCCCGCATTCATTGTTCAGTCCACTCAATTAAGAAGGATATTATTCTACTGAGATATACAGTACATACAGAGAGCATTCCAGATTGGAACCGACGTACTTTGCCAACATATTTCATAGGTAATTCTAAAGGGAAAAATTTTAGTATACCATAAATCAATTATACTTCATCTTACTTCAGTTTTAATTACACTTTGTTTTTTCTCACTATATTCTACTTTTATTGCAATATTATTTCTCTATGGCCTATTATACATTTTTTTTATTAAAAATATCCTGTGAAATCTGTTGGTAAAATTTTCCAGTTCTTATCTGTAGTATCTTCTGTGCAAAGTTTAATTGCTTATTGGATATTTGATAGATACGTTTGAAATCATTCCTATATAGCGATATCTAGGTATCTTTATCTGTACCATGCGTTCTTTAAAAAGCCCTGAGGGTGGAGTCCTCAGATCCGCGTTTCACGTGGGAGTTAGAGTGTTTACGTTCGCGGTGCTATTGATGAATTATTCTACCATGAAAATTTACGAGCGTTGATCGAGCGGTACTCGCCCGCATAATCGACTGCCACAGCCCAAGATTACGCCGCTTAGAAAATTGCTCCGCAATTTATCCACTTGTTTTTTTTTTTACCCGCTCAAGTAACTTATTGAAGGTAATTTGAGTAACCGCGGACGGTGCTCTACACGATTTTTCCTTGCGTGTAGCAATAGAATATTCGAGATTGATCGTATTCTGTGAGTCGCGCTAGTCGTTCCCGTGCTGTTTTCACAGGGGTCACGATTTTTTTTTCCCCCTAGACACGCGCTCCTAATCGGACCCTATTTGTTGCTTCTGATGTATCTGTAAAGGCTAAGGATAATGTCAACGGTTTTTTTGTCACATATCCAAACTCTCTGTGTATACACAATACAGAGATATGCTTAGAGAAACGTGGCATTACCGTCAGAGTTACTTAGCATTCCTCCGAGTAACAATGTCCAATTTAACTTAAGGATTTTTACTGTTTACCCACCGAGATTTATGGGTCTATCGAGTAAGAGCGAAGGTCGATTATTTGTTACGGACTTCGCATGGTGGTCGTTCTCTCCCTCTCTCTCTCTTTTTTTAAAGAGCATAGTTACCATTTTTCTCTTGTCGGCAAATAGGTTCGTTCGAAATGAATATATCCTTTTCTGTCGCGCGACCAACACCGATCTACTGGCTCGTTAGCGGAAATCTTTCGCGCACGCGCTGCCGTGGACTCACTTAGGGAAAACTAATTAGCAATAACTCCAATAGTCCGTAAATGGCGTTTTACGTGGTGCAGCGAATAGCCCGCTCCTATTGCTGCTGCGACGCGCCACCCAAATCGGCAATCACTGCCGCAGCTTGTTGGCACCAAAGTCGCTCTTGCGCTTCATTATCAAAAGCCTAATTAGAAAGTGAGCCAACCGGCGAGTCTCGTTTAACAGTCAAACTACCGACGATTATCTTTCGTTTTCAATTTTTACTGCACTCGTAAAAATATATGCGATTTGCAAATGTGCCTGATTCATGGTAACGACGCTCATTTGGGTGGGTTTACCTTATAGTTGCGTGGTTACGAAAACGTGTCAAGAGCCGATACATTCAAGGAACTATTCCAAATCCACCATTTCTGTGGAATTATTTTCCTACGTTATTGTAACTCTTTATCAGTACTATGGAATAATGAACTGTCGTCGTTTTGCGAATTGGAAATTGCTAGTGAGTCAATTTCGCGTTGTTAATTCTGACGTTAAGAAGCAAAATGAGAAAGGAGTTGCTATTATGGCATGAGAATACAATACGATTTTATGCGAGTCTGTTGCGATTACAATGGGCGTAACGTTGGAATTGTAAGCATTGGACAGGGTACCATCAGTCGAGATAGAATCGCAAAGAAACCTTAATGGATACCGAACGCGCAAGACCAATTCTGTACGGCTGCCCGGAATTACGCAATTGCAGGGGATTATCCGCGGTGCGAATAGAGGCATCGAATTACGCCAGTCGTTTTCTCGCGAGCAATCATCGAACTATCATTTGACTCGTGGCTGACCACAATTTCATTGCGGCCTTCTCGATGAATCGACGATTATTAACCCTTCGATAGTCTCTCGTATTTCATAGATTATCGTGATAATAATGAATAGAGATGGAAAATTCAATGAACGACTGTAATCACCCTCTGTGTAGAAAAGGATTAATGAATTATTAAAAGTGCAAATGTATAATCAAGATCAAACTCTCAATCGTATTCGTTAAATAACGCATCGGATAAGTTAGATATGATGAATCAGTCAAATCGTTTATAATTCAACGAAGAAACCCACAGCTTTTTACTGAACCCTCGAATTTTCTCACTGCGCGACAGAATTTCCCAGCGTAATCGAGCGTAACAATGAGTATCGAGTTAATTCAAGAATTGACACGTCCGTCGACCGGATATTGGCGCACGCGGCAGCTCAAAAACACAAGCGCAAATAGCTATTCGACTGCGGTAGAATAACAGTGATTAAGTTTTATCGCGGCATGCTCGTGCGACTATTTGTCTGTCTACCGTGAAATTACGCGTTGTAAAGATATAATGGGAATGCGATCTAATACTGTGGTCCAAATCAAACGCATTGCTAATTCCAACCTGCCACCGATCGTCTTGGTTAGCCTACTTCAGCATTAGGACAGCTACGTCATTATTAATTATATCTCTCTGAAACTGAGTGAGTAATATTTATCGCTATCTCGGAATAATATCTAAAACCATGTTCTACATCCGGTATAGCAAAGTGTTAAAGCTTCCATGCGCTCTGTTATCTGCGAAAGCAAACTTTCAACTCTCTTTTCTCTACCACTGTAATTCACAAGACCGTCGCAAAACGAAGTTCCCAAGCGCGAAGAATAACGAAAAAGGGATCCTTTCGCGTTTAATCCGAGAAAGAAAAAAAAGTCACGCGAAGATTCTTGGGATTTCTGACGGTCGGCGTACTTTCCAGTGTAGCTTAGGTCTTTCTCGCAAAAAGAATTAAAATACAATGGGGTACGTAGGTGCCAGAATGCTCGAGCGAGCCAGTTACATTATTCGAAATTCTTTTGGGGCACAATGCGGCCCGAAAGCCCAAGGAGTCTCGGGTAATAACTCGAAAGGGAACACGCATCTGTGAAACCACGAGATTAGATGTAAAAGGCATGCATCGCGCGCTCTCTCGCGCGACACGCGAGTACAGAATATCCTACAGCAACATAGAAATAGGAAAGCGATCTAATAGGGCGCAATTATTTACCGATGGTTTACATAAGAATACGACAACTGAATGACCCATAGGAAATTGTTGTCCTGACACAAAGAGGGAAATAGTTGGCCGCATATCGCGCTTGATTTATGCTCAACACCGCGACCATTTTTCCCTTGACTCGCCAATTGTTTCTCGACAATGAGCGTATATCAGATATGAGTGACACGACGAGGAGCGTTTTCTACCATTCGTCAAGCTGGCGCTCGTGCGACTAGACGAGTAATTGCACCTTTTCCACCCGGCATTTAGGATGTATCTTTCTTCCTTCTTAAGAATCGCAGAAAATAATCGTGTTTAATTACTGATTATAACCAAAGGGATATATTAGCGCGCGCTCAACTTCTATGTAATTTAATTACGTAGCACGCGAGCCGTGGGTCATTCTCAGTTTCTAGCCACAATCCAGACGTAATTGGATTGGTATTTGTGTATTTTGAGCATAATAAGACGCAAGTAGGAATATACGTGGGAAACGAAATCAATGAGATCACTGAGCTTTCTTTTCCTTTAGACTCCTGGACTAATTGCAAGTGAGCGAGTACGTTCGTAGTTTATGCTTCGTCTCGAGGAGCCGATGTTTCGAGATACGAATTAATTGGTCGGTTATTAATTGCGAGCTTAGACCACTGGCGGTATCGTAGATAAAGTGACCGAGATCGTGACGGGGCACTACCCAATAACAATTGTTAGCCCGAACGATACGGAGTATCTGTACCTCTTCGGTTAATAGTGAATTCTTTCATACTCGGGAAATTTATATATCTGCCCTTTAAAGCCTTTATATTCCTCTAATGAGAAACTCAGTCTATTAAGCAATTGCCTCTCGACAGCAAACGTTAACTCCCAGTCGTTTTACCATTTGGAACTCGATGAAAAAATGAGAGAGTCCGCGAACTCGCTTTCACGGGAATGGTTTACAGCGAGTTACGAGCGATTTCGGGACACACGGTTCATTATATTACGCTGCCTTTCGCCGAAGTTCAAGAATTATTTCCTTCCCGATGGAAACTCACTTCTGACTGGATAAATCCATGTCGATCTTTATATTCGTGATACTCTTTATAAAGTTTTGGGACCGATACCGTGGGATTTGGACAATTTTAATATGAGAATTTTAAATATTTCGTTTGCAAGCTGCAAGAATACTGCAGTAAATTGCTTCGAAACTCACCAGAGGAAGGTCGATCCGAGTATCTGGTGCAGTAGACCCAAGCTGGCCACAGCATTTGCTTGCTCGGGTCGGTGCCAGGTGGTACGGGAGCATTGGACGCAGGGCTCGTAGTCGAAACACTACCAGGGGACGTGTTGGTCGTAGCAGGCGTGTCGGAACTGCTCCTCTCGCTCGCTTCCGAGGACGATTCCAGAAAGTCCTTCGTTAAGTCGATCGGTCTCGAGACAACCTTTTTCGGTCTCGATTTCTTAAGAGAGATCGGATCGGTAATCCGTCTTCCGAAATCCGCTTTCAGGATATTGTCTATACTGAATTTCAATCCTGCTTGATGTTGTAGATTATTGTTGTTATTGTGATTATTATGGTGGTTGGTATTATTGTTGCTACTATTTATGCTGACGTTATTCTGCACGCCATTTGCGGCGGCGAGTGTCCTGCCGTTTTCGTCTCTGACCCCTGGTGATGCGGGACTACTTGGGTCCCTTTGTAAGATCTTGTTGACCGACAAGCGGTGTTGATGCACAGAATTCGCTGGCACGTGTTGCACGGGTGAGGTTTGGTGCAGGTGGATATGACTGTTGGTATGGTGAAGATGCTGTCCAGGATGCGGCATCAAGGGTGCAGGTTCTCTTGGGTCTCTGCAGGCTGTTGGATGGAGAATCGGTGTTGTCGCTTGGAGCCCGGTTACCGTCATGGCCGACGGTGGTGACAGAGACAACCTGGTCACGAGGGGCACGCTTATGGGGGTCCTGTGCAACCTCTCGACCGGTGGATACACTATTTCATGACTTAGACCGTGCTGAACCCGAGCTGAATAATCTGGGATCTCGGGTTCTCTAGTTGAGTACCTTGGCAGCAGGTGCTGTGGGTGACTCGATTGGTACCTTGGTACTATGACCTCTGGGATGGCCTCTGGACGACCCGGAGATGAGGCAGTGGCCGACGAGGATGCCGGTGACCTCACCGACGAGGCCGTGGGGGATGACGGGGGTTGACTGTAGGTTGGCGGACTCGGTGCTGCCACACGATTACTGCCGCGTTGATAGAAGGATTCATTGCAACTCGTAGAACTCGACGGCGATGGTGTTGCCGAGGTCCTCGTGTTCTCCTCATCTCGATAGTCACCTCGACTACCCGCGGACTCTTGCTCATACCTGATCGAGCTGCAGACCCGAGAGTCAAGGTTGGTGGGCGTCGGCTCGCTGCCGACGCTCAACACCTCGCTGGTGTCGCTCTCACAGTCACTTTCAGGGTTGTTATTCTCACCAGCTCGCGACTGATCTCTCTTCTCAGGCTCCTCCGGCTCGCGCTCTAGTCGCGGAGGCAAGTGGTTCTGCCTGATATCGGCCAGGTCAGGATTCTCCAAGCTGGAAGATGACTCGGGCGGTGTGTTAGCCATGTCTCCCTCGATTCTCTTGTCTTCTCTACACTGACAGTGTAATCGACTGACTAACTTGGATTAGACTGTCTTTGCCCTTCGAAGCATTTTGAGGTCTCTCTTCTCCTATACTCGATTTTCATCGTTCATGACATTCCACTGCGTCGTAAACCGTTTTCTTGACATTCTTCTTGAACTTCATACCCACTAATCTCCGATTGATAGTGTCGAATCACCGTATCGTCAATATTTCATTCATTTAATATCGACTCGGAACCCCTACTGCACTGGTCTTGATATTAGAGTGTTCTTGTACGCCGCACACTTGACAGTTATGCGAAATATCTTGTAAGTCTCGCAACACTGAATTCGTTCGCTTAGCTCCCTTCCGACGGGCACTGTTCAACCCTTCTCATAACGTTTTACCACCGGGGACCGCGGAATCCCTTAGTTGACCGAATCGCGGCTAATATAGTCCACAGCACAAATCAGTCTCACGATCCCGCGTACTCATCGGTCCAGGACCTGACTAGTACAGTGTCCTGCGTGGACGTGCATCAGGAAGAACGGGTGACCTCGCCCTTCGCTCCTGGTATCCCCATAACTGAGCGATCACTCTCACTTTCGCGAGGATGTCCGTCTTGTCTGGCACGCCTGGCACGTCTGTCGCGTCGAAGAGAGCTGCCAAATATGCCGAAGCGAGGTGTCCCAACGTCTGAGAGGTCCCAATTCGGGTGGAAGCCCTCGGGCCTTTGAACGTGGCCCGGGTGGCACGCGCTGCAAACGTGGATCGGTCGATGTTGCTGGTTGATGGACGCGGGTGGACGCGGGTTTCAACGGAGTCGTAGTGCGAGGAGTGGATCCGTAGTGCAAGAGCCGTGTGGATCCAGGCCTGGCTGCTTGTCCAGTTGGTTGCCGCGGAGCGTCTGCGAGCTCGACGCAGCGGGAGGGTCCCTGATGGGCGTTCCTGGGTGTCGGTCTCGAACGAGCGACGCCCCAAAGCGGTTACTCCGAGGGGTGAAAACCTGCTCGAGGGGCGCCAACACTCGACATCTACTGCTCGCGTGCGATTCTCGCCGTTTTGGAACGCCCCGGTCTCCACCACCAACGTTCCCAGGGAGCCGATAGGTGACCCCGAGTCAATGCTACCCCGCTGGGAGCCGCGTTCTCCGTTGACGCGCGATCTCCCCTCCTTCGCTCGTTGCCGCTGAGAGACCAGTCTTTCTTCTGGGTTCAGCTTTGCCCAGGCTATTCCCCACTACCGCTCCTACCATACACCTCCCGTGTTTGCCGCGTGCGTGCTTTTCTCGCTCGCTCGCTCGCGCTCGCTCACTCTCTATCTCTCGGTACCGCGCGTTCTCCGTGTTACTTCTGGGTCCCGTATCTGGCTCTCGTAGCTCTGATCCAGTGCTCTGCCTCCGTTCTCCTCTCCTCTTGTGCCGGTTGCGCTGGCTGCTTGCTTGTCTCCGCTTTACCTTCGATGCTTTATCCCCCACCAGCATTATCGCTGATGTCGGGTTTCCAGATTGTCTCGAGCTACGCTCGCACTACGAGCTCAACTCTTTCCTTCTTCCTCCCTCTCTCTCTCTGTCTTTCTCTCTCTCTCTGGCAGCCGTCCCTCCAGCCTCAGCACGCTCCTCGTGTTCTTTCTGATTCCTCTATCTCCTCTCGGCTGATCCGGCTTTTAGCTTCCACTGCGCTTTGCTGCTCTTTTACCCCGCTGGCTTCTAGTTTCCTCCTCTCGACGAACCCCTTCCCATTCCGCCACGGTGGTGGCCGGGGCGGCTGAGGCTCACTATCGATGGTTTGTCTTTACCAATTCGATCGCGTCCCGCTTCTATTTCTTGTTTATCCCCCTTTGGCTTCCTGTATTGATGCGCTGCATCGGCGGCGTGCTCCTTTCGTCCGCAACTATGCGCTTGCTATTCCTCTGCCACCGCTTAATCCTCCCTTTACGTCTAATTGCTTTTTTGCTGCTCGACGAATTAATCCCTCCGGCGACTGGTGAAGACAGCACTTTGAAGTTAAAGCGCTCTTCTACTCGGTTCTTTGCTCGGAAACTACTCTCAGTCGAAGCACGACAATAGCCGCGAGGAAATTCTACCTGCATCCTTATTATGTATGTATTCTTTCGCCGAATGTACTCTTCGCGGATTCGAATCCTCTTGATGCCGACGGGAATGGCTTGTACGAATCATTACGGTTGGACCAGTCGCTCTCCGAGAGGATATCGATTCCTTAGTGCGCTTTTTCTTCGTCAAAAGGGTAGCGTGCATGTCCGCCGTGAATCACATATGCACTTTTCGCAAGGTTTCTCTTTCGCCCCTTGAGAGTGGTACTCGCTTGCTCGCTCACGCGTCAACGTGCTCTCGAGGCGATCGTTAAGCCTCATTATGGGCCGATCTTCGCTCGGATAGCACCGAGTGCCGAGAAAAAAATGTCAGCTCGTAAATTGTCAGTCAGCTGGAGGGTCGAGTGCGTCGAAATCGATTCACGCACGAGATGCGGGCGTTAGCTGCTCCTTTCGCCAGCTACGTCTTCTCCGAAGAAGATGGATGGTATCTATGCTCTTCTCTTTTTCGACTCTCGGGCAATTTACTGCTTCCGAGTACCGAATGAGTGCACCAATAGCCAAATTAGTACTCCTCTTGTTTCCAACCTGTCACCTCCTTCGAAACTGATCGATGATTTTCAAGTTGATGCTACCTTTGCTCACTTATCTCTCCGCGGGCGACAACTTTTCCAAAGTGTATAAGTCACTCGAATTTTGGATACTACCCCATAATACTACATTTTAAGATGCACGCTTTAAAGTAGCTTTAATCCAAAACCTCTTGGTTTTCGGGATGTAAATGCCTTTGCCTTTTGCGATCTCCCGTCGATTGGGAGCGTGTTTTATCGAGGGCAAGAGAATCTTTTTCTCGTAGGGGGCGAATCCGCGCTTCTTTGTTCGCCCCGAAGGAATCGGCAAACGAGGTGGGTCCCAGAGATCGCAGGATTAAGAGTCTTTCTCCAACGATCTCTCGCGGTCCGAGTGCCTCGGACTCGTTACCGGCGGCCTCCTGGCTTCGTAAATTTCGTTAACGCGAGCTACCTTACATCCTCGCCTTAACGAGCGTCCACGTGCTCGTTAGTATCCTCGAGGATACCACGGCTTAGAGAGCCGTGACTCCCTGCGTAACTTGAAACTACTCCTTACGATCTTCTTCCTTCTACGCTTCAAACCTACGCCGGCAAAACGCTCGTTCTCTGCTTCTTCAATTCTTACAAGCAACTTTTCAATTGCCCTTCTCCAAGGTAAATTTCCCTCCGGAGGATTTACAGAGCTGGCGTCGACCGATAAGACACGCTGTTGGGGATTTTCTGGAGGTTTTCGCCTCCCTCGTTCTACTGCCAGCAATTCTATCTAATCAGGTGGAATCACGCGAGAGGTTTCTGAATTATGCTTCCTCAGGTAGCTTAGGGTGGTGAAGATCAGCGACGTAGTCCTATCAGAATTATCCGCTAGCTAGACTAGTCTCGCTAAGCGCGATCTTATTTATGAGATCACGATGACCATCATTCGTTTACACCGTACTTTTCAAACTCGCAAAAATGATTTAATCATCCGAAATTACTCGCGTCCTAACGCGAGAAAAATTATCACTTTCAATGAGACGTAATTGTTCTCGATGGTTGAGAGGTGCCTCGAAGGGAATTCCGCTTGGACGTAAACTTCCATTGCTATCTTGCCACTCCACACGTTTGCTTTATTAAGCATACGTGCATGCTACGCGTTTTACCGCGAGGACATCCGATCTGCAATACACCACATTCTTGCGTTAGAATCCATACGCGTAGGTAAATACTCGTGATTATTCTGTAAGTGGTGAGGCAAGAATGTGCTCGAGCTGGTTGAATGCCAATAAGAAGACGATTGGAGTTAAGGGTTTATAGATTTAGTGATACGACTGTGTAACTGTGTATCATTATTCTGAGTATCCCGCGAGGATAGTCAGGTAAAATGGAAGGTGTAGAATGATCATTTTATCGGTTACCTGTTACTTTACTCTTCGATAACTAATCTACTCTTTGATACCTCAAACTATTATTTTCTCTAATGCTTAGGTTTTTATTTTATTAGAATTCGCTTTTAGCACAGGTAGAGGATTCAACTATTGCAAAAACATTTCTCAGTCCGCGAAACACACCCAGTATAATGATTCGTCGGCAATAACTCCGCCTCTTAGCTTCGCACCGCACGATAACTCGATTACGCGCGATAACCAAGTATTTATTAGACCCGTGAGATTCCATTTCGATATCTCCGCCTTTCTCCGCGAGTCGAGAGGCGCACCATAGGTTCGTGTGCCGGTACGTTTCCCTGCAAATAGAATGATGGATTGAATCGTTGACTCCTTGGATTCACGGAGTACTTTGCTCTACCGATAACTCGAAGTTTCTTCGATTTTTCCTAGTACACACTGCAGCTGGAAGATGCTGGTATAATCACGAATTTTTAATTTGCACCGGGAATTGCATAATCCCACGCGATACTTTCTCGGCTTTTTTCCCTGAATTTCAGGCTGGAAGCCGGGTATTCATCTTTGCCGCCATTAATTAATAAACCTCGTAAATTTAGTAAAATAATTATAACGGTGGCGCCAGCGGGTAATTCTCGCCAACGAGGCGGGTGTAGTAGCGAGTATGTACAGTCGTTTGATAAAGCTCCCGCAAATGAAAATAATCCTCGCTGGCTGCGACGAATATTTTATCCCTTTATATTTTTCCTTGGTCATTAAAATGCATTAATTCGACGGTACCGATGCCAGGACAATTTATTCGGAAGCGTTGGTGCCCTATCGGAATAAAGGGGTGGTAAGTGGTGGTGGTAGAGAACGGTGTCGCATCGATCCAGATACTCATCCGCAGCCGGCTATCGAATTACCGCCAGGATTATCATCGAGCGCGAATCAACGCGATAATTATTCCCGCGCCGACCATAATTATTCCTCGAGCGGCAATTAATTCCCAGCGGTGCGGCAATTAATTTATTGTGGCTTGATTAATCGCGTCGAGTGGACCCCTTCGTTATTGTGACCCTCCATGAGACGAGATGCACGCTATACAACCACCTATCTTTCTCTCTCTCTCTCTCTCTCTCTCTCTTCGCCCTTTCGGAGGGGATTCCTGCATATTTGAGAGCTGAAACTGCAATTGAGAGTCTCGAGAGAGTACCTCGTTAACTGTTCCGTCGAAATCCTCGAAACCAAGAGCCAACTGGCGCAACTTTAGGGAACGGTTCGATTGATCAGTATGCATTTCACGAGCACCACTAACGATATTCCGCGGTTTTGGAAACGGACGGATCTGACTGTCTACTTCGCGATCGTCGTCTATGAGAAATTCCCCGTGAGAAACTGACCACGGCATTCTAGTAACAATAGAGTCTCACGATCTTGAAGCTTGTCGAAGGATCGAAACTGTGGCTAGGAGCGTCAATAGCCCTATTAAATGCATAACGGGTCCCTTCGGTGTTCGCTAGTAAGCAAAAGAGGGGCGAGCCGTGAAAAAGGGTACTCGGTAGTATGAAGGAATAATGCTTTCGTTAACCCGATAGTACCGCGGCTGAACATTATAATTGGCGGTACCCGAGAACGCTATATTCCAAGAATCCTTTTGTAATCCTCACAAATAGCTGCATTAACGGCTGCTTCGCCGCATATTTCTTTCGTTATCGGAGGATCGAGAGAGAGAGAGAGAGAGAGAGAGAGAAAGAAAGAAAGAGAGCCATCGCTCGTTTTGCCAGGGTGAGATATTGCGTGGATTTTCACTTTTCAACGGCCACTGTCAGTTTACCGATGGATCCCCGAGTATTTCGAACACTCCGAATATCCTAGTGAAAGATGCGCTGTTTGGAAAACACGATTCGTTCCGTGCGGCGGCTATTGTACGCTGCGACCGGCCCTCCAATTTTTCACAATCCTCCAGGTAGAGGCCCTTTCGTCACGCTGGTTTCTCGATTCTGGGAGAAGGTCCGTGGCGCGCGAGTTCGATCCTTCGCATTCTTCCGTGAAAGATCGATCTGCCAGAAAACGTCCAGCTTCCATTCGTCGCGATCTTTTCCTCCTCCGCGACTGTTTTTTCTAACCACATTGCATTGATCATATTTGGGTCAATCGTTTGTTCAATCTCCTTTCAAATGACTTTTTCATCCTGAATCACTATCGATGCTACCAAACGCTCCTTCTACAGTTTATTGCGAACCTTGATACACACGAGCTTAATCATAAATATTATGAATGGTACAGTACTATATTTACAGGTGATTAAATTGGGCGGGCGATAATCGTGACGATCGGCTCGCTGATTGAGCTGGCGGATTGAGAGGGTTGCGAAGGGCACGCGCAAAGGAACGACCAGGAGGGGAAATTAATATTTCACAGGGGCTGGCGAAAGATCGCGCGAGGTCCGCGAAATCCTCAAATAAATATTAAGACGAGAACACTGAGCTACGACTCTTTGGCTCCCCCCGGCACGCCTGCGGGGTGGTCTCGCAAAATATTATTTAATCCTCGCTGGCCGTACACTCTGACCAAATTATCGCGTCTTATCTCTCTGTCCTACGTTTATCTCTTATCCGTCGGTTTTCTTCTAGTTGCCTGTTTGAATAAAGGCTCGATAAAGCCCGCCCTTTTCCAGCCGCGTTTCTATCGTCATATGCATATGAATTCTAAGCCTAAATATGTAATTGTTTATTATGTGGTGATAGTTAATCAAACCTTAATTGCATTATTCGTGAACATCCAGGAACCACGGTTACGACGATGGCAAACACTCCTTTCTCGTTCTCTCATATTTTCTTCGAAAGGTATCATTTTGGATCGATATCGATATATATGGATTTCGTGGACAAAATATTGGTTGTGTGAATGGTAATAGGAGTGGACGTAGGATTTTTCTTTAGAGCTGATAAAAATATTTTGTTTCGTTCAATCACGAAGTCGAGAACTCGTGAATTCTTGCGTTCCTGAATATGCCGAGTAATGTTATACTTAGCGTACTGAATCTCATCTGCGGTATTAAGTACCGATACCTACTTAACCGATTTGATCCCGTTTTGTGCCACTCGTACCACCGAAGAACGACCGATAGAGCGCCGCAACGGGAAGCTACGCGTTGCTACATTATTTTTATTAGTGATTTCGCAGCACTCTACTCCGCTAGCATTCGAAAGCAGCAGCATCGGTTCTCCGATCGTGCAAATTGGCACAGAGAGATCGTGGCGAAGAAAAATATCGTCGACTTTGAAATTCGTGAATTTCTCGCTATTATCGACGAGCGACAACTCGAGCCTAAACGCAATTCTTGCGTGCATGCACGATAATGTAGAGAAGGAGGTCAATCGCTCCGAAGACACAGAATAGAGAACAAATTGGAAAATCAGGCAAGAATATTCATAAACAGTCTGATAGAACCAAAGGAAAGACAATAATCAAAAAAGTGAGTCAACGACGGCTACGGTCTTTTCGATCGACCAAACCCAACGTGTCATCAGCCAATAATTGCAAAATTAATATATAGAAAACTATAGTTACCACTAAATTTATCACAAATTTTCAAGCACACATTTGGCTTCGTTTCGAATTCTAAACCAAAACGGTGCGGAATTTTTCAGCGATCAAATTCCTAAAGTTCAGGCACCGAATTCCTTAAAGATTAAGTAGCTAACCCACCCACTACCGATAAGGACGCGACAGTAGATAGACTTGAATTGAATTTCTACAGTTCCTACAGTCGGAGTCTTTCGATGTTATCGACCGATGTGCCGTTCTCGACTGACTCGCAAAAATAGAGAGGGTACGAGAAAGACTCTCGATGTATCGACAGAGATTCTCCAGCGGCTCCGTCGGTCACTGATTGTAAGCGGAAAGCACGCTGAAGACGAAAAAGGACGAAGGAAACTGGCTCGTACATTCACGGAATTGTCGCTTTAGTTGATTCGTCCTTTGTGCGTCATATAGCTTATACTGTCGGAAAGTAATTTCTCTTGCGCCTGTCGTCGCATTCGCGAGCACATTGCCAAAATCGTGCCAACCATAATACATAAGAAGCCACATCCGATTCCTACGATCGTACTCAGGACGTTCGATCTCAGACAGACTCTGTCGCCCAATTCGCTCGATCCTAAAAACAAATTACGATTAGAATTTCTCATCGTCAAGTAATATCCATAATCCAAATGAAAATTTCTCGTAAATCTGGTAGTTATTTACCACTTCGATAGGTCGTGGTGGAGTTCTGGAAGAATTCGGTATCGGCTTCGCCCTCTTGAAGGACGCGAAGCGATTGGAAGAGATTAACGTTCTCCGATAAGCTTGTAGCTGGAGTGGTTGGCCCTCCGATCATCTCTGACACCGAACGCTTCGCCACGTTCTTTGCGTTCCTCCAGTGACACGGTTGACTCTGTAGTTTCATCAAACTTATATTAGTAAGGGTGAGAATTACGATGAGAGATTGATGGTAGTTGTGGATCGATCGCTTACCGGACATCTTCCGTGACACATTCGCACGTCGCACTCGATGTAGAGAGCCGGTGAACCGGTGAATCTGAAAGTCTTCATATACGCAAAGACTTGAGTCTCGAAGAGACCACTTTCCGACCAGGAGCCTCTAAATCTGCTTATCAGCTTGTCGTCCACGGGACAGCCGTATTGATCGATCAGTTGGATCCTCTTGTTTCCTCCATTGTGAGCGTAGCAGTCGTTGACCACAATGTCGAAGCCATCTGGGAAGAAACAAGCATGCTATAACTACAGGGCAAAGGGATTTTAATCCTGTTGCGTTTAGACTCCACTTTCGCTTCGATAGGATTCCTTGATGACCAGATTTACCGAGTGACACAATTTCCAAGATACAGGAGTGGTTCCGGTCGGACCGGTGGTGCCTCGATTGGCATTCGAACCAGTCGACAAACTGTTTTACGACTGGCGCGGAGGTTCGTCTTAGAATATCCGGTCCCGTTAGAACCGAAGCTTCGATGATAGGCATAGCGCCGGGTAATTAGGAGGAGTCCGAAAGAAAAGAAAAGCGCAGGCAGCGAAAATACGCATCTCGCAGCGCGCAGGGAGTTATGTACGCGATGCCTACCTACTACCTACCGTATTTGCTGCGCATGTAGATAATGAGAGTCAGCGGATCGCCGACGCGAACTGGTCCAGCCACTCTAGTTCCAGTGGTCCCGTAACCGTATCTGATTTCCATGTAGCACTCTGGTGGCTGGAGGGTGAAGACTACGGGATTTCCCGTGGCGACCCTGGAAGAAGATACTCGACTAACAACTACCAAGAGACTCGTCTCCGTTATCTCGCAGTGGGACAACCCACTTTGCGACCGACTTCTCCTATGAATTTTATTTCAGATTACTGATCGCTCATTCGATTGATATGCATATGCCGTAATTGCTTGGCTTGGTCAATTTCTTTGGTTCATCCTACGTGGCCTAAGGTGAAGGGAAGTTGTTACTCACTCGACGTCGAGGAATGGAAAAGTGACTGTCTTCCAGAAATCGTAGCCATACTCGCAGGTCACTTTGAAATGCTCGTCAAACTCTTCTTCTATCAGAGGATTGTACTGCACGGTGACGGTGTTCCACATCAAGTTTTTCTGCGAAGTGAAACCATAGCGTGACGCAATCAATCATACTAGGATATAAGATCCGCGAGATTCTGGGAATCCACCGAATCCACCGTGACCGATAATTAGGTTCATTCGTACGACCCAGTTCTTCAAGAGGTCTACTACACTCTACTACTGTTACTTAAATTAGGATCGGGATTCCTCGAGCGTGCAAGATCAATCCTAGAAAAAAGGTCTAGATTTCCGGCCAATTATAGAATCGGATCGTCATTAATGCGTCTTAACGACCACAGTACGCGAGACAGTGATGTTCTAATAACACCTCGTCCAGTGAGGACGACGAGACAAAAGCGAGTCTCTCGTGATTTTTCTCGAAACCACTCAATCATTATTACTCCTTGTCAAGCGGTGGTCTCGTAGCTATGCTGCATGCGAACAAAAAACCTTAACGCAACGTTGTACTAGTCTGTTTACGTACCGTGGGGTTCTTTCTACTGTCCTGATGATGAGTGTTCTCGCCTAGGGTGCCACATCGGTTCAACTGAATGTAAAACTCGTAGTAGTCGCGGCCAGTTCCATTCACGTACATGCAATCAGGATCGTACGAGTAGCCTGTAATTAAAATCGGCGCCTGTCAGAGATATTACCATTCAATGGTCTGTTGAATCTCTCTCTCTCCTCTCAATCAACTTTCGTTGCAACGTCTGTCAACCGCATTCTTGACTATCATCCGTGAAGGGAAACCAATTCTCAAGATCGTTTAAGCTTCAACTCGGCAAACGAGGATTTTGCAAATCCCAAGCACGCGTATCGAAAGAGGAAACTTCGTTTACACCATATCCACGACGGGTTTCGCCGAGAAATCGTGATTACGCGAAACGGTGGCCGTCGTAAGAATGCGATCTCGCAACTTTGCACGGAAGTTTAGTCGGTTCTCGAGACTTGGTGAAAATGAGCACGCCTGATGGCATGCTCCTGCATTCATGGAATTGAAGGTAGCTCGATTAAAACAGTCGGTAGTTCGGGGTACTGTCGTTAATAACGCGGCACGCTTCCTTTAGAATACCGGAAGTAGCAGCTCCTATGGTGGGCGCAGTCTACCCCGAGTACTTCGAAAGGTAGATAGATAAAGACAGCAGTAGAGACGGGCAAAGAGAGAAAAATTCCTTCGGGAGGATCGAGCGATCGTTTTACGACAAACCCTAGCATTAGCTCATTAGCGCGGACGCGGACTGGCCCGTCGTCCAGAGAGGAATGATTGCGGATGCCAGAGAACGAAGCAATGCGGGGCCGCGATTCAGACGTGATATTACGTCCGTTCGATTGACTTTAATGGGCCTGCACGTGAGCACGTCCGTACGGTCCTCAGAGACTCCCTCGAATGTCCTACCTGCTGAGTATAGGAGACCGGTGAAGGAACCGTTGAAGCCGATCCTGATTTTCATGTAGTCATCCTGGCACTCTGCCTCGATATCTGTAACAGAAATGTCAAATTCTAAAGAATCTATTCTTCGAATAATACAAGCTAAAACATTCCACTCGACCCACGCGAATTTCCATATTTCGCGAATAATGAGGTTCGCGAAAGGTCAGCGTATTATGTGCCATGAGCAAAAGCCATTTGGCAGGAGATAAATTTTGAGGAAACTGCATTGGTGAGTCAGTGGATTTCGCGAGGGGTCCTTTAGCCTGTGTCGAAATTACCGCGGAAAATCGGGCGTACGTGGATAGAAACCACCGGAACCGCCGGAAAACCGGTCGTCGATGACGAGTGAAAGTAACCCAACGAGGCTCCTTATAGGCGCACTTCGTGGTAAGAAGCCGTTTCCATCGTAACGACGTAATTCGCTAGGAGTGTGGAAGATGGACGTAGATAGATGAAGGATGGAGATAGTCACACTTGAGGTGCCTCTCGATGATACAACTTTTCGCTCTGCTCCCCTCTTTCTCTTTCTTCCCCTGCTTTACTGTAGAATTCTCCTTCTCTCGCTCGAACCAGGTGACTCGTCGTCTTCCTTTACCATCGACTGCTCCCACGTCTGTGGAGAGAAGCACCTACGCGTTTCCATGGCATGTGCCCGCGTCTCCACGCGTCTATTAGAATTGCGAATACTCGCTTTGTGTTCACCGGCCGGTAAAACGCCACTCGTTAGACAATAGAGTCTTGCGCAACTCGTATATATACTACTTTGAGTATACGAAGAAGATTCTACTAGCAGTTTCCGCCTTCCCCGGATATTTTATCGTCCCTCGTCTACTTTACAATCCTCCAAAGTTCCTGCCACTTTGAAACTCTTTCTCGGATGCAACGTTTGCTAATGAGATTGTCGTTCGTGGGAATCATTACAAGGACAAGGACTCTGCTAATTAGTTATCGGCACTGCTCTCCTCTCGGCAAGCGTGTCATTACGATTAGGCGCAGCTGATTGGCAAGAAGGTTCATCCTCCCTTCCTGGGAAAGACAAGAGTTCCGCCTAGCTCACGAAAAGTTTTTGACCACGAGGAATTAAACTACCGAGACCAAAGCGATTCGACTAACGTAAGCACTCGAGAAAGTTACTCTGCCTAGATGAGAAGGATGATGACGAAGTGGAGGAAAGGAGCATCGGAGAAGTACATGGGAATAAGCCAGAGGAAGAAGATAAAGTTTAAGTCCCGGAGAATCCGCACGGGAATCGAGCGTGCCGAGCGGGAGGGTACATCAAACCTAATAGGCCTTCTTTCGCGTAATTGACGATACCGCGGGTGGCCTTATGTTTCCCGCGGCGAAAGAGCTTTACGACTTCATTGAACCTGCAAATGCATATGCGCAGCATGTAAGATTCATCATTGATAACGATGTGGACTCGGCGGGTACCACTCGACGGTTCGAGTACCAGAAACTTAGGATACCAAGCTGAACTAACGATCCTAATACCGAAGACCGATCCATACTTCTTGGTCACGTATGGCTTGACATCGACCAACTGGACTCGTAGAATCGTGCCAAAGTCCAGTATCTCGAGCGCGCCGTGGAAATATCTCGGATTCTCGCATAATACAACCGGAATTACGGTACGGGGTTATTGAGGAAAAAAAAAGAATCATCGATTTAAGATCGGACCGGTGTGGATTGCGGGTCCAGTGATACCGTGATCCAGATAGGGATAATGACAGTGGCGCGGTGGTATGACGATGACGAGGATGAGGAGGATGATGATGACGGCGAGGTATCTATCGAAAGCCTGCACGCCAGGTATGGATGATGGTGTCAGGAGTGCCGTAGGACTACTCTCCGACACCGTTTTAATTGCCCTTGCTCTAACGGTAGCCATTCGCTCTGGCTACTATGAATCCCCTCGCGTGTCTTCTGTTACGGATCCGATGAACGTGTACGATCCTAAAAAGATTCTCCCGCGTATATCGAACGCGACAGTATTTACCTTATAGGTACGCTTTTAAAAATTGACAAAGTAGGAATCTTATATCCGCAATCCCTTGAATCATCCCTCACTCTTATTCGCTAAATCACTTGGCAGTAAACTTACGTTGTACTCGAGTGGTGTTCGGACGGTATCTTCGGTGTTCCCGATCCCAGGTCTCGGGATGTCTCTTCCATTCGTCGTCACCTACGGGACCAGTGCCGCCATTGGTCCCCAAACCTTGCAGACCTTGAAGAGTTTGCAAAGCTTGAAGATTCGGGCTCAGGGGACGATTCTTGAGCGAAGGTACTGGCACGTACGCTGCACCCTCTCCTACGTAGACCACCTTCAAGAAGTAGAAGCAACAGATGAATTGCCGCGTTCGTACTATCTCTAATTACCAGGATAAGACCATCCGTCGTTCTTTACTGCGAAGAAGCATTAGCGATGGGGCAGTAAACCCAAGTTCCCGCGAATCCCTTAGGAAGCGTTTTCGCGAGGGCCCTGAGAAGCGCATTAGAGCGATGAAACGCAACCCTGAACTCTGAAAGGCTACCGCGTGCAGGAAGAGGCCAGTGGAGAAAAACCGCGTGCCGGAAAGATGTCGAGAGGAGGTTGGAGGAGCCGGCCTGAAAAAGGGAGGGCACGATCAGCGCGTGACTAACGCCTCACGAGCTCGTTCTCCCGTCCGGTACGAGTGCAGCTCGATTTGTTGGTCGGTCGTGTACGAATGCGATGCGATGCACTGCGCTGTACTGGAGGGAGGATAATAGGGGGTTTCGCCTGTCACGCTGATCGCGACTGCTAGCTTCTGCCGCGGTCTAGTCGCCAGCTTCGCTACACTGGGAATTCTATCTTGTGGTACTTTCTGTCGATCTATCTTGGAAATTTGTAAATTCCTCGTGCATGCTCTTCCACGTGTACAGAGAGAAAGATATCTCAATCGTCATCGTAGATCTCCTTTTTCCTTTTCTCATCAAAGGATCCTTGCAAACGAGGAGGATCCCTCGATCTTGACGATCCTTCTTCAGGAAGAATTGGGTAGACACGAGATGCGCTTAGATCGCTGTACATTACACGTGGTTCACCCGTGAGACACTGACTCCCAAAGGTCAGTCCCGCGATATATCAACACCTTATGCAAGCAGTGGTAGGATTCCAGGCTGTTTTAAATTCCATCTTCGTGCCCTACGAAGCAAATTTTCCTACGGTAGTCTCACACATGGTCGGGCGACAAAGTGCGAGTCTAGAAAAGGCCAGTGGAAAGAGGTGTCCGAGTTGCGCGTGACTAATACTTTACGAGCTCATTCTCTGCTCGAATCTGACCGCCACCTCGAGTCACCACCGGCACATTGGCGTAGA
Organism: Trypoxylon attenuatum; assembly: GCA_963989405.1. Lineage (NCBI taxonomy): Eukaryota > Metazoa > Arthropoda > Insecta > Hymenoptera > Crabronidae > Trypoxylon > Trypoxylon attenuatum. Next base: position 6,349,269 of record OZ022496.1, on the reverse strand, counting down.
GAAACGGAGAAAAAGACTGCGAAGAAAACTGGGAAGAAGCAGCAGGAGAGGAGGAATGGGGAGAGTGGCAAGTCGGCTGGCAAGTTGGTCGACTTGTCGGCGGCGTGGAGAGCGGTAGGAGGATGTGTGTGGTTGTAACGCAGCGGTCGATGGGCACCTACTCAGGTGAATCAGCCGAGGCAGTTGTAAGAAAAGGGGCACGTGGTTGGTGGTAAACGTAAGCGAAGTTTGCAACTCTAAAAACTCGCAAACAGTCTCCATATGCTGCTCGTTCAATCGTTACACCCTTCTTCTCTTCTTCATCTTCATTTTCGCGTTTTCTTTGTCTTTTTGCTTCTTCATCCTTCTCCTTCTCGCGTTCTTCTGACTCGTTCTTGCTATTCCCGTTCCGAGTGTTCTTCCGCTTCTTCTTCATCTTCTTCTTCATCTTCTTCATCTTCTTCATCTTCTTTTTCTTGCTCCCATTTGCCGAGGCCGCGGCGAACCTCCGAGGCTTCTCCACTTCGCGAGACTGACACTACCAACTGGCAGCTCGTTCCTTTAGGCAAATCTTACGCGAAAATTATGCCTTTCCACTGTTTCTAGTTTGAAAACAAAATCCTACCAAGTTAATACGCTCAATCCTGAACAAAGAGACCTGGAGCTCTTTAATGTCTCTGTTCGTCATTCGAGGAATCTTAAAGTCTCCTCCTTATTGTTTTGACCCGAGTGATAGACACACAATCATAGTTTTTATCGCGTTTACGTGCCGAGGCTCGTATTCGTCATTGCAGCAGGGGTTGCAGCACACGATGCACGATCGTAAGAGGATAAGCAAAACAAGGGGAAATTATGTTCGCTGTTATGTCGGTCGTATCCTCACGACCGATCGCGCTATCCGGGCACTCGCGATTTTATCAGTTTTCGCGATGATACAATCGCGATGATGTTCGATAATTTTCATTCGCTCAGTCTTAATTGGGAAAATAGCGTAGTGGTGGAATGAGATCGTTCCAAAATTCATCTTGCTGCGATCTGTTTCGTCAACGCCGATGAACATATACATGTATGTATATGTATCTGGTCTCCAGAGGCTCATCCTGACACGCGCGCTCATGCGATGATTAACGGTCGCGCGGTTAGAGTGTCGAAAGTCATTAGTCGAGAGGTAGGATCGGTCAGATGAGGTAGGTGAATGCACTTATCCCGACTTCTCCGAGTTCGTCTTATCGCGGTGAGGATTCCACCTGCTCTGCTGGTCAGTTATCGGACCATCCACCTGGACTCGACTATGTTCGAGTCACTCATTTTTCGTACCATCGTCGATTACGCGCGAAAATTTACAGACTTTAATATTCCACTGCCAAGACCTGGCGGATGAACACCTGTGGGCTTGGATTTAACACTGGAAGGAATCACGCAAATCTGAGCAAACGGGAAATGGATTGTGTTTCCTGCTTTTTCCTCTAACTTCTCTTTTTTCCCCATCTAATCCAGTTTCCAGCTAACCGTTCTGCAATTAGCCTTAACTGGACGATTCCGTGCTCTTCACCGGCTCGCATACCTTTCTTCTTAGTCTTTCACTTTCCTCTTTCCTGCTACGTTTACGTTAATTCTCATCGGGCAAAGTACATATTCTCGCATACTGCATATTCTAAATTGAAATAAACTGCGGGCTGCAACGTGCAATTTCGTTCAACTAGGCCGAATAATCCTCAATGATAATTAGACGTCCGATACCGTTGCCCATTTTATTTCTCAACGAGGCACGAGCATAAGAGAACGGAGAGATTATCGTGATAATTATGATTGATAGAAATAAGATTAAAAAAAAGTAAAGTATAGATGAAATTATTCGAAGAGACTCACGGCTTCGTGATCACTTGCTTCGTGTGCAAGACCTTCTCTCGTTTCGTTACGCAATCCGTCGTCCTCTTCCGGACCGGATCCACTTCCAGCCCAGTAGTCCTCGGTCGCCTCGTCCACTTGTAAATCCTCCGCGTTTGTCTCCCCTTCCTTCTCGTGACTCGTCGCCTTTGGCCAAAAAAATCTCCTCAGTACCCTCCTCTTTGCAGGACAAAACAGTATTATACCGGACTCTGGAAACGGTACTTACCTCGCCGCGATACGTGACCATCGATAGGATCCATACCAGCACGCACCTGCAACATAAAGCATTGTGTCTCAAGTATATCTCCGATGTATACTTCGAGTTTAGTGGTTTTATCGCGAATTTCATCGTAATCTGCGGAAAATGATTCCATTGTTGGTAAGAAATTCTCTCGAATCATTCCGCAACGCGCGATAAGAGAGAAAGAGGGTTGTAATGCGGAGCACGAGAGATAAGCTCCATTACCAAAGGATCCGGACGTAATGGCTTAATAAAGCCGACGAGCGAGAATCAGATAAGAAACACAAATGGGGTCAAAAGTTGACGGAATCATGCGAAACTATAATCGGATCATTGCCGGATACGAGATCCGAGTAAGAGAATGTAGCGAGCAGCATACAAAAGGGCTCAAGTACCGGCTGATTAGACCGAAAAGGACCGAAGGTCACAGTCCAAGAGGTACAACACCATGGGAACTTCCCAGAGGACGAGAGAACGTTGGCCGCAAAAAAATCTCGATGCGCTCGGGTGAGTCATATTTGAGATGCTGTGTTGTTTCCTTCAAAGAAGAAGAGGAAAACGGGTGAGGACAAGACGAAGAACACGAGTTTCTTAATCCTAGTGCGATCTCGTGGAGCCACAACGAGCCAGATGTAATGCGTTATGATCCTTCTTCCTTCGGTTCTCATAGTCTCAAGGATTCGTGAATCTTTTTCAAGGGCTCGTCGAGTTCCTTTTGCTTCAGGCTGCTTTCCGTGTTTTTAGCAAAACAAGCAACCCTTCGTCAGTATTGTTCTATACACTTTTTACTTCCGTGAGTAACTTTACAATTCTGACGATTTTCACCCTTACCGTTGCCACTTCGGTTCTTGCTTCATCCAAGCGGGATCAGAAACTTGTCAGCATCTCGTTAGGAAAACACTTGAGAACCCGATAGTTATTAAGAACAAATACACAGAGAAGAGTATAATGCACGACCCAGCTGAATAATCAGAAGCTACTGGTTCCTGCTAGTAGAGTGGGACGAGTGAACTTGGTTTCCTCTGTGTATTTACCTAACAAGGCGAGTTGATCATCGCGATGAGCAGACGTAATTATCAGCGGTTCGTAAGCAAAGCATGCGCAAGAGGTAATTCGAACGGAAGGTGCCATGTGCGTGGGACGTTATGGGTTGTACCCGTGAATCCGTTCCTCGAGAGGAGAGAAGAAGAAGAAAGAGACACGGGCAGGGGCTGTTAATCACGACGGTTCTCTATGCCACACGACGCAAGAAGCAGCGAGCATTGCCCTCGTACTTTTCTCTCCTTGTCTCTCGTGACACAAGATCGTGGGTGGACATATCCCACCGTCGAGGTTCAACGAATCGCAATCGTGCACTCTGCCTAATATCAGGACTGCGCGCAGTCACATCGCAAAGCTAGAAGGACAAGCGAGAATGATACAAGAAGAAAGGCTTCACGGTGTAAGGAAATTGCCTAATCTCCGAAGAGACGAAATTACAGTTCTGTTGGTGGTGCCGGAAAGACGTATATAGAGACTATCGAGGTGGTAGGCAGAGCAAATCACCATCGATGCCACCATCGTGATCGCGAGATCCCCTGCGACCCGACGCGGTGTTGTGGCGCGGCAAGGATTTCCAGGGCCGTCAGAAATTACGTCGTTGGGAAGTGAAATGAACCGAGCAGAGCGGAAGAGTGTGCCCCGAAGGTGGCCGATGGTGCTCTCGCCGCAGCATCGTCTTTCAATTCCGTTACCCACCGTCAGGCACACATTCATTTTTACCTAACCCCTTCTACCTCAGTCGAGGTTGAATCCAGCTCTATTGGATCCATTGCATCCGATGCTTCGCGTCTCTCGGCGACGCCGTGGGCTCGTCGGCTACGTTATGTGTACCAGAAGAGAACTGCGACGATGATCGTGAGTAATTGCACTCGGCTTTGAACGCGCCCGCGCTTCTGCTTTTCCAGGGCGTCGTCGTTAACCGTCGGCGATTATTAAGTCTCTGGCATCCGCTCTACACTCGTGCTTCTTCTCTCGAGTGAGAAGTACACGGTGAGAACCCGACGTGAATCTGCCGCGAGAATCCCGGCTGAAATTCAAATCCAAGTTGGCCCCGACGCTGGACTATACAGTTATGGCCATTTGAAAGTCAGATCAGGGCGTGATTGATATAGAAAAAGGCACATCGTTTCGTGGCACACGCCTCGCGGTGCGTGGCATCAAAAAGTTCCAAGTACCGTTTCAAGTAAATAGGATTTTTAGATCGATCAGATCCTTAGGGAACAGATGAGATATTCTGGTATTTCTAGAGTTAATTGACGGAACGTCTATTCGATTCTAGGTACTTTGATTACCCATTTCGTACTTTATTTAAATCCTATAATATATCCCAATGAAAATCCAAATCGAATGTTTCAAAAATTACCAAAAAATGCTCGGAATTGTTCTACATACTATTTATATATGAAAATAATGATTCTTAAGCCTGTTGACCACTTCGTTATTAATGATACATACCACAAGGTTCCCTAATTGCATCGGCCTAATTGAGCCGCATAAAAATCCTCTTCCATAACTGCCTTACCCGTTACGCAATAAGGCCAAGGTTTCCTCTCGAATTCGAAAGGAAGGGGCGGATAACGAAGAGCTGGAGAGCCACGATAAGCCGCGATATGGTTACGGTACCGAGTTGGAATCGTCCTGGCCAGTCGAGCATGCAACGCGCATCATAACTCAGGGGATATCTCTGTGAGCTTCTCGTGGTTTCTGCTCCCAAACGAACATCCTCACCGATTAGTGGACTCATTTGCTTCCCGGTCGCGACGAGTGTGAGAACCATGCGCCAAGGTAAAGAATCCCTCCCGAGTTGCTCGGTTCGAGAGAAGTCTCAGCATTCAACCAGCAGCTAGCTCATCGCGAAAAAGTAAACTCTCGCAAAGCCGCATTTAACCCTCTCGAGAGTTCAACCCTTAACAAGCAACCCGCTAATCAGCCGGCGAGAAAATGCCTGAGAGCAGCGAACCATGGAAATTACTCGTGAAAACTGCTAGCTCCCTTTCTCTGCTAAAGGATAACTCTTCCGTGTAAAAATGATTCTAGGGTCGATGAGGCGTCCGGAAGAATCCACTGCTATTCCCCGTGCTGCACCACGCATCTGTTATTCAAAGCCACTCTACCGACTCTAACTAATTAAAGGCAGAATCATCGAATTCCAACTGCATTATCCAGTTTAGCTTCTCCATAGTTCTAATTCCTGTATCCATGGCTTGATTTATCCTTGGCCTGACTCAATCGGCAGGTCATTAGTTCCTGGATGCACTATTGTGAGAATCTTCAGTCTCCTCGATCACTCGAGCGGCACACAAATTTTACCCCCTTTGGAATCTCCAATTTCTTCTGTCACTACGGAAGAACTTGAAGATGCAGTTCCTCCGGGCGCAACCGACCGGATCGCAATAACTTTAACGTTAACTTGCCGTTTTGCCTGTTCATTTAACACGCGCCCACCACATGTTCCGTCCCCGTGACGAGCTGCGATCCTTGTTTCTTCTTTCTTCTGACCGCAGCCGCTGGGAATCGCTGCTGTAGAATCCGTGCGAGTACATCGGCCTACTCATCGCGTGGATTATTCCGTAATTTATCAAACGATTCCCGCGTGGCATGCATTCTCGCTCGGATCTTCTTCGCTCACGGCGAAGATTAATCGTTCGATCAACTTGGCTACAGGAATTGGGATGGTTCGGTTTTGAAACAGTTATTTAATGGGCAAGATAACAAGAGTCCAATGAGCTAAGAAATAAGAGAAGAAATAGAAGTGTATCGGGCATCGATGAGCGATATAAATTCCTGTTTCACGCAGACCATCCATTGGGGGTAGCCCGCGCTACGCTTCGTGAAATAGGAGCGAACCAACTAACAATTCGTGATTTGCGGTTAACCGCGACGCCGCCGACGAGTTGCTCGCGGAGATCATCAGTCTTACGTACGACAAGGGACCGAAGGAAGAAAGCGGCTACAAGTTGTGCCATAACTTCGATTCACGAGGTTCGTCGTGGTGAGCCAGGTGCCAGTGCCACCGGATCACGCACTTGCTCTTCTCTCTTAACGCGTAACGGTTTGTCGCCTGATGCTTCTATAATTACTTCGAATGACTCTATTTGGCTGCATAGCTCTTAATGCAAAAATGCATCGATCGTTAGCTTCTTGGCCCATTCGTAATATCCCGTTTTACCATTCGACTTCCAATGATCGCTACCAGTCTATTTATACTACAAAATCTCCTGTTGCACTCGATAATGATTTTTTCCAAGGTTTCTCGGTCAGGGAATATTTCCGCGATATCGTTAATATTAATTCGACCAGGGTTTGTCGCGAAGATCGCACATGAATTCCCTGGATCTAACGGGCTCCTCGGTGCATTAAACTTCGCAGCAACGCATCATCATTTAACGCGCAGCTCAAAACACTGCTCACACCGTTTCCACCGTTTGCGTTCACGCGGTTTTATTCCCTTTCATTTTATCCGAGTCGGTCATCAGTGGGCTGCAGCACGTTAATATGCAACATATGGAATAAAGCGCCGACAGTTTTATGCGCTTTATCTTTTGCCCGCGGTAATCGCACGATTTCTCTCTCTCTCTCTCTTTCTCTCTCTTTGGCGAGTATCTGCTCGCATAGCGCCTCTAATTACCGGCCGATTAATGCAGCCATGCAGCAGCAGCCGCGAGTATTGTTCGCGGCTGATTAATCGTCTCGCGCTGATTACCCTTCTCGCGACAAGGAATTTCGTCTCCGTCTCAGACTCCATTAACCCTTGATTTAAAGGGTGATCAGTCCTGCGAGCGAATCTCAAAGACTAAAGGGCGTGTAGGAATATTTTATGAGTCTTCTCGGTCGAGACGAACCTTCGCGGGTCGAGTACTAGGAAAAATGCTTGCATAAGAGACTCTCTGAATGCGCGAAGAAGGGTCACATACAAAAGAGATGAGTTACGTTAGAATAAAAGAGACTTAACAAGAGTAGGAAGATGCAAAGGTAGTTGAGAGGTCACAGATAGAGACTCGCAGAATAATTGTAAGAGCAGAATGAATGTATCATGAAAGTAGCTAAATCGAGAATAATATCAGTGGTATGAATCAAGAATCCAAAGGCTCGCCACTCCTGTTAACGCGAATCTCTTTTCCTATCTCGAAGCTTATCATATTTATGTCTTCCACTTCAACCACTTCACTTTATCCCTGCAGTTCATAGAATTCGAGGCAATCAATCTCGAAAGAATCAGAGCGATCATAATCCAACCCACAGCATGAGGCACTCAAGCTTTTCTCGAATGCTCGGTAGCTCTATCAAAGGTTCTATCGGAAGAATTCTGGGGAGTGTTGAGCCGCACCGGGGTCGTACCATCCTCGATTAAGGTCGCTGGCGGGTGGATCGCGATTCTCGCACAGTAGCTCAAAGGCTAGCATTAGTCGGCAATGGTAAATCGTCGTCTTCGGTGAGTTACGTTATCGTCATAGTTTGCTATTAGTTTGTAATGATGTAACTATAGACTACCTAGTGCAAGGAGATCCGCGAATAGCGGCACTTCCTTCGCTTCGCTTGCACGCGGGATTCTAAACGCTGTGGTATGAAGCATCGGCATCGTCGATGTGACCTTGGAGGACCGAGCTTAAAGGAAGATCGAGTATTAGTTATGGGAACGAGCCCGAGCAGCCGTGAAGGTGCAGCAGCGCTATTAAGTCATCCACGGTGTTTCACTTGACACCGAACTCACCGAGCCGCAGTGAAATTTACGTTGAATTCGTGACAAGCGATAGTGCAATTCAATTTGAAGGAATTTCTCTGTCAGACGTAATTTAGTTCACTGTGTTAAGGACGTTTAAAGATTCGAATATTACAGTAAATTTGTGTTTACAGAAAAATCGCTGCTATTTTAATACCCCTTTTTTTCTCTGTTAAAAAAGTTAGTCAGTATTACAAATTGTAGCGTAGCTTTACCGAACGCCCAATCGTAAATATTAGCTTCTTTCATGAGTCGCATAAGAAAAGTGTAATTATAGATCTGAAAATGAGAGACTTCGAACGGTAGGATTGCTCGAATTTTTCCTCGCTACCTAGATTCATCTTTATGACTTCCTCGGAGATTTTCTGCTCGCCGAGAAGAAATATTGTGGGTCGCGTGCATCCGTTAATCAATTCTACCAAATAGAAGAGCAACCTGTAAATCGATTGTTCCGCGAGCTCACGATACGTTCCCTTCGACCCTCATCAATTACTATCATCGATAGCAATCAAGCGTGTTCTTCAGCGTCTCTCAGCCCTTCGACCGTGGAAAACTCCAACCTGCCACTCATTATCCCACGATTTGACAGAGTCGAGTATCCGTAATCGCTCACTGCCTTCGTTCGATCGAAGCTTATTAATAAATCGAACTTGGCACAACACTTTAATAAAGAATCACAATACAATGAGTATTCAGGATTCTTCCTCGACCTTTCACCACTAGAGTGAATGGGTGCTGTCTTCATTAGTTGAACGCAATAGGCATGAATCACGATAATCGTTCGATGAAGGTACGCGTAGATCTTGGATCCAATTGATCTAGCTGATCTTTTTCGCATCATCCCCCATCCGTTCATCTTCGTATCCTCGATACAATCTATATAACTCCTCCCCGATTTTCTTACCGACGCCCGGATAAAATCGTTTCTCCGCCAAACGCATCGATTTCCAGGAAAGATTACCGCAGATCCACTCGTGCTAATTGTATCGGTGGCCTCCGCACTTTTTGCCAGACTCCACCTTTGTGGGCGAGTCAAGCCTACGTTCTACGCTCTGGTTAATTAAGCAAAATTCCACTGCGGTACAAATGTCTTCCTCTATCGAATTCTTGGTTCAAGAGAGAGAGAGAGAGAGAGTGAGAGAGAAAGAGACAGGAACGAAATAAACTCCGACCAAGAGGCAGGAAAGCGGCAAACGACGAGCTGCCGACTCGCCAGTAGAGAAAATAAAGGATTAGGAGGACCGAGAGAATGATGCGCGAGACTAGTTACCGTTGCTCTTAAGCTAGTCCGATACCAAACTAAGATTAGGGTAATGCTCACTTCTCAATAATTATCATTCTACGATGCGAGCTTCTCTCTTTCTCTTTATCTCTTGCAAAACCGACGAAACGTGGACGATCCAACTTCCCTCGGAAATAAGAACTCCAAAAGGATTCCTCTCGCGAATGCATAAATCAGAGCTGGACGAGAGACTCTAAATGTAGCGACCGTGTAAATCGAGGACTTAAATCTTTCTTTGCTCTGCAGTTGACTATTTCCTCTGTGCATTCCGTCAATAAATATAGCGAAGCGTTTGGTGTAATGTAATGTCGAAATTATTATTCGACAGCTGATCATCATCGACATTTATAAATTCGCAGCTAGAGTTGGGGAAAAATCGACGTCAGAAATGAAAGGGTTAACGAGGGCTCATTATTTCGAGGAAGTAGGTAGCCGTGTCGAGATCGAGGACGTTTCCTGGTGCGGATAATCACGATGACAATTTACCCCTTCCTTTGGTATTTCGCGGTTGTTGGCTGTACTCGCTTATCCATGAAATCAGAAATAGCGAGCATCCAAAGAGTATACATATATATATATATCCGTCGCAAATCATCTTTGGACACTACACAACAGAAGCACCAAAAACTTCCACGAGGAATTGGTGTATCCTGCAATCGGATAACATCGGCCGATCCCATAATCGTCCATATTTATCAGAGTTTCCCGTGCCAATCGATTTCTGACTGGATGCAAGCTCGTTTCACGAAGAAAAAGGAGAAACAAATCGTCTCGTGTCGCGGCTAGATACTCACTGGCGAATCTCCAGAGAATCGTCCGTCGCCACTGCGAATTTAAAGTTTCTAAAATTCCCAAGTGCATAATGACTCTCTTGGAAAATTGCTTTTGGCGAAACCTTATTTCGTCGAGAGGAAAGAATGCAACTTGTTAAGAGTAATTGCCACGTGGTTTGTAAATAGCCTCATGAGAGTTGTCCGGTGTGTTTCGCGAGTTTTATCAGCTTCCGAGCCTCTGCTACCTTGTACTTGGGAATATCGGTTCGATCAGACTTAATCCGCTCGGTGAAACAGCTTCATCGTCTCGTCGTCTAGTTCATTCCAAGTCTGGAGAAAAAATTCTATCATCCGGTCTTGGTTCGACATCGTGTAGATTGCCTTCGTATCATTATATAAGTGATGATCTCCATTATCTCGTTCCTATTCTCTCACTTTTCCCTCGACAGTGCAACTTGTAAGTGGCAGAGATCAGTTAGGAATGATATATTCCCAGCAAGCTAATTGTTATTTAATTTGCGCTAAGTAACCTGGCACGACGGAGGATGCGAAAAAGGATCGCGGAAGAGGATCCTCGGTCACGCGTGGATGCGGCGAGAGACTCGTATAGGGCACTCTGGGAGTAAGAACTTGGAAAGAAAGGCGAACCGAATCGGTATTGGCCTTCCATTTGCATCTTACATAAATAACGAGGGCTGCCGCACCACGCAGAAATTAGAAGGGAGCCGCCGCGTCGGCTGATTTATTATCCTGCGAATTACACGGGTTCCTCTTGCGGCCCATGGAATTTTTTCGAGTGCCTTACTGCTCCCGCTACCGCCTGTCCACGATCCACCGCGTGGAAATTACAACGGAACAGTTATCGGCCTGAATCGCGATCGATCGCGAATTTACTGTTACGGAAAATTGCATCGCTTCGCTTATTGTGACTATCGGTTCTCTATGAGGATCTTGCTCTCGAGAGTCTATGCCCTTTGTACTGACAAACTCTACTGAATCTGAGACTTGCCTTCTAGATCCTGGGATTCATGCTCGACGACCGCGACCGAGAATAGAAAAAAAGAAAGAAGAAACCGGCTCGACTGATCTCTTATCTTTCAATTCTCGCTGTATTAAACACCGTTCGATCGCACGTACCACGCTATAATGATAGTGATAGTAGCGAGGTATCGGGAAAAAAATTCCACCCGAAGCGTTCAATATCCGGCGTGTAATAATAGCTTAATAACACCGCCAGACCGAGATCAATTAAGATCGTCCGCAAACGTGTTAATCCGGCAAGGATCGAGAGTTGGCCGTTCCACGATCCGATCACCCGACTCGCATCATCCTGCAAAGGATAGAATCCCCTCGTCAAGTTACGCAGTCTGACATTAAAGTTGCTTCAGGGTTTAGAAGAATTCTCGGTTATTGACGCCTATGCAAATACTTCCTGTAAAAGCCGCACTAGTGGCGGCGCGGCTGATCAGTTCTCGAACGACTAGCAAAGATCTCGATCTGCCGAGAGAGATCTCTAATTCGCGGAGGTCGTAAGCCAAGCAGACTAGTACGTAGTACGATTTTCCTACGAAGGAAGACGTCCTTACGCTTTCGCTAGGAGCGCTATCGCACCGCGATGTAAAGAGGAACGCATCTTTCTCTCTTTGCTTCTCTCTTTCTCTTTTCGTATAGCGGTGCAGAGTGCATCGAACCGCGGGCACCGCGCCTCTTCCTAGAAATTTATTTGATAAATCAGCCCGTGGGAAGCAATCGCCTTCAGGAAGTATTCCCGCCGGCCCGATCGTTACTTCACCATTAAAGACGATTCTTACCGGGAGGCGACGTTATTAGTCTAGCACAATTATTTCCCTCCGCGCATCCCCTCGACAACCCCACCCTAAGGCACAACCGATCGCGATTCACTTTTTTGCTCACGCGTCACGCACGAATGTTGCATGAACATGTCGACCGGCAAATACCCTTAGACCGTTTCTCTTAACCTTGATTGCGAATCTAAAGGTAGCTGAGATAATTCCTTCGACTCGTTTAGCGATACGTTTCCTGGTGTTCAACGACCCGCTCTAGTCTTGTGGTATTAGCCCGGTCGAAGAAAATTCGCTGGTCATTGAATTCGCGAGAATAAAGGCAAGACTCCCTTGGGAAATGGGTCGCAGCCACGGTACTCTTGCCTCTTATCTCATCCCACGCGAGAACTCATCTCTTCTCTCTCCTCGCAATTTTTCTTGCTCAATTTTGTCCCTTCCTTTTCGTTCCTCCTCTCATCCCGTTCCGCACGGTTTTTCGCTGGAGCAAGCGATCGTGGATATCATAACTGTTTACTTTAATCTACATCATCGGTATCTGCTTGGCTATAAATCTTACTGCTCTCGTCCAACCCATCGGTTTATCTCTTTCTCTTGTTTCTCATTTCGCACTGTGTCTCTCCTGGTTCATCCTGCTTTCCTCCTGGCTAGTTGCTCTCCCCCCAAACACCAGTGGAGAACTCCCGCTCGTAATTTGCCGTACTTTCATTCGTGGCTCGTTACGCAGGAAACTGCCCGTCCGAACAATGCACCCGCGCCTAATCTCACTCCACGATCGGTAGATCCCTAAGAGGATCCTACCGCGAAATGACCATTAATAACGAACTTCAGCTGCACCTACATTCTACGTTGCATAAGCGAGACCTATTGGAATCGAACCCGAAATCGGTATCTGGCCTTACGGCGAAACTTCACGATCTTTCGGATACCGATCCGATCTTGTAAGGTTGAAATCGGTGTAAAAGTTCCACTCGGAGGAACTTGATCCCTCCCGGTACTTATCTCTGCATCCGGAGCCACTCCTCGAAAGGAAACTCGTTGAAAGTGGCATAACTCTGTGACTCCCTGAAGTAAGTCGAAAACTAGCATAAAGAAGAGCAGACAAACTTTCTGTCGATCGACGTCTTTTCATTCGGTACCGTGGAAATCGGATCTCCAAGGCTTTATTACATAAATCTCGTAACGGTTGTTCCAATAAGTCGACGATACGGAAGCCGTGCGTGTAAGCGGATTCAATTGGCAAAACGTTCATCGCTCGAGACTAATGTAGGAAATGCTTCGCAGCGAATGACCATTTGTCCGACGGTATCATTCTTCCTCTCTGGACACGCGTTTCTACCCCATGATCCTTCTCGTCCCGCTCGACGAAGGAAAGGAACCGTATCCCGTCTGCTCGAACCGATGAGCCGTCGCCATACCGTTAGAGAACCGTACACGTTCTCTTTTACCCGTCGACACACGCCTTGGCACACCTGTGCTGCTCGTTAAACGCGAAATCGTAACATTTGAATCCTGCTTCCGGATCCATCCGAACGCTACCTCTCCAATTTGTCTCTTTATATTCTACAACCTACTTAATTATTTAAATGACTCGATTTAAATGCATTCTCATTCCTTATTGCTGAAAAATAAAGAGTAGCTCGGGACCTAAATTTTACAATGGCTCTTGTGCCCTCGTACCCCTTTTCCCCGTGAACAGTCAGCCAACTGTTCCTCTACCGAACAGTGGCTCTTTTCCGAGAATCACATGTAGCACGTAACAATTCTACCCGAGTGACACGCGCGTGTTGCGAATACTCGACAATTCCCCCGGTGGATTACTAGCTGGCAAAGAGAGGCTAATTGTCGAGTGGGGTTTTCGTTTGAAGGCTTCTGTGTCAGTCAACAGCAGCAGCAGTAGCACCGGGTGCGCGGCGCGCATCAATTGCGGGTTTACGCGGTTAGCTGTGGTTACGGGGCCCCCTAACCGTGCGATAATTACGCGTTGATGCACGCGAGCTTGACCGAGAAAGCCTGCCGAGTCCCATTCATTTCTTCGCGTACGCGTCGCACCGTTGACACTTGACAACCACCGCTGACTTCCCACAGTTTTCGAGTAGCACAGTGCGTACGCGCAACTACCTACTACTACACTTGTTCGGGAAAACCGGCGTTATCTCTTGAGTGTCGTGACTCGTATTGTTCTCGCGCTCGGTAGAACGGTAAACAAGCGATTAGCCTGTCGAGTAGTGGCTCGTTTTTATGACCGAATGAAACTACTAATCTTCGAGGTAACTATCTTGCCCCAGGTGCAGTCGGTTAGAGAAAAGTTGGAAAATCGTTGGAGGAAATGTATATTCTTCGAGTTTATAGAATTTATTCTCTCATTCTTGGGAATAAAGAAATCTAGCTTCCTCGATTAATTTATAGAGTGAAAAGATGTAAAAGAAGAACGTCTCATCAAAGAACTGTAAAATCCTCACATCGCAACGAGCGGGAGTGAAGATAATAATCCTCGGAGGTTTCGATGCCGCGGGATTTATTGCACCGCGATAAATCATCGAGTGGGGCACGTGGCTGCTTCGCGGATCGTTATGGCGCTGCGGTAAGCCCTCATTAGTCTCGAAGTAGGTGTGTGCACTCTCAGCTCGCGCTAATGACCCTAGTGTACTCTCCTTTGTGATCCTCTCGCGCTTCTTGGATTCGACCTCGCGTCAAACGGAACCTCTCGTTCCAGCCGGAAGCGCCAAACACGGTAATAGCAGGTTGTTTCGCGAGAGTGGCGAATGCACATTGTCAGTTCGATGGATAAATATCGTTCCAGAGAAAGATTTCTTCGAGAAGAAATTTCGTAAGAATCGATCGATTTATTAGATCGACTTTAAATCGATCATTGAACCCTCTGATAATCCAGTCACTTTTATGCAAATCCAACGAAAGCAATTGACTTAATTCCAATTCACTTATTAATAAGAGTCATGGAATCAAAGGTTTAAAATGCTGGAAAGAACTCTTGAGGTCTTTAGTTGCAAATAACTGACCTATCGACAAGAGAAAATCGCGAACCAAATCCGGTACGGTTCTCTCGCTGGCTCGAGGGTGAAATGATCGTGCTATTTGTGAATCGTATCAGGCAAATTGGTGAGCACGAAGGAGGTAGGAGTACCACTCGCATCGAAGCGACAGCGAAAGCAAAGAGAGCATCGAAGACGAAGCCAATCAATTGGCAAATTAGTATCCGTTACTCCCGAGAGCCTGTCGAATCGAGTTTATTGCTACATCGGCCTGCAGCCGTATCTCGATGCACCGCTGCATTTCTCCTGCGTTCGCTGCGATATACAGCTCTCCCATTAAGTCCACACCTGCCGTTATTAAATATTAATTTTATCGCCATTAAGCTGAATTAGACGCGCAGGTGGCTTTTCGCCGTTTTCCCATTAGTGCACGCGACGCGACGTCAGCGAAATCGATCGCGATAAAATTCGCCAACGATCTGATTTCTATCGGATCGAATTTTATGAAGTTCTAGGAAAATACTGCAAAATGATTATCGAGTAATTAATTCGAGTTGCACGATACGTTTATAGATAATAGATAATACAAAATTGCACGTCTCAAGGATAATACGTGACCAATCAATTAACACTTTGATAAATAAGGCCGAAATAACGGGACGCACTTTTATGCAAAAACTGGCAGAATTGACGATTATCTAAGAAACTTGCAAAGATCGTTGGAAAGACTCGCGAATGAAAGAAACTTAAAGTAGCTAGATGCGTATAATAAGCCTTCAGATCGATTACGCGCTGTATTACGAAATGTTCGGAACGCTTTCAGCAGCAAGTATCCTGAACAATTTCTCTCTCTTCAAACGCGACCTGTCTAGCGATCCTCGACGATCCGTAACCAAAGACGAGCGATTAGAAACGCCGTCGGCCAACAGGATCAAGCAAGCATATGTTTCTTAATACCGTGGAGAAGCCGCACTTCCAGTAGCCCCTTCTCATTCTCTCTCTCTCTTTCTCTCTCTCGTCAATCTCAAAAACATCTCAACCATCAACAGAATAATTTTTTCAAGATCTCCCTCCGAAGACTCTCTCACGGTCGAGGGCATAACAAAGGGCGTCAAACGAATCGAGCAGAAAATGGCATTTTCAGGCCGATACTCAATGTTGTGTTTCGTGCTCGTCAAGGCTGATCCGGAAATGTTTCACCGTGAGAACAGAAGAGAGTGGAATCGGTTGAAAATCGACGTTAACCCTGCTGTCCAGTCGACCGCCCGTGACTCTGTCCCGTGCGATTGTTCAGCAGTGCGAGTGAAAGAAACGCGGCTAATCAATTGGCAAATTGTTGCCCGTTACGCCCTCAGGCCGGTCGAATCGATTTTCTCGCTGCTTTGGTGTCACGGTCATAGTGAAGCACATCCTTCCACTTCACCACTGTACGCTTCTTCCTTATCTTTTTTTATTCTTTGCTGCATCCATTGCCTCGAGGGAGATCCAGCGAATCGCGCTATTAATCGGCTTTGGCCATCGGCAGCCTACGCGATAAGAAGGCACCACCAATGCTCGCTTTCTCGATCGAACGTTTCGAGACGAGCAATTATTCGACTCTTCGAGGGGATGGAGACGTCGCCGATCGTGTACGGATAAGGGGCGTTCCTCGAGAACCGATCGCGCTCGATGTCTCCAGTGAGGATCGTGCGATCCGTGCTGAGAGACTGTAATTTGCTTGCCGTGACTTGGCAGTGGCACGCTGGTAAGATATTCCTGGTATTCCAGATAAGTTGACGTGTCGCCTGACACGACACACCGAAGAGAGGTCAGGGATGCTAGACAGTAGAGGTTCGCGCCGAGGGATGATGGTCAGTGGAGATTCGCGCTGGGTCTTAATAACTGTACCTCTTCGAACAGTACCAGATCTCGACACGCTTCCTCAATAAGCTAGACTCGACTGGGTAAACCGATTATTACCGGTCCAACTTGGCGAAATGACCGATCGACAAGCTTCGTTTCAAGTACCGGCAATGATAATTCGAAGGTAAATAAGATGGTTAATTAAATCTTGATTCGTTGATGAATTTTTCATCGAGGGATTCATTAATATCAGCTACTGTTTATCGTAGTGGTGTCTCTCGCTTTCCTCTTCGGTTGACCAAAAAAGTCAGTCAATTATCTCACTTTTCCCGTCGGTGCAATTAACGTAATAGACTGGCTGTCCTTGCGGACTTGCGATTTTAATGACCTCTTCGACCGAGAGTGCATCGAATGCACCGCGGGAGTCGCGATCGTCCTGCTGGGAGCGTATTATCCGGGGACAGGATAAATCCAAGGGCTAACTATGTACTTCACGGTGCAACTAACAGGGCCACATGGAGTTCCTAATTCACGGTGCATCGATCGATCAAACGCTGAGAGTAAATCAGACACTGACTTCGCGAGATTTCTTTGAATTAAACACTGTTCGAAGGACGGAAGATAAGGTCAGTTTTCTTCGGTACAATCAGTCTCTGACTACGAAGCTAAACCCCTCAGTATCACTTAGTCATCGTTCGTCATTAATGCTTGGCAATAGTTAAGCTTTTTGCGTCAAGATAAAAACCTTTGACGATTACTCTTCTCGCGCTTGTCTCTTTGCTTCGTCGGTGTTCTTAATCTTCTTGATCCAAGGAGCCTCGTGGCTGCCAATCGAGTAACACGGATCCGATCTAGGAAACAGAGCGGAGGATATTCCCGAGGTCTTTGAATTCCATTCTACAGAGTTTGGTGCATTCCGATTCGCATGCCATGGATCGTTGCGAATCTAGATTCGCAGCATTGTTTTCCGCAAGGGAAATATTCCGCGAAGTCACTGAGCGTTTGGTCTTCCGAAACCTGTGACCGTATCGTTCCGCGAAATCGGAGCTTCTTAATATCCCCATCCCAGGATTGGAGCTACGCTCATCCTCTAAAAGAATCACTCCTTCGAGCCGATATCTTCATCAAGATCAATTAACGATCACCGCGGGGAATATTTTACAATAAATCTAAAATGCAAAGACTTAATTCAATTAAGATTCGCGTCTCGATAAGACCCATTATTAAATCCCAATTACCGAGTGGCGACGTGTGGGGCGTGAGAGGACAGGGGACGAAGTCTTCTTACCAGCGTTGACTCGTCAAATTCTTTTTTTAAACTTCACCCTCTCCGACGATCTAATTCACATCGAGCGACTGGGTCGGTCTCAGGATGCCATCGTTGCAGGAGAGGACGAAGAAGACTGAGAGATTGGATCAACTAGCCACGGAATAAAGTGTTCGCGGGGCTAAACCCGTTAACTCAAATTTATCGTGTAGCATAATCGCCCGAGGCTAGCAGCAGCTGACTCCCTCGGTCAACTTGACTCAATAAAGCAACGGCGTTAATCATAATCTCAATATTTTTTTCTTTCTCGCCCTTGTCCTCGTCTCACTCTTCTCAAGTATTTTTGCGGTGTTCGCGAGAATCCCGGTGCAGATAGTAGTAGGTTCGCTTGGTCGTTCTCATTAAGCTGTCGGCAATTCCAACTTGGCGAAGGTAGGTCAGCAAGTATCAATGAATTTTTGCGAAGAGCGTGCGCGGCTCTGCGGTCGGCTTTTTAATTTGGCATCGAGAGCACTAGCAGGATGTCTGATGATACGAACCTGGCCTGGCGTAACGCGATCCCCCTAACCGCGGGCTAGGATAACTAGGTAACGGGTAGCAGGCACTAAACGCGCTTCCTCTTCGTCCCTCCCAGCTGTTACGCGCACCTTCTCCTCCGCTACGTACGTATACGCATATCCTGAAACCTTCACCGAGTCTTTGGGATCCTCCTTATCCGCGTAACGATACTCTGCGGGAGCTTGCGACGATCACTGTCGTCAACCATCCCCGATAACGGAAGAGTCTAATTAATAATCCTTAGAATCGTCAGTGTTTCGCGCTTGACCGCACGGTCCACGAGGATTTTCGCTCGTTCGTATAACGGAACCAACGAGTCTACGTATCAGAGGAATTCGATAATTAGATCCGTGGTTGATTCCGTTGGAAATGAGGCGCACCACTCTCGCGGAACTGGGAAAATTGAGATGCTAATATGTCTCGGTTATACGGGGTTTTGATTTCCTTGGCTGACCTCCCTCTTGCTTGCCACGCGGAGCATGAGAACGCATCGACAAGATCCCATCCTACCTGGACGGCTGCGTGACTCTAATGAAAATCGCGGCCTACGCTAATAAGAAAATCAGTACGTGTCAGAGAGACAATCAGTTTGGTGAAATTAATATTGGCGTGCTAGTCATGAAAGTGGATTCGCGAAAGTTAATCCTGTCGGAAGAAATGACCTAGGTTTGTATCACATTATGGATGCATCTCGTCACACGGAGACCTACTGTATCGCACAAGAATTAATCATGTTAAAAAAGAGGATCGTGACATGAACTTGACAGTAAAGGCTATCAGGATCCAAGGTAACCCATCCGTCGAGTCTCATCTCGAATTTTTCTCAACGGATAGGACGTCGGATAGCTCGAGGCACGGGGTTAAGTGTCTAGCCGGCCTACCGTACGCTACGACAGAAATCACCTCGTGTTAACGCGCTTCTACCTAACGAACCGTTATTGCATCCCGCCCGCGGCGTGGCATGGTGGCTCTCTTCGGTTCATCCGTCTCGATATCTGCAATCTACATTCTTACCCAATGCAGCCACGCATTCGCAAATTGTCGATGCGTGGCAGTGGATTGATACCGAAATCCCTGTTCTTGAGTTCTTCGCATCTCTCTAATCCAACCGATCGCACCGATCGGACTCTTTGTTTCGCCTGAGGCGACCCACGCGGATGAGCTAAGATGAGCTAGGATCAAGGTGATCCTTGACGTCTCAGTACACTCAACCCCGAGAGAGATTTATTGCTTCGTTGATTCCTTACCGACGTGGATATCGCGTACACGCGCTAGAGGAGCAGCCTCCCGGCAACCGAATGCAGCCTGTAATTACAGGGAGGATGTTAAAGAGCGGCGCGGCTGATTCGTTCTTCTAGTATGCAACCGGAACGCATCGCGTTATACTCCAATAACGAAACAAATGCTTCATGCAAAATGGTACTACGGAGCTACACTCGCGGAAGCGCGATTTTATGCCTCGTTATAGAGGAGTTCGAACCGAGAGGCCAACACGAGTAATATATTGACTGGTCTTTCGAAGAGAATATCTTAAGGGCATTCGACATTTCCGATGAAATGGTTAATTGGAAAGTAACGATAGAAGAGGGAATGAATGAACGAGAAGCTAAGATGTCGGTAGAAGAGGACAAAGTGGAAGAGGAGACTCTCGACGGTGTGGCAGGAGTGGCAGGGTCGGTCAGAAGAAGAAGAAATGCATATTTACATGGTCGCATGACCACCCAAGAAATTTAATCCCTAGCGATTGACCGCAACGAGGAGGAAACGAGGCAACGCGGAAGAACAATGGCCCCGACAACGTCGAGCTGCGTCCTCATCCCTCTGATCTAGTCACGTCTGCACACGCTCTGGAATTCCATCGAGAAAATCCGGATGACCCTGTGGATCTGGAAAACCAGCAGCGTGTACCATCGACACAATTTGCCATCGATAGCTAATCTAACTACTTCGTTTAACGCTACAACTACTACCGTAGCGGTAAAAGTCATTCAACTTGGCGAAAGGTACCTAATTGACAGAATTAATATTCATTCAGATTTTTTTCATAGAGTCATTGCCAATTAGTAGCTCTGGGATACACGTGTTTTTAAAATATCTATCGAACTTGTGGGAAATTGGTAGCCAGCCCCGTTTATTGCTTTATTAACTTTCGAACAATTCTTCCAATAACAATTACAGATTAATAATTTATAACGATCGCGGAAACTTCATCATGAAATTGCAATTAACGTATCGGATACAACTCTAAGCACAGGACTGGAATTTGCACCGTTAGAGCGCATCAATTTTCAAGATCGTCGAATTGAAGAAACTATTCTAAAGCACGACTGGAAATTCCCAGAGGATCATTTCGCAGGTTACCATTCGGCGTAATACGCCCAGCAATGACTCTTTCCGCGGGTGGCGGCTCGCGAGGCTATGAGGATCCGTTGCTAGCGTTCCGCAACAATGAGTCGGATATCACGCACTCGCGAGCAAGAGCAACCTCGTACCGGTCATTATCCAAATCATCAAACGATGCCAGAGCCGAGGCAAGCCGCGGCAATTTCGCGTCAGCAGAATCAGCTTTGATAAACGACGCTCAGGCTACGGTTCCCAGGACTCCCGAGGGTACCCGCGAACCCGTGAAAACTGATTTCCGGACAAAGGAATCCGTGGTGCACTACAAAAAGGGCAAATTCAAGCTAACGAAGGATCGTGCGAGCGCGTACTACTCGTGCACCTTGCGCTTCGAAAGTTTCTTTTTACTCTTTTTTTATCAACTTGTTTACTCTTCGAGGGTGGCTTACCCGATGATGCTCAGATTCCTCAATTTATTGCATCGTTATTGTTATTTACTTATTTATTACCAGAGACCCTAATGGGGAGTAATGACCCTAGTCTCTCATACCAGCCGTCTCTTTGAACCTTAACACGCTTCAAGAGCAGCTGAGACGTCCGCGATACGTCTCGAGGAAATAGATATTGATCGTCGAAGCTTCAAGCACAGCGTGACTTGTCGCGAAATGTATTCTTTTCGCGATACGTGTCGCAGGGAGTTTATTAGATAAGCTCTCGACAGGCAATCCTACCGGTTTCACGAAAGACTGATTCTCATTAGATCTCACGTATCTTCTCAGCTGCACAATGAGCAGCTTTGATGGGAGAAATAAACGTTAATTCCTGTGCATATTAAAAGAGAATGGGGCATACTGTAATCAGAAGCCCGAGCCAGGATAACGGTACAGCCCACACAAAGAGAACTTCGCTTCATTCGCGACTGATTAATGAAACATATCTGAATCTCTGAGTTAAGAAGCCTTATTTATTCGCATGCTGCTGGACTCCTTTATTGAAAGAATGGTGTAACGCTACTACCAGTAGCTGCGATTAACAGTGACAAGTTTCATTTAGTCAGCACTTCTCTTTGCATTAAATTTCTTTTGACATATATTTCTTAATCAACTGTTGCCAGAGATTTCGAGAGTCATTAAGAGAAATCTATCTCTAGAATCATCGGGAATAGGAAAGAAAAAGGGCTGAGGAGTAATCATAAAGACGAAGACATCGTGAGGTAGACACTCGGTATAACAAGGGAACAACCGAGGACATTTATTCGGGGCGCCATACGGAACGGACCGTTATCCTCACTTCGCGGATCGTCGTCATTCCTCTCTTCGACTTGTCCACCGTGTAGCAAGAGTGAATTCGAATTTATACATTCAAATGTATCAATTCGCTTTATCTAATCATCTGATATTTCCGATCGCCGCCAAAGGAAACACTCGTGAAACTGGTCGACGCTCCGTCAAGAACGATTATACTGTTCAACTTGAACTGACACGTATAAGTGAATCGGAGTAGATTTCGAACAGTCGTAACATGTAGTCACACGAGTAACGCCTCTACCAGTTCCTGGTAGCCTTTACTTCCTCTTGTTTTGCCCTTCACCCTTGGCCTCGAGCTACCCCGAACTGATGGAAACCAGTTTCCGTGAGTCGTACCGCGGAAATCTTTGCTCGGAATAGTTGACTGTACGAGTATTCCAAGTGCGACTAGTTAACTCGCTCAAAGTCGCTTGTAGAGTGTCTCGCAAATAAATTGCTGGCGACACGTGTTTGCTCGTGGTGTCAAGGAAGGGATCGGAGAATTAGAAGGGAACTAGAGTATATTTTCCGTATCTCGTTGGAAAAGCATGTTAGACAGTTCCGACTGACGGATTCTCGGTCGGACTACTCGAACTCCTGGGTTAATTGTCGTCGACCGTTAGAAACTCACTATCGGTAAGTACCTTGCCATCTGGTGAGGTCTCTTCCTTTGGGTTTATTAGGCGAACACACGCATTTCGTGCGAAACCGTTTCGTCGAACGACATTGCGTGTCCGTGCACAACGGTGAACGCTCCGTAACAAATATAAATCCTCTTGTCTGCCTGGGAACGTATGTGGGTCTAAGAAAGCAAACAGTGACAGTGATTTTACAAGCTAGATTAAATAGTCAAAGAAAAACTCTCTGGATATTAATATTATCGTCACTCTATATCGATCAATATAATTTCTATTAAAATGATGAATCTGTGATATTTTTATCCCAGATTTTAACCGCAGCTTTTATGAACTCAAGATCCATCAGTTCTCTTACCTTGGCTCCATCAACTTCTTATTTCTCGTCGTTCGCGAGTAGTTTCCGAGAAGAGTCGCGAAACGCATCGGTTTAGTGCGGAGCCAAGAAAAGATGCTACATTTTCTCGCGTTCATCGGACCTTTACAAACTCATTTAGCTTTACGCTTCCGCGTAAGCAATTCCGAAGCGGGATTCGCGGTAGGAGTTACTAAAGAGACTCTGGAGATCATTTGCCCTCATCGTACAATAGACTCGAAGAAAATTGCAGGAAAACCTTCCGGACTCTGTTGATAATTTATCGCGAATCAATCGTGAATAATTTGCAAAAATTATTCCAATGGAATATATTCCAGCAATTGTCAAGCAAGAAACAGCAGATGAAAATAACTAATCCCGATAGCGGTGTATCGTCTCTCATGTTTCCCACATCGATGAAGCTTAATTATTCTACAGAAGAAGCTAACGCAAGAAGAGCCCTTTTCCTGTCATCGATAGCCAATATTAACATTCTCTCATCCTGTATATCTCCCCCTACTCCTCTTGTCACGCCCAGATATCCACTGGAAAAAGTTATTGACGACGCTCCTATCGGCATCCTGACTTCTCTTCTTACGCGATACACCACGATTTTGCCTCTTACGATCGTTCTTGCGGTTTCGAGCAGAAAATTGGCCTGCCGAAAAGAACTAAAAATTCGCGCCAATAAGGAAGCACAAAATACAAGTTACTCCTTAACGGAAACTTTAAAATTTCATTATCAATGCCAATGGATTCCCGATAGTAATATATTCCACAGTAGCAAATTACTCGATTATCGAGTATTAGTTAAAGTTCTCCATATTACTTGTGATTTATTGGACAACGTTTCCTCCAAGCGCAGTAGCGGCAAATTGATTCCCGTTGGTCAATAAAAAAAGTGCTAACGAGACACGTGGCAAATACTGATTAAGTATATTAGTAGTATCAAATAAAACGCTGTCCCACTGATAATAATCGCTGAGAACAAGATTGCAAATGAGTCGTACACGTAATGAGTTTGCTGACCGACTATTTCGATCGAGAATTATCCGGTATAACTTATCTTTTTCGCGTATGGGAAAGTAAAATAAAAGCATGAATATACGTTTTTACGGATCGTTCGGTGAAGTGGAGCGTGTTACGAGCAAAGGTATGCATGTAAAATCGCAATGAGATTCTCTGGCACAAGCTAACGCAAGTGCAAACACGACGTTAACTCTCGAGACCGGCGTCAGCAAAGTGTTAAATCGTGCGATTCCCGAGGAAATGCGTGACGAGTCCTGACGGTTTTTCAAAGGGAACTCTAGCTGCATCATCGGCCAGAAGAAGAAGACCTCGTTAACACTGGCTGCGTCATTAATCACCCTTAATTATTACGCGCTGTCCGTTGAGCATCTCGCGGTTCTTCGAACCACTGACGGTAATTCGTCGCGGCTAATATTTCCACTTCGCTCGTCAGTTCCGAACCCTAAGGACACTGATTTGCGCTTGGAGGAATGTCATTAACAAGAGAATCGGAACAAACGAGTCGACGGTAGCACCGATTGAATCCTCCACGATTTTCCTCTACCAGCTAAATGAAATATAGCTTGATTTGAATAAGAAATTTATTTAAATGAAGATCGGAATGGAAGATTAAAGCCGTCAATACGAATGCTCTTTTGAGAATATTTAGCAAAACGGCAGCTATACTCGTAGCAATTGCCCATTCCCATAATCGTATACTGCTTAATATCCGATTCGCGTAATCGGCGAACCTCAATTAAAAGCGTATTTACAAGAGACCTCGCGTGACCCTGCTGTCCAGCCTCGATGTACCCGTTCGCACAGAAGAATCCCCTACTAACTCTACAATTCCATCAACAGGAATTTCCAACTCGCCCGCCCAGTTAATTGGAATAGCCGTGCGTTTTTCTTCTCCGAAGTAAGCATCTCCCAGCTTCTGTCGTGCAATTACATCGTTAAGAGGAGAACAATGACATCGTACCGCAAATGGCATACTTCGTATCTTGATACTGGATTATAATAATAAAGCTTTCTATCTGCAAGCGATTATCAAGGGAACTTGATTAAACATTAAACTTTACTCAGAACCGTTCTAATCTTCATTGTTTCCAATGCTAGTAATAACGAAGCCACAATTCGAGTCATTATGAATCTTCTTGAGAATTCACGATGGTAACAATTCACATTTACTCTCTACTCGTTCCAAATACCCTGATTAACGAATCGACCACAGTTTTTGGCAAAGTATTCGATTTATTTCTTAATGAGAACTTGACAAATCGAAAATCGAGTAGTAAAACTTGCGTTAACACTAGAGGAACGCGAGACACAGCATTGTATAAATCATAACATAGCGAAAAGGATAAAGAGTATCGAGAGAAAGATCAACGGAAGAATGACAGGATTATAAAGTACCGAGGAGTCCGTTAAGGCAACTGACTGCTCTGTTATCCTCCAGGAAAACGATCTAACGCACGCATCGCCTTAAGGCAACCGCTACCTGCCGCTAAAACAATTTCTGATTGTGAGCGGAGCCGCGCGCGTCTTATGGCCAGTAGGTCGGGAGTTTCAAGACTGACTAATACATACTTAGGTGTGAGCCAACGCGAGAATTAACTGCGATTCTGATAGCAACCGTGCCACGCGATATCGCGGATCGGGATCCTGTTACTGACTTGGCAGTAGCCATGCACTCTATATGTATACACAGCCGAGATTTTCTATGGAAACGATCTTGATGCAAATCCACTGACTACGAGCATCAGAATCGTAGAGAAAAGAGCAGAGTTGCGAGGGGAAGAGGTACAGGTTGAATAATCTTTAAAGGGATAGATCCTTGTGGACTATTGACAGACACTACCATTGGTAACATCTGTTTACTGTCATCCTCACTGACCTAAGATTACACCGGTAACGGATGGTCCCCGTCAGACTGACTATTGTTGCTTTTCGTTTCGCCAGGAATTCGTAGATTTCCAGAGGGTCGCGAAAAGAAGCTTAATTCGTGATCCGTTACCTGGCTAACGGGGAATGGCAGTAAGTCCCTATTGTTTGCGGTAGTAAGAAAAGCGTGGCGTTCGCACAGTTTGCAAACTGATTTCAGTTAAATCGGAGTATTAGTAGTAGTTTACTTGGAAGTTATGAATTGCGTGGCGAGACGAGTTGAATTGAACTCTCTTCAAAATAGCGCGATAATTACTTGAAGAACAATTATAGTTGATTTCTTGGAATTACTTTATTCTTTAAACCACGAACTCGTAACCGAGAAGGTCGCTATTGCGAAAGAATATTATAGTGGAATATTGTAACTAGACAGAGACTTTGGCTCGTTCAGCCAATTCTGTGGTTTACGAAATGAACTGTGTCCCACAGCACCCAGTAATTCAATTTTACGGAAATATCACGATCCAATAGTGTCTCTGTCGCCAACTTCACGAACGATGGCTTTGGCGCTGCTCCTGGAAGCTTAGCAATTCAATTCCCCGTGGCACGAGCGCAGACAAATACCAACCGAGCGTTCAAAAATCTTGAAATATTTCATCCCAGTGTACGGTACTCTTTATTTTTTTTTCCAACGAAGCAAGCCGCAGAGACCGGATGAATAGTGAAGTTGAGGGAGACTTTTTGGAAGTGATAAATCTAAGGTTTCAAATCGGTGAGAGATCGCAAGGAGCTAGGATCTTGTCGGTGACCGATGCGTCTCGTATCCTTTCCTCGAAGATCCTCACTACTCACGACGTAAAGTAGGCTTTTCTCCTTCGGGCTGAATAACTGCCCGAGTGCTACCTGACTGACACGATGATTCGCGAAATTAACTGCGGCCCACTGTCAAGTGGCATTACACGGATACTGTTACGTTCTTTGCTTTCCTCGAGGTACGTTCGAAGAGACGAGAGGAACGAAGAACTCACGGTTTCTGGGACGAGGACGTAGTCGACCTCGAAATCTCGGGGTAACGGAATGACCTTGGACGTTTTATCTCGTCATCGGTTACTCCCCGAGGACTTTTGTCCACTTGTTAATGCTAACGAGCTCGTGTCAATGCCATTGACATTCGCGAACACTAGTTAAACGACGCGAGATACGTACGAATGATTAGTTATATCACCCATTGGTTAACTTGACTATGCGAAATTGCTTGTTCCAGTGAACTTGTGATAAATTAATAACATTTACACGGCGTAACGCAGCTTTTTCTATAGACTATCGGTGTTAAAGTAAATGTTAGACTATGCGGGGACTCCGTTAGGGTGGTGAGAAACTTGTCGTTTGTCTCTCGTGGCTTCAGGATCAAATGCTTTCCCATGTGAAAGTAATTTAACGCTTCCGTTGCTGCTCTGTTTATGCTAAGGGGTCTCTCTTGTCGAGTAATTGCAAAAGAACGGGATCCCGATTAAATTCTCTACTCGCTTGCCATTTATCAATGCAAGGTAGCAACTCGATAAATCTTGATTAAGAAAACTTGATTTCTGGTTACTGATCAACCGTGCTGTCCTATTAAGAAGATAATTATCGCCTCGCTAATAGAATAATATACCAATAAAAGTACGAAAAACTCATTTTTAATAATAAAAATCAAGAGAATGCCAAAGTTCATCAGCCTGATCTCAATAAAAGGAGCACATCGCGTATGTGTACTTTACCGCGATTAAAAAAAAAAAAAAAGTAGAATAACAAGACGAGAACTCTTATGATTCTCGTACTGGAGCAAGATCCAATTTGCCTGCATCTCAAGCCGAGTGTTTTGTGCCAAGTCGTCGAGCATTGACCCAAATTGCATGAGTTCGCGACAATGGGGAAATCGCAGAAATCGGAGCGAACCAACTCGGTGCTGCGTATCGGGGAAAAAGGTGGCGAGAAGGGGGAAAAAAAAAACAGATCGCTCGGTATGCAAATACGAAAGTGAGAGGGCCCGGAGTGCATAAAACGAGGCGGCGAGAGTGTTTCGCGACGCGGCTCGCTTCGTCGAGAGAAACGGTGGGTGGCGAGGCTTATCCCGCACCGTTAAGGTCAACGTACAAACACACTAACGACAATGCTTTCCTGTATACCATACCTCGCTACGACTCCTCCTCACAATCTTTTTCTTTTTTTATTTCATCCCCGCGCGAACAAAGATCTCAATTATTCGCTAAAGAAAGAACGAGGATCCGAGGTTGCATTGAAGCTCAATGTATGCGCGTGTGCGTACGATTAAACGGAGTGCGTACGCGTGCTATAATTTACATGGGTGTCCCTGCTGAGAGCACCATACGAACAAAGACTGTAATTAGCAGCCCATTGCCACGGCGGCCAAGGGCTTATCGCTTCCTCTCGATGAGCCCCAGTGATACCGCTTTTGTAAAACGCATTGGCAATATTCACTAGCCTCTTACAATGAGATGCATGCAGTCCTGGGGTTTCAGTCAGGACCATCCCTCTTGGGATCGTCGGTGATATTTATATAAATGACTAGACGGATTTTGCGTGAGACTATTTCCACTGGGCAGAATCGTACCGAGTCCAAAGACCAACCCAATGCCGAGACAATGGAAAAGAATTTTCCATTGGTACTCATCGCGCGTAATGAATGACTCGGTGAGATTTTTGTTGAAAAAACCGATAGTTCCTCGATACGGTTCATTCGTATTACAAGTCGCTTAAGGGCAACGATGCCTCTTTTAAACCCTTTATTATTCTGACTTTATGGTACTGTAAGTACTTAAACGATTCCACGCCTATCTATTGAGCCATTACACCAAGAATAAAGCGGCTTATTAAATACGTCAGTGGGAAGGGCAAAAAAATTCCACGTTTCTCTGTAGACGAGAGAAAATAGCAGATTCCACGGGCCGCGGAACAGAAGAGCCGACTGCATTTGCCGGAAGCGAGGGATCGAGGCCGCATTTGCATGCGCGTTACGTAAGATATAGCAGCAACAACAGCAGCCGCTGCGGGGACCCGGTACATCGGGATCTATGGTTAACCGAGATGCAGCGACCGAGAAGAAGATTGAAATGTCCTGAGGCGCGCTATATGCGGAATCCCAAAGTGCGTCGGCAATCGCACTAGCAATTGCAATTGCAATTGCAACGGATCGATCGGCGACTATAGTAGGGCTTCGCTTTTAGCTTTTCGTCCGTTTGCCGATTCGTAACGTCGAATTCAGCGGATACCGAAAGGTACCGCTTACGGGAGGATATTCGCTTCTAGCCACCGATGAATCCTTCGGAGATGCAGTTCCCTCGGGAAAGTTTCGATTGATAGCCTTGACCCTGCCAATCGCGGCATCTTGCCCCCTTCAATAGAGATATTTCTAGAAATCGCTGGAACCTCTCTTCTTCCCGCATTCTCCAACATCATTTTATCTTTGTTGCAAAAATCTTCTCTTGTTGGCGTAGAGTTGGCGTAGAGTTGGCATACTGGTTGATAGTCAGTGCTTTATCCCAACTGCATTCTGACTTCCACAAGCCGCAGGATGAAACCCTGCCGTTCTGGTGCGTGAATTACATAGGAGATCACTGTGCTTATTTGCTTCCTTGGTGCAACATGTGCAATGCTACGCAATACTGTAATAATATAACGATTATCGTTTGCTTGGCTACATTTATCTCTCTTCCTAGTATTATGTCGTATCTATCCGTTCGTACGCGTACCGCTCGAGTAACCTCGCGGCTGGGGTCCTCGACGTGTCTGATCGTTTTCAGCCGCAGAATTGCCCGCTGCGAGAACTCTCCGAGACATTGCCACTGATACCGGTGATTACTGACGAAATTGAAACCCTAGGATCGTTTATAAATACAATACGAGGCATCTTTATATACATATATCTCACGAATAGTGAAAATAATTTTGTTTTTCTCGGTTAGTTACTTCCAGGTATTGTTCGCATGGGAGGGTCCGATTGAACTGCGTAAAATAAATGTGAGACTCGGAATATGGATCGAAAATTCTGCATGGTTGAACGCTGATAATTATATCGGTCGCGGAATACATAATTCATTATCGTGCACCGATGTCCAGCAGCTGCCAGTTTCACGACCGCCTGAACATCGATCGGCTGGGCCCGCTACTCACTCAGCATCTTTGTTCAGCCGTGCAACAATCTCCGCTTAGGAGCCGTGGCTTTTTCATCTGCATTATTCATCGCGGTCGCATTATCTCACAAGTAAACCGTAATAATCTTCTCAATTTTTTTTATTCGGACGAGAATAAACTCGAAATACTGTTATCGATATTGAGAGTCTATTC
The DNA here is from genome assembly GCA_963989405.1 of Trypoxylon attenuatum. NCBI lineage: Eukaryota > Metazoa > Arthropoda > Insecta > Hymenoptera > Crabronidae > Trypoxylon > Trypoxylon attenuatum. Next base: position 6,319,026 of record OZ022496.1, on the reverse strand, counting down.
GAGGTTCACTCAGAGTCTATTCAAAATATCGGAACATCGGTATCAGTGTCAGCCTCGTAAATCCACTCGAAAAATGGTAGAAAAAGTGAAAAAAGAGTAAGGTCAACGCGAGTCGTAAAATTCTCGTTGCCGCAACGACAAGACTAAATCGGAATAAACGATGGATCGTAAAGCTGCGAGTCGAGCGGTTGCAGGTCGAAATAAAGAGATTTATTCGTAGCACGGAGACCACGAGTAGCAAAGGCAGCGGCGGCGGCAGGATCACTCGGCAAATATTATGAGCGAAAACGATCACATCGATCCGTTCTGGGGCGCGGCTTGTCTTTCTATCTTTAATATCCGCCGGCAAGGACGAGTATAAGGGCGGCAAGAGAAAGAGACGAAGAGTATACGGTAACTCGTAAAAGGGCCTTTCACCGAGGAAAGACCACGAAAGAAGTCGCGCCGGGAAGCTTTGACTCGCGGGAAAAATCAGGAGGAACGGCCCTATTCCACCTGGAGAATTCCTTCCGGCCTCCTAGGAACGCGAACGCGCTATCATAAAAGTCAACTTCGGTCTCGATTTAACGAGCGGTCTCGAGAACCATAACGCGCGAGCGCGGCAGGGCACCCACGAGAACTCCCCTTCGAAAGGTAGCTATCCTTTAGAATTTAGATTATGGAGCGGTGCATCTTCTGCACCCTTTGGAATTCTTCTCCTCAAAGTCTCTGTTTGCGTTATCCGAATCGATAATTCCACGTTATTTTGCCAATTGGACTTTTCGGTATGACTCGAATACATATGGAAGCTAAACACTTTATAGAGAGCACCTAATCGAAATTAGAACTAAGTGGGAGTTCAGAGTTGGTCAAAGTTACTTGTGACTCCTTTGACCGATCGACTTTATAGTGCGGTCGGTGGCGCAGCGTTACCATTAAGCCACCATCAGCGAGGCGCAAAAGAATCCTCGTAAAGTTAATCGAGCCCTGAGAAAGCGTTTCGTATCGTAGGGAATTGCGCGCTCGAAGCTCAGTCCTCGTATTCAATTACACGCTTCGCGATTTCGCGCTGTGAGCCTCTTCTCTCGCTTCCACCGTTTCTTTCGATCTTTCATTCCTTGACGTTGAAGGCAAGTAGTAGTAGTCTCTTCTTCTCTTCTCCTCTCCAGAGGAGAGTCTTTAGCCTGCCAGATCGAAAGCACCGATTTTTCCAACTGGACGCGACCATTGCGCGTAGCTAACGATTCCTTCGTAGTCTATCCTGCCATGATATTATTCAATCCGAGTATTTTAACTGCTCAGGCCGCGAACCTTCTTGATGGATATTCCCATGTTACCCTCGATGTATCGAATTATCGCATTCGACCTCGATCTCACCGTAAGATTATTTGCGACGAAATCAATATTACCTCTCAATCGGAATCGGCATCATTGGATTTGCATTTGGAAAATTGTTTATGGAGGAAAAGGAATCGAGTGTGCGGTGAAACAAGGCGATAAAAACCTGAGAAATTTTCGGAACCGTAAGAGCTGAAAAGGTGGGCATACCGTTAGATGACGGATGCACCATGTACTCTTTAATGAACTGTTGCCGCGGTTGGGTCCTTTGTTTCGTTCTATGCTCTGAGAAAAATGTTTAATTTATCAAATCAAGTCACCGAGGGCTGCTAGTTTTGAAGCATCCATCCGCATATTCAACCGCACTTCTGGCACTCGTTTCCGTGGTAATTGCCAGGCATGAAAGCGAGTCCCAATAAAACCCAACTTTGATGAATCATTACGTAAGAGATGGAAAGAGTCGATCGTTTCTCGCGTGGAATTCGCGTTTCTCCGAACAATGGCTCGCGATGGAATTTATAAATCAGCATCCGGCACGCACTAAATGGCTGAGTTTATCGCGCAAAAACTTACATTCTAATCGGGGGCGGTCCGAGGGGTATACTCGTTCCGCTGCAATTTTAGATAATCAGAGTCAGTTAAGTCAAGTTTTTCCTTCGAGAACGCGCGAAAGCACGAGCTCGCGAAGAGGATTAGACGAAGCGCGGTTCTCCGAAGGGATGAATATTTCCAAAGGGCGAGGCGCCATCGAATTACATCGTTCGGTGCAAGCGCATCTCGCTCAAAGGAATCTCGTAAAACTGATTGCAGTTACCCAAGAGTACTCGAGTGGTTGATCGCTCGCACGTCAACCGGAAGCTTTGCTTGCACTGGGCTAATACGCCATGCAAATACATCGAGGGGATATCTTTGCAAAAACCTACTGGAATTTAAATGTTTTGCACTGTGACGAGTAGCAGTCGATCGAGGAAAGAGCAAAAGGATCTAGAATGATGTCTCTCGCATCGTCAGAGGAAGCGGAATGACCAGAAGAAGCCAAGTAAAATGGTTAAACGTCCGCGAAAAGGATAAGGAGGAAAGGAGGCGCGATATCATCCGGTAGTTATTCGGAGCATTCGATACCCGGAGTGAAAGAAAACGTAAGCTAAAGATCCACGACCTTAACCATTGGGAAAAGACTTTGTTATTTCCATAGAATCCAGGAGCGATCGCGCGCTCTAATCTAAGCTACCGATCTCCACCATGAGGATCCCGTAGCGGACGGGTCGAGACGATCAGCATATGGCGATGCACGTTCAAAAATCGTGAAGTGAACTCAAAGAGAATTCGACGAGCATCAACGGAAGCGGAAGTCGACTGTTGCTAGCAAGTTGTATGTTTACCCGTGATCCCGTAGGAGGAAGTTTATGCCCATGGTTTTATGTGTCGACTTTGAAAGTGCTCGGACACGAAGGGAGGAGAGAACGTAGAAAGAGAGCAGCCAGGGAGAAGCGGTTTCCCTATTACCCAGCCATCGTCGATTCCAGGTATACCAGACTACCGGGGATACGTCCAGGAAACAGCCCTCAGCCACTGGTTTGCTCTCTTTATCTCGATGCTCATCCCTTTTCCTCGTTTGACCACAGCTCGGCAGTCTTCCCTGTCTCCATCCGCTCCCTCTTTATTTCGTTCTCTTTTTCCTTCTTTCCCTACTCGACGACGAGATCTTCTCTTCCTCTTTACCTCTTCCACGGCAGTTCGAAATTACGACGCTGCTGGATCCTTGCGATTACGCTCCTGGAATCCGTAACCGGACAGCTTCTTCGTCCTCTCGAGTACACACCACCCCATTGTCAGGCACCCTGGACCGCGAAAAAGTCTAGAGATCTTTGCATACCACTGTACGAAGCCCTTGGAGAAGAAACTTGATTCTACGCGGATCTATGCAGCCAGTACCTAGCTGGATCACCGATCCTATCGGAGGCACATCCCGACAGAGTAATATCAAAACGAACGCACCGTTACTAATCCGCGATGAAGATAAGCTTGAGACTGGCTTGATGTTACGCCACTTATATTGGTAAAGGTCAGGATCACTTGGAAGGTTAATCCGGGAGGTGCACAAGTCTCTCTCCCCTCCTCTAGCTTCTTACGTATCCCTTGATCCAGGGTCGCAGCGACAATCTCGCTCGGTCAATAGTCACGCACGGGTTCACCGCTCGAAAGTGGACTGGAAGTCGATTGGAAGTCGAGTCGAAGTCAACTCGAAGTCGACAAGGGAAAGAACCGAAAAGAAAGGAAAAGAGAAGAGGGGAAGAAGAATGACTGGCCGAGCTGCCGCGCGATCGTAATTGCAGCCGAGCCGAGTCATGGTCACGACGACAGTCAATGCCGTTGTCCTTTCTTGCGCACCGCTACTCGCCGTGCGCTCTGCTCTTCGCTACCTTCCCGCAACTTCCACGCTGAGGAGACGGAAGGAAAGAAGATTAATAGCACGCTCGCACGAACCGGAAGCTATCGCGGATCCTCGATCGCAGCTAAACCTTGTTCTTCGTCGACTCTCCAACACCTTTCTTCGTAAGGTGATGCGAGATGTAATATCCCTCGATCTGGTTCTACCGTTCTGTTTCCAAAGGAAAACGATGGGAATAATCGAGGATCGGAACTCGTAATTATATTGCTTGCAAAAGGGAAGAATAGAAGCTTTTGAGTTCAGAAATATGTACAGAACGTGTTTCTAGTGTAATAGACTGGTAGATTGCACATTTCTATGCAATTTATGCAAAGATTCGGTATTTGCATAAAAATCTACATGCCGTTTAGAAAATTTAAGGTACCATAATGAATTTGAATGCAGGGTCAGATCAATTAGTAGATGAGGTTCGTAAAATCTGAAATTGAGTGATCGGAGCAAAGCGCATTGAGATGAATGGCAGTGGGTCGAGTTCTCACCGATAAGAAAGAAATCTCTAGGATGATCACATCTGGTCGATCAACCGATTTTTCTCTCGCGAATGTATCGATAACGTGGCTTGTAATAATGGTAATCGCAGAGGTAATACATCCGGACTGGCAGAGCATGCGGGAAACGGGCGCACACTCGACGATTCTAACTTTCCCATTCGCAGCTGCAATTTGATATTGAAAATCCAAGGGGGCAGGAAGCCCAAGGGAACCCGTGAATGCCGTAATAATTAAGAAATAAAGCAAAACTGCCATGTGGATTACCGTGATTACCGTCGATCGTAATTGCTGCAAAGTTTATTCTACCGGCTACCTTGATTACGGACATCCCATTTCAGTGACTTTCTTCCCTTCTTACGAAGAGTCTCTTCCTCGATGTGGAAGTCAAACTTGCGAATGTTAGATTTTCAAATTTTACTCATTTATTAATTTTATTTTGATTAATTTACATCTCGAGAGGCTAATCTGTTAATTTTACGCAGTATAAACTGTTCCTTGTTTATTAGGAACAAAGAGTTAACATACGGGAGACTAATTTTTCGCCAAATTTAATTAATACGGTTCTGAACAAATGTCCCAATTTTCTTAATTGCAATTGTTGCTCGTAGTAAAGACTAGCGAGAAGAAAATGAAAAAGGGAAGAGTAAAAAACTTCGATGACGTTATTAAATTCTTATCAGATTAGTGGTACAGCGCGGTGCTATTATCATCTCCAAGGTAGGCAGCGTGGTGAGGCCAACGTTAGAAACGGTAACACACTGTAATTATAAAGTTTCGTTCGTTTACACTGGTCTCGTGTGTTACGTGTTGGCGTGACATCATCGGAGGCACCTTCTCGTAATAGGGAAAAAAAAACAGTGCGTAAGAGACTGTCTGGACGCTCGGAAACCTGACAGAAGCGTCACGCTTTCCAAGATTGCGAATTACGTTGAAAAATGTACGTCTTCGAAGAAATACCGTGTGAATGAATTCCAACATTCTCAAGATCCTAATCTATTCAAAAATTTCACATAATAATCGCTGAATTACATAATCGATTAAATTGATATATAAAAAATAATGAATAAGAGAGAAAATTAAGAAGAAATTACGATTTGATTTATCAGATGAATATCTGCTTGCGTTTAAGATACAAGATAGTGGAATTTATATTGCCTATTAATTTTGCTGGAATTCAAGGCGGCGGCGCTTACAGTTCCGTTCACCGAGACAGTCACAGTTTCGTAACCAATGCAAAGTCTGTTATCTAATCGACATCACGGTAGCTAGCCAAAATTTTGTCGCCCTTCTGTTTAACGGAACCGCCGGTATCTCGCCTAGTTGACCACTCTAATTTCAAGTGCGTGAAATCTCCTGAATTTACCTGTCCAAAGTCACGATCTTGCGGTACTTTTGCGGCAACAAGTCGAATGCTAGTCATAATAAATTTAGACCCACGAAGTAGCTATAAAATTTTATAACACGTTACATCAAAACAATTTTTATAGAAGAATCATTTGGTACGAGGCTCATTTTTCTAATTCTTACCTTATATAAATTATGTGCAATTATAAGCTTGTGTTTGGAATTAATCTTAGTGGGAATATCTGCAATGAACGTTCCTATTTCAATCTATACTGTTACAACATCATCGATGGACTCATCGAGAACTATCTGCAAGCTCTCTTAGCACCGTTCTGAGCCCATCACCCCCATTACGATTAAAGGAGCGAGGTCAATGAATCATCCTCCAATCATCCAAGCGCATCTCGATCCCGCGGCATTTGCTCTAGCTCGTCACGTCCGATCTCGTCGAGTATTTTCCGCAATTACAACATTGTACCGGAAATGTAGTACTTACTCTCTCAGGGCGCTAGCTAACGGATACCCTGAGGGTGACTAGCTTAAGGCCGTACGCACACATATGTATTCGCAATAGTGTGAGCAATGAAAATATTTAAATTCCAGCTTATCTAAATCTACCTCCCTGTAGCTCGATAATTTATGCATAAAGCAAGTAGCTTCTTATTCCACTTTATATCTCATTTACTTCGTATCATCTAATACAACGTATGAAATTCTCTTAATTAATTCATGAGCACTGTAATTCAGTTAATATCTATCGTTAATATTTGCAAGAGAGATGACGCGTTAATAATGATTTTTATAAATAGACCAATGTAACGCGTATCAAAGTGTCTAGATATTTGCGTTAGTCGGTTTATGCACACGTGCATGTGGAGGAGATTCGCGTAGTCATGTACGAGAAGGCGTGGTTGGTTAGAATGTGCGTGGTAATAATATTGGTCGTGTAACTATTCTGCACTGATTATTTATCCGTCGCGTGCTTCCTCTCGATTGTCGGGGGTCGTTTACCGAATAACAGCCACGTGTCGCTCATCCAACCGATTAATGCCGCTTTTCATCACTGGCCGACAGTTACACTCTCGTACCGCTAACTTTGCATAGAGACACGAGAAGGAGAGAGAGAGAGAGAGAGAGTCATATTCGCGATCTGGGAGGGTATAAAATTGAATGAAAACATTCGCCAGTAAAGTTTTACGAGTCACAGGAGACACTTTGTTGCACCGGTAGCAATCGTTGTCACTTTACGAGAATAGTTAGAAAACGGTACAGTAATTTATGAAAAAGAATGTAACTGGTTCATTGAAGAATTAAACGAAAAATGACAGGATACGAGCTTAAACTTCCCGTAAGAGCTTCCTCTTTACGGTTTTATGCAAGTGGTAATAGGGAAATTAATGCTTCGTATAGCTTGTGTGATCCAGGAAAATCTACCTCGTAAATTTCGTATTATTTCCAAAGTGTCAGTGCTGCAGACAATTAATGAGATTTCTCTATCCGGTTTGAGCTACTCGAGGAACTCGTTGCCAACGCAAACTTCAAGGCAATTCCTGCGATTTCCCACACTATGAATTTTTCTCCGCAATTTAATTAAAATAGAATTCTCTATCAATTTCAATTTTGTGGCTTTCGGGAGAAATGGACTTTCTGATCGAAGTGCAAAATGCAAAATTGATAAAATAACGCAATAGTGAAAATTTCAAATCGCTAAATCTTCATTTGAGCGCTGTTCTCCAATTCCATTCGTTCGATTTCGCGTAGGTTGTAATATCGTGTTGCGATTTGAGGAGTCTGGGCGTAAGGTCGCGGTCGGTCTGCCGTTACGCGTATCAATTCACGTCCACCTGTGCTAGCCAGTGTAGCATTCGATTTATCGAAGGTAGCGGAGGATCTCCGCTAGTAGGCAGATCGCGATTCGCAGGAGTGGTCGCGGTCTCCAAACGTAGGCGTTGGACATTCGTCTTGGACAAGTGCACAAAACTACCTCCGTCAGATATTCGATATTACGGGAAATGATCCGTTTCCTTTTTGGATCCAACTCTTGAACGTTTTGGCACAGTACATTAGTACACGAAATCCTTCAAAACGTTTTACTTAGTTTCTTTGACTCGTTCTTCATTAAACCACAAATTTTCTGCAAAACGATTCGATAAATTATTGCATTAGAAAAAAAGTAATATTTTGCTTCTGATATTGGATTCCATTTGGAATCGATAAGGAAAGCAACTGAGAAACTTGTCATCGTGAGAGAATAAGAACTGATATTGATAGCAACGACCGAAAAGTTATAGATCCCATTCGATGAGTTCGGTCAAAGAGGATAAATTCCAACGCGTTCGAGCGAACAATTGAATCTAAATTGCAAGTCTGCGGTAGACTCATACAGATCCAAGTTTGGGAGGTATAAATCCACGTGTCCCACATTCGCGAAGAATCGAATCTCTTGGCCGATCGATTACGAGAACGTTTTCTGTCTACTATCCAGAGAGTGCATACATTTTGATTTCCTCGATCTCACGAGCGAGTGCTGCAGCGATGCACGCTTCAGTCGTGTATTCAATTATGCGATATAATTCCTGCGGCAGATATGAAAATGATCCAGCATAACGGCGAAACGGGTGCAATCGTGGTACTGACCCACCACGGTACCCTCGTATAGCGAGACTCGAGCGATCGCATTACTCATGTCCCATCATCTGGATAAAAACATTGCAACGAACTATATCCCTCTTTTTACACTTATGACTTTATCCTGGAGAATTCTACGACAGTATCTCGTCACCACTAGATACGTATCTTCTTGATATCTTCATCTCGAAACCTGAAGTCGAATAATCTTTTTAACCGAGAAGTACATTATGTACTTTTTTTTTGATTTCTTCCTGTATTTAATGGAATTTATGAGATTTGAGTGATACAAATTGTCAGTTGTATAAAATGTATTTCGTCCGTTAGCTGTCCCGAAGCAGAGCCAATCGAGGGACAGGTAACGGAGCACTACTGTATTTACTCGCAGGATGTCTGGCTCGGATCGCAAGGATCATACGGTAAATCGCAATCGTCAGGCAAATTGTAGCGCTCGGTTGCTGCCCATTTTCTTCGACCTTCATCGGGGGACTGCTCCCGAATGGTGATCGGTCAAGATTTGCAGATTCTTTCGATGCTATTGGAGGGCGAGACCGAGAGAGCAATAAATACACTCTTGAGCCGGTACTTAAGATTCCTCTGGCTGCACTTCCTCGTATTTAGCGCGATTCTTCAGCCCGAGGAAGAAACAGAGAAGATTGTTCTCCAAGAAGAACGGTAATAGAAATAGCGGAGCTGCATGAAATCCTTCGGTGAGAAGATTAAGTCGAAAATGAGAGAGAATATTAATGAGATCAAAGATCGCAATGTTTAATCGAGCGAAAGGATCAGCTGAAAAACATGCGTCTTTCTTTCTTGAAAGGATTATCCTTCCATTAAGCGTCCTTGGTTATCTTGACGCCAGTCATTTATCTACATTAGTAGCGGAAAATGCGAACGCGATTCGTGGGAGTGCACGACCGTTCACAAAGGACTTCATTCCACAGTCTTTTGTCTTTGACGAGCGCTCCAGCGTGAAGAGCAAGAGTTCGAAAAATGGAGAAGCGCCAAGCTAATCGGCTGGAACGCGAGAATCACGTCCCAACTGGAAAAATAGTATCTTTCTAGAGAGCAAGAGAAAGAGAGAGAAGAGAGAGAGAGAGACAAGTCAAGGCGGCAGACGTCGCGCGATTTTTCTCAGGCTCTTGCGGATTTTACGCTTCAGAAGTCAAGGCATCAACGCGTCGCGTCGCGTCGCATCGCCGCTGCAAATCGAAAGCTTCGACGACCAAGTGTCGTGTGATTGCTCTGCGGAATGCAAAGGATTTCCAGTAATCGAGCTAAACCATCCGTGGGCTTTACAGTCAATGATTCTCGACAAAAGCTACTGAGATGTCTCGATGTCTTTAGGAAATAGGTGTCAATTCTCCAAGTATCACTAATGGTGACGGACGAAACATAACGGGTGAAACTTCTTTACTAGTAGTCGAAAGTCGTAAAATCCCGTCATCGAGTTGACGGGATTCTCGTCGATAGCCGTGGCTTCCGTGATAAAGTGATTATGCTCCAATTTCGCACGATCAACGGGAAACTACGTTTATTGTCATTTATCACGAGGGGCGCGGTGCTCGTAAAAGAGGACATTCCTTCCGTGTCCCATGAATCGAGTAGGTCTTGGGAAAGGACAGGACGTTTGATGCTACTGATCTATTCAGTTTGCTAATAGTCTCATAAAATTTGTAAATTATAACACCAAGGAATATGTGATTGCGAGTGCGGCTAGCGGATCGTCGTCCAATCGCCATAATCTTTTTCTCTTCTATCCAGTTCGTCTACGATCGCGCAAGATTCCTCGATAACTGGAGCATCAGGAATTCCTGAATCTCATGAGTCTAGAAAAATGTGAAATAACGACAACTTGCACACCTTTTCTACTCATTTCGTTTCATCGTAACGAGCTTCCAGATTTTTGGTAGTTTAACCTTTTTGCTTACGGGGTTAAAAATCGTTACTCGAACGACTGAGACCTATCGTTACAGGGTGAATAGAAGTGCTAGAGTACCGAGACTCGGATCCGCGAGAAGATTGCCTCGAATGAATATTCCGAGGCCAATTAGAGGTCGATCATCCGGAAGAGCGGCTCGATTGTAATTTCTGGCGACGCAGGCCGGTGCACTTCCGGGACGATACGTATGCCAGTACGACGATGGTGCTCCGGCGATCCTGCGCGAGTTGACAGCGCCGTCATAGAGAGATGCGGCGCTCGAGATACGAGAAGGATACGAGCTGTAGAACTAGCTGTAAATTAACCACACACCACGACCCGGTATTCGTCGGTTCGTGTTCTTTCTCGTTCGTGTGCATGTTACGCTATACGTGTCGTATAGCCTGGGATAGCGTCCTGCGTGCACGGACGCGGCCAGAGCGCATCACGATTTCAACGTATCACACCGGTCTACACTCTCCTCGGTGAGCATGCAACTTCCCAACGAAAGCTGCAACGCTGTTGCGCGAAGATTTTTAATGCGTGCTTGCACGGTACTTTAATTCCTGTTGGCGATACTTCGCCGGTATATACAACATATATGTGTCTACTTATGTGCACCACTCGTGTACCATCATCCCACGAGATCCTCTTTATTCGCCAATTGAATTTCCTCACCGCCGATTAACGTGGATCGCGACACGTGCTTTCGAAGGATATGCGTTAACGTCAAAAGCAATATCGCGCCAAGCGAAATTCCAAAGGAGACTCTCTCTTTCTTCTTCCTGGTGGAAAATTAATTATGGAAGAAAAGGGAGAATCTCTTAGTCTGGTATATGCTTCGCTGCGAAGGATCCGGCTGACGGACAAACGCGACTTTGGCTACGAAGAGGGAGCATATACGTGCACGGTGGACCGGCTAGATCGAGCCCGATCGCTTCCTGTCAGTGTGCATGCTAACCAGCGCACGATCCTACGGAGCACTGTGGTTAATGTCCCGTTTGATTGGTAGACGCTCCACCGATAGATCGGCGACGATCGATCAAGGGATCAAGGCCAGAGTCGTCGATGAGAACCTATCGATTTTTGATGGAATACCTATAACGAGCTTTCCCCTTTTTCCTCCCCTCGTTTCAACGCCTTTACTTTCGATTTAACCACCTGACTCGATCTCTGCCTATAATGGGTAATTGTGCATGCTTCGGGAAAAAATCATTGGGGAATTACGACTTTGCTCGTAAAAGTGCAGCACTTCGGTTCCACCGTACCTAATGCCCACTTTGTTCCTGAGGAATAGCTCGAGGTTCAAGGGAACCATCGGAAATCTGACGAAGCGACAGCGATTGCTGAACGAAGGCGTCGTAAAAGCGCAGAGAAACAGTAACTCTGATTTAAGGAAGCTAACGGGAAGATTGTATCTCGGCCGCGTTCCTACCGAAAGAAGACGCCAATTATTATTTAGCCAAGCTTCGAGCGACGCTCTTGCATCGGTTCGCGGAAGATCGACTGGCGGGTAAACGTATAATAGATTAACGAGATACGCGGCGCGGCGCTTCACGGTTGGTGCGCTCAAGCTTGAGCTCAGGCTCGCGCTAATCGATTATGTATTTTTGAGAGGATCCCTCACGTAAGAAACAAGCCATTGGGAACACGAGATTGGAAGATAATGTCGGCAAGCAAATATTTTTTGTCTCTTCTGTATAAATAATTACAAAACAATATTATAATCCTTCGAGTGACGTAAAATCAAAATTAATTTGCCTGTTCAACTTTATCTTTCCAATTAATATATCAATCTCTTCCAATAACAGAGAGGTTTAAGATTTCAAAGAAAAAGTGAATGATCTATTTCTCAAGGTCTCTTGAAAATGTTACCTAGTGTGCAACAAAGTAAAAGGGTCAAAAATGAACTTACAGTCTGAACTTCCAATCCATTCCGAAGTGGGCCATCGTGCGCGCGTACTTCCCTCGCACCAGTCGGCAGTTGGGGCGTCAGTCACAAGCGGCGGTCTCTCACGAATCACAGAACACTGACTCGTAGAAAACGAGAGTGCAATACGATCCAAAGATCTTCTCTCTGTGCTGACGTTGTGCTGGCGCTATTCTTGCGCTATGCTCGTGTTATGCTCGCGTTATGCTCGCGCTATGCTCGCGCTATGCTCGCGCTATGCTCGCGTGTACCGTTCACCACTGGGCCCCCGCAGACGGCCGTATCGCGAGCTGTCCGATAATACCACTGGCAGCGCGCCCTGCCCGACTGCACTTCCACTTGACAGATCCACCCCCTTTGACAACGCGCTTCCTTTCGTCTAACAAGAATAAGTTTTATCCCTCTGCGTGAATCCCCGGTTGCAAATCACTTCTGATTCTTATTCTCGAATAAACGACAACAGAAGCGAAAAAGGGGCCTCAGGATGCTCGGAGGCTCACTCTCTGTCTAGGTATACAATACAGAGAGAGAGTGTGTGTTGTACTGCGTTCTCGGCTGCCTGCTCTCCGCAAGTCCGGGCGCGTGGCGGCCGCTCGTCTTCCGCTGGCGTTCGCAAAGAAAGGTGGGAAGCTCGTGGATCAGGAGGAGGAAGAAGAGTCCCAGGTGGAAATAGGAGAGCCGACCCGCGACTTGGAAAGGAGGAGGTGGTAGAGTAAGGATGGTAGTGGCGCGGCGCCGGTGACGGTGGAGGTAGATCTGCCGATGCCAAGGTAGAAGAGTGGCCAGTGGTGACAGTGGTACCAGTACACCCGGTCTGACGTGGTGGTGGGACCCCTCAACGCGAAGGTGGAGGTAGAGACGATTCTCTCTACGAGTACTGTTCGTGTGGGTGAGTCGTGGCCACTCGCGAGAGGATCCTCGCTGTCCCGAGCACTGCGCCGTAATGACATGCTCTAGAAGATGCCAGTCAGTTTTGTAATAACGCTGGTAAAAAGTGAATTTCCAAGCCTCGGTGGGGAAATGCGCCTAGGGCCAATCCGCGAGGTACCGCGAACGTGACTGGTGGCCAATCAGAGCGAGACATTCTTGAGTGCGATTCTTCGTCCGCTTCTTCTTCTTATTATTATTCTTCTTCTTTCTCTTCCTACCACTTGTCTTCTCTCGATTCTTCCGCAAAATGATGGACCTTGACTTTTAATTGGAGCTTTGTCACTGGGTAAACTGATTATGCACACTGTATACACCTAGCACCCTCGAACTGCAAGTTGAGTATACAATGGTACCATTAGTGCTTCGAGCTTGGTACATAACAAATGATGCAGCATTTGTGGTTTCATCGCGAGTGGCGAACCGTGATGACCCAGGTTCATCCGTCTCGCAATAAGAGCATCCCAACGCTAATCTCCCGCGTGCTTTTCTCTTTCCGGAGCAAGAACAACCAGTTTATGCCAGTTTAAACACGGTATCTGATAATTGAAAGGCTCGGCCAACGTAGCTTTCCCGACAGCGTTGTTATTGCACCGGGCTATTGACATATTGGCGATCGATCGCTCGAGAGCTTAGCCGGTGTATACGGCTTGGTTAACGGATTGGTAAGATTGTCGATATTGCATCGATATACACCCTGCTTGGCAATACAATACCACGAAGATTACCAATTGCCATAGAGACACAAGAGAGACGATAGACTCATCGAGAAAAATTCAAAGTTTCGCGATACCGCGTGCTGCGAGCATCAATAGCACTCAATGATAACTCCTTCTTTATTGCATAACAGTAACTTAATTCTTCGAGCTCCAACCGACGCGGATATGCTCGCGTCTACGCTCCGCTCTTATTGCTTCATTTATCATAACGAGTCCGCGTTGCCACGTTTTACACCTGTTCGCCAAACCGACGTATGACGAATTAACTTTTGTGCATCGTATGATTCTAGGATAATAGACTGGCGTCCTAATTAACAATCACTTTCGCTAATCGAGATTAAATTGCATTATAGTCAACGTGGGTGGGCCAAATGGATGATTGGAGACTGTAATATTAAAATTATAGCATTCAGCTTGCACGGCGTTAACAATTTTCCAGGGGGATTCTCTTCTCGCTACGCATCATCGATTGTACGAGCTAGTAGTATGCGTGGCGAGTGCATTAAAGGTTCGTTAATCCATCTTCCGCGAGTCATAATAGGAAAATGTCCCGACTTACATTGCGACTGGCTCTTGAATAAGTGCCCCAACTCATAATTGCGAGGGACTGTGGTCCGCTGGAATAGCTGGAAGTAACTGTTTTCACGATGTATCGTCATTAACGATAAAATTTCACGCTCCATGAATATTGAAATGATTCGTCCGTAAAGGAATATCTGGGTGGGACTGCGAATACTGCAAGAGGAAGAAATCGCCAGAACTGACAAAGTTTATATCGGGCGTGTGATCTGAAAAATAGAAGGATTCCCGCTTGGAGAAGCGCTTCCGCGAAGATGCTACTTTGCCATAACGGTCAGCGTATCTGGGAAATTTGACGAAATTGGTAGCAACTCGTAGAGAGTACAGTACTCGCAGTAAAGCATCCTCGCGAACTTGCCAATTTTCTCCTCCTGTCGAAACAACCTAGAAATTCTCTAATTAAAGAATAGGAAGAAAATTCTTAAGTAAAGCGACATAAGTGAAATAAAATCAAATTGAGACACAGAAAAAACCGAAGAATTTCACAGGGTAAAGGATACAGGCGCGGACAGTGAAGCAAGAGTTAAAAAGGTAGAAAGGTTCCGGGTTCGATTCCCAGGACTGGCAGGAGGAACGGCACTTCCTCCGACGGCCGATCTAGATTAAGGTAGAGCGAAGAAGGCGCCTACCGGCCAGAAACACGAGCTAGTAGCAATAAATTATTGCACTACGGATGATTTCGCGGCCAAGGGTCGTGAACGAGAAAGGAGAAACACAAGAAAAAAAGAAAGACCATTCACTATCAAAGGGCGCATTGTATTCCATCGAAAGTTAATTAACTTTTGCTCGCGTAATCGCGACTTCAATTCTTGTCTTTCTCTCAAGTGGCAGAGAGTTAGCAGTAGTTTCGGTACAAATTGTTACTTTCTCTTATCTGCATCGCCTTGAGCTGGCTCACCGAGCCGGCAGAAATAAGCAGAAGTCAGGAGAAATAACCGCACGAAACCCTTCTGGTAACCGTACACTTGACCCTGGCGGAACCAAGCGACGTGCAAAGTATGGAAGGTGTAAGGGCATGTGCATCCTTTGCTGAGAATGCTCTGAGAATGCTTTTAAAAGCCCGCGAGAAAAAGTGTTGACTATTATGCAAGCGAGAAGTGAAGTAAGAAACTGTTCTTCCACTTGGTTCCGCCCGAATCTTTTGTTCAAAGGATTTTTGATCTGGAAGTGGGGTTTGAACGGGTTTCCTCGGTTTCCCGTAGTTATTGGGAGGCTTCTAGTTCGCTTGCTAGTGTTCACCTTGGTGGAGGTGGTCCGTGAGGTCGATCGGTACCCACGATAGTCCCTACAGTTGACGGTGCATCCTCGGCGCATCCTTGGTGCATCCTCGCAGGTCCGCATAATGCAACAGTTACCATCGGCACCGACCATTGTTCGCGGCCCTGCGAACTTTCGGGCCAAACCACGCACGCAGTCACGAGCGCTATGCGTTTAGAAACCACGCGCATTCGTGAAATATCTTACCGCAGGGTTGACCTTCCTGTTACCTCGAATGTTTAACCCCTTGCTCCAAGGCTATTTTTCCCTCGGCGACACGGATTCACTGCGAGTGAAAGCGATGTAAGGACGAGAGGTAGAATCTGGGGGCGAGACTCGTATAAACACCGGATACGATGCTGGAGTAAACTTCTTCCGAGAGACATTCCTTGTTATGCCATAATGCTACTTTTTTATCAGGACTAGATTCGCGTGGCAGCTAAACGTTTTACTACATATTTTGCTACTCGAAGAGAGTGTGTGACCTTGTTCTCTTAGTGAACAATCGACAGGAAGAGATAGTACAGTGCGTATCTACGTAGGAAAAATTCCGAATATGCAGATAGTATCAGCTTTAACGTTCCATGATTCCTTTCCGCGCGAAATAAGAGCCAGATTCGTAAAGAATTTCTTGATGCAGAGAAATGACTCGAGTAATTTTAACAGTGAATAATTCCAATCGTACGACGTTATTTCATATGTACGATGGTCCTACGCCAGGTCAAACTAATTCCTGGCACAAGTCCAACCGAAGGGCGTCGAAAATCCTGACGGTCCCGTTTAAAAGTATGCCAAGATAATCTTACATTGCGGTTTTTACTCCGACACTCTATACAAGGAGTAATAATTTCTCGCGTGAGAGCGGATAGTATCTGACACGGGTTTGCACCCTCGTAAACGTCGTCGATTTCTCGCTACAAAGTGGAGGGAGATTTGCTTTGCTACCGCGCACACTCGGGAAGCAGAGAAATAAGAGAATCTGCAACCGAGTCGTCGAAATCTGTTGTCTCAAAGAAACAACTACGCATGAAGTT
This sequence comes from Trypoxylon attenuatum, assembly GCA_963989405.1. Classification (NCBI taxonomy): domain Eukaryota; kingdom Metazoa; phylum Arthropoda; class Insecta; order Hymenoptera; family Crabronidae; genus Trypoxylon; species Trypoxylon attenuatum. Next base: position 6,302,427 of record OZ022496.1, on the reverse strand, counting down.
AAACACTGTATTTCTAGCACCAAAAGATTCCCTTTAAAAGTTCAATTCCCCTTCTAATACATAAATCTTTGCCTTCGATCGGGAACATTAGAACATTATGACGGTGGTATATTGACTTCTGTATAAGTCTGAGATCTCCATCAGGCGATAATACTGGCCGAGTGCTTTCCATATAAAACGGACAGCCGACGAAGGCGTGTTATCCTCGATACTCCAATTGAAGTAGTTAACGTAGATCACGCAGAGTTCCACACCCTTGGGCGTAGGATCCAACGCGATCGCACCTGTGATCGGAAGATCGGATACCACCGGGTGGGAAGTGTTCGATTCTGCGTGGCAAAAAGCTCGTGATTAAGAGGGCAATTCCAGGGGTAGTTTACTCGGAAGTCAGGAAGGATGTCGAATAGGGTCTACAGCAGCCTGGCAGACAAGAATAATCGATGGTATTGGTTACTCCTTGGAACACACTGAGAGTCTAAGGAATATGTACTCCTCAGGATCCTTCCGTTCCGCCAGTTCAACGTTTAACAGTTCATTAACTGTGTCGGTATTGCTTTGATCTTTGCATAAACTCTGCCCAAGTTCTCGATACCTCTCCATCGTCTCACTTTGATCCTTCGAAACCTTCGAAAGTGAAAATCAATCGGCTCAGAGTTCACCAGAGTAGCTTGAAAGCGAGAGAATCGAGGATTTCTGAAAGTAGAAGCGAGAGAGAGAGAGAGAGATAAAACTGTAACGGAGGAGTCCTGTCGTCAGTGAATAATACACCATGGAAAACTTGGTGCATCATCACCGAGCGGTCTAATACCGTTAACTGATTTGCATCGTGCACACGCACAACAATGTAACCAAGTGAGAAGTAGGACGGCATTCGATCGATAAGCGCAAGCCACGAGAAAAAATATGTCAAGATAAATTTTAGTGTAATGCGCTCATTAAAATTAGCAAAGCGGATAATTAAGATGCCCCGTTACCTCGTTCGCTAGATAAAATAGGAAATGAAGGAGATCAAACTGTTTTAATAGCAATGGGCCACCAAGACTTATTAAAAAGGAATCCTTTCTGAATCGTGACTCATCCTGAAACAATATCAAAGAATATGAGCTGGTTAGAAGCATCTTTTCTCAGAGTAACGAACGGTAGAATTATAAAGAAGACAAGGTGGGAATACGTTGTAATCGGTTAGTCATCGTTTAATGCAGTTGGAACCAGGGGAACTTGAGATTTCTTAGGAGAAGCAGTCCGCGAAATTCACCGTTACGTCGTTTAGTCCTTTGGAGAGAGAGAGAGAGAGAGAGAGAGTCGCAAAAGGGGAGGCAGAACGCAATAGCAATAGCAATACTCTACTGCCGTGTCGATGGATAGGGAGCAAAGTAATGGAGGAGGGAGCAAACTGGTCACGCGATCCATTGCACGTCAGTGCAGATCGATACTCTTTAAGGATCACGGACCGATCGTGCTTTCCCACTGTGCGCCTCCCTCGATCCTTCCTTGGGACCCACGATCTTTCCACTTCCGAGCTTCCGTCATTCCTACAATCCTCACACCGACGCAACCGCTCATTACGACGGCCATAAACAAAACCACACGCGCGCAGTTAACATCTTCGTTTGCCGATATCTTCGAACGAGTCGCTTTCTATCGCGAATCGTTCGCTTACCTCTTTTGCTTCCTCGATATAGCCTCCGGGGATTTCTGCCGCGATGCTAATGAGAGACGCATCAAAGTATTGTATACCGAAAACCTTTTTCCGTTGATTCAACACGAAGATATACGCGTGTTGAGAAACCTCGATGGTTCGAGTCAAAATTGATGCCGGATGAATCAACTCTTCGCGATGGGATCCAACTGTGAATTCACTTTCCTAAGTACACTCGAGATTATTGTATTATTGAAATTGATTATGGTGCGAGAAGAAATCAGGTTGCGAGGGATTCAAATTGTCGAGTACATTGAAATGCAGCCTGTCAGCGACACGAACCGGTAATTAAGATACCGATCACGGCATAAGAGATAAGGAAGTCGGGAATTTTCGCTGGGCCCTAATTGCGTAACTGTAAGCTGTGGCGGGAATTGGATGCTGCGTTTGCAGTTTGAAGTAGGTGAGTCTGTCGCGCAAGGGGAAGACAATGCGCGGACCGTGCGCCACGCTGTTGGTATTTCAAGGGTATCAGCTGAGCGAATCGTAAATCTCGAGGTTCGAGCGCGCCGCCGACACAATTGTGCCACCGCTATTGTGCTCCGACATCTTCATTATGTGGCTCCTTCGTATAAATCCTCCTTTACACGCTCCTTACTGCTCCCGTTCGCAGATGATTAATTTTACAAACCACTAGTCACCTACAGTGATGCTGAATCGAACGTAGAATTCTTCCTTTCGAATGCCATCTTTTAAGATCAGTTTTCTCCAAGAAAAAGTAATAAGAGAAAAAAAAAAATTAATCGTGTTTAACAGTACCATATTGTTCTTGAAAATTATTGCAACGATCCTTGAATAGCAGCATAGCAGTTCCATTGACTCGTTCGCAAGGAGTAGTCGCTTGCAACATTCTCTCGAGGACGATTTTCGCCATCCATGAAGGATAAGGGATTCGAAGGAGAGTCGATACGATTTCACGGTCACTTGCTGTCACGGTTCGATCCGTTCTCATCATCTCGAGTCGCCTTTGTTATTTTCTTCGGTTAGCGTGCTAATTGCATTAACGTAGAACGAGGGATGGGCCGATCGTTGCAAAAGCTTCCGCGAAGCCGCGCGAGATCGGTGGCCAAAGATACATTGCGAAAGAACAGAGAGTGCGAGAGAGAGAGAGAGAGAGAGAGAGAACCCCATGCATATACGCGGACTGCTCCGCGAATGTTGCAAACGCTTATGAAACGAATTAGCGGTACGATCATTACCGTTTCCTGTTAACCTTTTGCTCGGTAACTCGCTACTATCTCCCAATTAGTATTCATGCGAGATAACATCTGCATCAAGATCGAGTCGGGCAGGATACGCGCAGTTGGCCGCACGCGGACAAAACTGATGCTACTCCTCGGAGAAGAGAAATAAAAGAAAAAAAAAAGAAAAAGAAAGAAGAGTGAAGAGAAAAAAGAAATCAACGATCTCTTCTCCCCCCCTCTATTTCGACCGAGAGATTCTTACGATCGGTATGAGTCAGTGCGCAAAGGCACGCGATCATTGCATACCACTAAAATGCAGCTAGCTAGAGAAGATACGGTAACTGTGAGACCACAGTTCGACGATCTCACCTCGCGATCACCATCGATTCCCCTTTTGCTTTCGTTCTTCGGATCCAGCTTGTGCGAATCCATCCCTTCGCGAATCAGTAATTATTTTGCTTGTCCGCGAATGGAAAAATTCAGAGGGATGGAAGAGCGATCGATCTATCGACACGCTCGAATCTTATACGAAATTTTTTCATCAATGGATCGATCTTTAACGATCCATGTCCAGGGGGAGTAAACTTATCAAAAGGATCGGGATCAGAGTTCACAGCAATCGAGTGTGACCTGTAATTTATATCTCAACGCAGCAAAATCTGCGTAATTGAATCAATATTGGAGATTGCGTGGAATTGCGAACGACTGAGCCCTTCGCTATTGGAATTGCAAATCCTCGAGATACGAGAATCCAGCACACGTTGACTCGTTGGTTAGTCGATCGATTCATGCAGATAGAGAGGCCTCTCATACAATTGTATTTTTACTCAGGTACTTAATGGTCTGGGTTTCAACCCACTTGCTTGTTAATTGTGACTTATTGAGAGGGAAATCGGACGAAAGAGTAAATAAATCGATTGGTCAAATTACTGGCCATTGACACTGGTGATCTGCTCACGGTCGAAGAATCGTGGATACAGAGATTATTAAGAAAATTTTTTATCGAAGATCTAAAAATTGTAAAGACGTTAGTTTGATCGAAGATGAAATATAATTCACAGTGTAACCTTTAACCCACGATACCGATCATCTTACGAAAGATCGATTCCTTCGATATCGATTCAACCGTCCGATAATTCGTCCCGCGTAATTCACGATAAATCGCTAATTACACCTCACCCGCGGTGATCTAATGAACCTAATCCATTCGTTTGGACTAAGCGCGCGCGCGTCCAAGAATATCTCAAGAATCTCGTAATCCAGTTCCTTTGGGAATTAATTAAGCTACGAATGAAAAGTTCTGTACCGTTTGACACTTGGCTCGGGAGAGTGCGCGATTCACGGAGATAACGATAATGCTGAATGCACTCGTTGAACAGCGAGTAGCAAACTCTCAGTGTGTTCTATTTTTGGCGGAGGATTTGCATAGCATTGCTCGCTGGGGTACAAGCTCGCATACCTTAATTAGCGGGGATATAAAGGATTACAAAGCGTGCGTGTATCACAAGATGAACCGCTTTTACCAGTGAGGCAGAAGAAGTACTCGAAGGTATTACACTCGGTGAGTCGCGGTGAATAGCCTCTTCCTATTACCACCGTGGATTCATTCATTTGCATGAAAAATAAAAATGATAATGGAATCGTAGCGTTAAACCCGTTTACGCTTCTCACGATCTCCTCCGGAGTTCGTTGATCCAAAAAGCAAACCAGGCGGGTAGCAGGGTCAGCATGGTCCAAGTAGTCGCGACTTTCCTTAATGAGATTTCGGCTCCGGTTTTCGAAGAATCGCGCAAAAAATCCAAGTGTCAATAGTTTGAGAAACTCGTAAGCATAATAGCTTGACGTCAAGAAGGGGTTCATTGATCCGCGAAATGAGTGTCTCTTCTGGCTAACATCGTTCGGTTCGTAAGACCGAGACGACGTTAAAATCTCATTGAGTCAGGGACTGACCCGATTGACGCGCAGACTCTTTGTTCCTTGGCGAAGCTTTGTTTACGCGAACCAAGTGCCTTATTCCAGTGACAGACTATCGTCTCGAGCTCCCACACTTTGCGATCACAACGAAATTTCCGCGGGAGTCTTAATACTCGAGAGAAAGAGCAAGCCCTTCCGCTTAATGACTCGCTTTTTGCGGCTGCGGCCCAACAATTCCAAGGGATCTTTCTTACGTGGTATCGTCGTCAGTGTTGGGTGAGCTTGCACGGTGGTCCCTTGGAAATCGTTTTCTTTAGCCCTTTAACTTTACCTTACCGACTTCACTCAGCGTCATTTTACCACCAAAATCTCCCCTTACCAATCTCGACTGCGGTATCTAATTCAATTTTATTCCGTGTAAACCGGGAGGAACACTCTTGGTTCCCTTGAAACTAGTGATTTCCAGTGGTAGCATGGGACAATTGTTTCGGTAAAGGTGTTTGGTATTCTCACAGGCGTTTCCTTCTTCGCAACGCGCGAAAACGGTATACTCGTCACTTCCTGCAAAAGGGACTGTGACGTGATGTCATCTGGACAGGTCGCTGGGTCAAAGGTCGTAACCAGGCCCGCGATACGAATACTGGCTATGTACTTGGGCTATATTCCACTATGCGGAAGAGTCAGATTGCATAATTAATTCCGGTCGTTTGTTTCTCGTTCCGCCACGTATAGCTGGACTTTTATTAAATCTACAAAATTAAAGATATCGGTAAACCATATCACCACTGGAGATCAATCTTTTCTATCAATTATTATCAAAGAAATGCTGGTGTCATTACACGAATCGTCAAGTCCGAGCTACGGTATCCCGCATCCGCGTTTGACGTGCGCTTTTTCCTAAACGAATAGCATGTGATTGTTCGTGGCATCGCTTTCGTTCTTACGCTGCGTTGTTACGCGGCAATCCACAAGGTAGGATGAGTCGAAGGTTTGAGTACACGCGAGTACGGCCAAGTGTAGACGCATGCATGCGTGCCTACTAACAGTCGCCCATCGACGATTACCCTTTTACGATTTGCACCTTCGATGCATTCCAAAGCCATCCACTCATTTAGTTGAATACAACCATGCTACTTTCTCTATTGTTTATATTCTTTTGTAATTTACCCATCCTTATCTAACTGGTGGGAAGATTCATTTTCTTGTCGTGGCTTGAGGTTCGGCATGCTTCCGACGCATACCAAACCTCCGCGTGATTATTTATTGCCGGGGTTTATGACGCTTTGGTTGAGATGCGACTTATTAAGAATTGAAATACTGTCCTATAATTACGGATGCAATTATCGGGGACCTACATACTCTCGCGAAGATGGGAAACCAGAAATTCTGGATTTCTCGATCGACTGGAAGATCCTGAAATACATTTCACGGCTAACGGCAACCTTGAACCAGTTGCGAACCATTGAAACTATTATCAAAATATTTCGGTCTAAAATAGTTCGATCTTTATAGCGAGCTGCTTTTTTTTAATTCTACAACGACTTGTTCGGCACTCGCATAGGGAGCGATTTTAATAGTGTTAAAACATGTGCATCATCTGCAGTAGTTTCGCGATCGTAATCTTGTTTGATGATCGATAACTATTAAGTTGGTTGGGTGGCATTTAAGTCACAGTGTTGTCATGGTATATTTGCGCTCTATCATGCTCTATAGAGTTTCTTTCTTCTCACGATCACGATGGTGGTCTATTGAATCAACAGTTCTCTTCGGTTGGCGTAACCGGGAAGGCCGAGGTGAAGGCAGGCGTGATACCGGGTGGGGAAAGAGGGAAAAAAGCAAAGAAGAAGAAGAAGAGAGTTGTACTTCAATCCAAAATTGAACCAAACCTTATTCTCGTATTGTATATTATTAATTTCAAGGATAATTCCTCTGCAAATTACCTACGAATTACCCGTGCATATGTATGATTTACGCACTGGGTACGCGTTCGCAAGTTAACGATTTAATGGGTTGATTAGTGTGCGTCGACCAATGTGTTCTCTCCCGCTTACTGTTGTATTTTTCTCTGGACGTTCTCAGCCACGTGCAAACATCACTTACGTAATATATTTCGAGTTCCAATTACGCGAGCACTGTCGTTAGGATTATTCGATACAATCGTTGCGCACGGTGGGCTGCAATTATTCAAGAGGGATATTGATATCAGAGCGGGATTTAATCGGAAGCGCCACGCAAGTAAGACTGGCGCATCCAACCTTAAGAAGAGTCTATTTTAAGAGCAGACCAATAAAACAGGCAATGAAGACGAGATCTTTGTACACGCTCGAATAACTTTCAGACTCCGCTATGTTTCGGAAGACTAAGGATTTATCGATAAGATTCGATTAATAATCTTCGATAGTCTCGAGAATTTAGTTTTGACAAATTGCTCCTACACAAAGTATCAATACGATCGATTGCAACCAGAGAATAATCGCATGAAAGATCACCATCACTGCCATAGATTCTTAGTGTTGAAGTAAGGCCAGTAGGCGATATCGAAGTCTTCCCACGAAGAATTCAATTGGACACGCCTGGCTTCGCAAGGTCTCGGTAAAGCGCAAAAAGCACAATGACGACGATGTCTCGTCCATCGTTGACCCGACCCATCCATCCATCCAAGATCTCGTGCTCCGGGCAACGACAGATTAATGAGCATGATTATGCAAAGCAGATCTGAATCGCGAAGCAGGACCGGCCCTTATCTCAACGCCTTATCGCGCGACACGCTGCTGTGCCGAGCTGTTCCTTCTGACGCAAATTCTACGTCGCCGAACACGACGCGACGCGCGCTGCGTCCTGATAGTCAAGGACGCTACCACGTATGTACCGGCGTACTTCCCGCGCGATTAAGTGACGATTAGAACAACGGGTCACTGGCGAAAATCTATTGGAAGAAGGTTCAAGATGAACTAGGATATTAATACGCAGAGGACTGATCTTTGCAACTGTACTCGGTGTAATTGGCAAGGCATGTCAGTCGAACTCGTTAAATACCCTGAGGCATGCTTTGAAATTACCTCGAGATTATTCCCGGTTGTACTGAGCTGCTGCATTTTACTTTCGCGGGTATGTTCGGTCCCGCTTTTCTCCGGAGGCCCTCGTCGGATCGTGGCATACCTCCATAAAGTTCGCCCGCGGATGAACACGCCGGCTGCAACCGCGAGAGAGAACGAGAGAGAGGGAACAGGCACGATTTCTCGATGCAGATTACGCAATACATTATGCTCGAAGGATCCGATATTACGTACTCGAGCCGCGGTACTACCGATGTTGCATCAAACCATGGCCGTGAACTTGAAAAGGTGAGAGGAAGAGAGAGAGTGAGAGAGAGAGAAGCGTGCTGTCTCATGGATTCGTGAGCTCAGGATAATAGTTGGTCTGGCACGAGAGAAAGAGAACGAACAGTGGAAGACATTAACGTGGACAATGATCATCCTCGGATGAGCTCGATCGCAGAAAGGTATCGACGGGTGCGATGAATATCTCGCGATGCCAATGCTGGCTTCTAGGGATATTTATCATCGATAATGGATGCCTTCGATACTGGCATCGACGCTGGCTTCAACGCCGTAAGCTAACTCGTTGTCCCGGGGATTGCCCTTGGGAGTCAAAGACCACGCGCTATATCGACACCAAGCCATCTCAAGCTTCAACCAGGCCAGATAAGATACGAACAACGTCACTGAGCGTGCAAATATTGTCGGTTTTACTTTCGTGCTACTTTTTCGGATATTTTTGGACGAGGAAGACGTTACTCAATGAGTGATGTCACACGAAAATTCTAGAAAGGAAAGAGGTACGGATGTATTTGAAGTCTTTGCGTTGACACTCTGACACGATAATCTTCGTCTCTTAGCTACCACTCGGTGGTCTTCGAAGAGCACTCTCTCACAGATGCAGTCAGGTCCGCTTCGTCACTGTCACCGGAAATGTCCTCTTGGCAGACGAAGCAGAAACCTCAACCGCAAGAGGAAATCGACACTTTTCCTTTGATCCTCTCACCCCCTTTCGTTTACTCGAGATGAGAAGACACTTACAATTTGATCCTTCGGCGGAGGGATAATGCTAGAAATAGAGGATTGAGAAATAAAGCATAATCGACGATAGAATTGTGGACAATGTAGGATAAGTTCCTCGATCAAATTTAACTTGTGACCTGAAACTTCCTGAGAGGACGAGAGTAAGGATAATCGAGTCGCAAACTCGTCGCGCGTTCGCCGCCAAAAAAAGAAGAAAAAAAGAAGAAGAAGAAGAAAAAGAAGAACAAATAGAAGCAGAGACAGTGGCAACGGCAGCGACTTAATGTCGGTACTCCCAGGCAATTTTCAATTTCGCTGACGCCGCGCGGAAGTGGCTTTCCCGTGTCCGTAGCGAAATTGAGACCTCGCTGCGATTCTCTGCGAGTCGCGGGCCAGATTTGCCATGGACAGCTGTCCGACTGGACCCTCGGAAGAAATGTGAACGCAGCAAGAACTCTCACTGAAAATTGTCCCACCTCGACAAATCTTACTTTCGATCCCCAAGTTATATTAGAATCACTCGAAATATTCAAAAATAAGAATCTAAAAATTTCAAGTCCAAAGCCTGAGCAAGTTGCACTTAAGAAGAAAAATGCTTGTACTCAGGATATCGATCTACCAAGGTAGGCTATAATTTCTCTGCAACATACTGGAACAATGCAGACAATAAACGCGTATTAATGCAAGTCCCGCAAGGCCACGGGACAGTGAATCGTCGTGAGTGCACCTTATCCGTAGCAACGCAGCTCGATACAAGGTAGACAATAGCGAAAAGTGCAACGCAGTCTCGGCGGAACGAGGAGGAGAGAATCGTCCGGAAGTGTAGCGCGTTTCACGGCGAAGAAGGGGCATAAGAGAGAAGAAAAGAGAGGAAGGTCGAAGTAGGTAAAAATCGGAAGCAAAGAGTCACACGGTACTGCAGAGAGGTAGTATGTATATACTATAGCGGACCTAGCGGTAGATACGTGAAGATAATACTCCCATTTACATAGGTGGGTGCATAAATGAAAAGCAATGCGGCGCAACACCGATCCATTGGAGTGCGCATAGATCGCGTGCAAGCCATATCTAGGTAACTAGATGCATGTTCTTGCCGTCTCGGTCTCTCTGCATTTCGTAATAGTGACTTTCTACCACACGCATCCTCCTTCCTACTAGTCTTCGAAATGCACCCTTTTGCTTCTACGATTCCAAAGGTTAAATTCGTTGTGAGTTTCTACATATACGTTGCCTCGATAGTAGAGCAAGGAGCAACACTCGTAAATCGTCCGGAGAAAGAGTCATTTACCGTAGTAATTAAAGGATACATAGAAGCCTGAAGGGGCTTTTCCTTTGCAGACAGATTGCAGGTCAGTTCGCTTATCCTTATCCTTTGGGTTGTTTGGTTTGTGACTAGGGGTCTTCGGGTCATTACGATTTAAAGACCACATTCAAGCTTATACCTACCTTCATCAACCCCCTATTACCTCTCGAACCCATTCTCCACCCCATTATACTCGCACAGGTTTGCACACCTCTTTACGGCTTACGATCATTTTCGACATTGGCCTGGTACACGCGTGAGTCGATTTCGAAGCGCTTTTAGTACCCCAAGGGTAAGCCCTTGAATCTCTGATTTACGAGCCACTTCATCGCATGTAATATAACGTTAAAGCATTACCCGAACGTCGTATTACATAACAAAATGAACCTGTGCAAAAACGCTAAATTCTATTTTCGTACCGACATTATAAGTTTCTTGGTCTCCAAACGATTCTGAGGTTCACAAAGGTGAATGCTCTCAAGAGGTAAAGGTCTTTATGACAGAATCGATTCTGGGAGTAAACTCGACTATCTGTCAGACTAGGAAAAAAAAATTGTACCCTGTGAATAATGAACTCCGCGATCCATGCAATCATCCCGGTCGATGACCATATTTAATTGATTCGGTAAGAAGCGTTAGGTCAACGGGAGAAAAAAAACCTGACCATGGACAATAAATGAAATGAATCCTCGATTGCATTCGTACGCTCGATCGGTTAAGAGTACATTTACGAGACTCGATTTTACATTTGTGGAAAGGTAACTTCTCGCTGACTTCACCTTATAATTTGTACTACCTTTTGAGTAACGCGCACTCATTTTCACGTCCGTCCGATATTAGCCAATACTTCCTGCGCCGTAGACTACCGCGATATATTGCACCCTGCGAATGAGCGGGAGGTCAGCCGATTACCGGAAGAGGCCAAAGCTAATTCTGCTATTAGAAAGACGGTACATATTTGCATCGTGGTGAAGGCGATGCTCATCCACGTGTCGGTACAGTTATTAATTATAGGATCCGCGTGACGCCTTGGAATAGTGATGATTTTAATGGTCGATTTCATTCGAGGCCTATCATTAGCGCTCGCGCGCGTTTCTTCTTTGCCGAGCAGACCTCGCGCAATTACTATTGTCTGTTGGAACCAGCAAGCCGTGATATTCCGCGACCTTGCGCGGTAATTCGATGCGACGCGTCGCATCGATGAATTAACGTATGCATCGCCCTTCGCGTTGAAAACCCTCCCTTGCCCTTTTGACAGTAATTAATTACTCTCGAGTGATTAATCGATCCAAAATGCATCATTTTCACGCCTGATCACTGTCAGTCTCTTCTGCGATACGATGTATCTATTGCGTATGGACGAAGACTTTCTCTTTGATTTTTCGCAGCGAGGTAACCGAGTAAAGGAAACTGTAAATTGAGACGTTTCTCGGTTGACGAGGGATCAAGAAACATCGGTGATTCGCGGGACTGCTCTACTAATCCGTTAGTGATCCACGATGGGCAAACAGGCAATAGGCAAGTAGATATCAGAGTCGGGCAACGGTAGCAGAGGAATTTCACAGGAAGAGCTAACAGTATCGTCCGGATTGCGATTCCGATGCGACTGGCTTCTCGCAGCCGTACCCACGCCGCCACCACCAACGTCACTACCACTCTACCTTTCCGCCAAATGGCGAAAGAACGATCCGCAGCGAATAGCCTCCGTGAAATCGCGATACGGCGACTTCGTGCCAGTGAAGAATTATCAGGGAACGAGGCGAGCATCGTTCGGATGGCTCTCACGAGAAATCGATCCTTTGTCTTTCTTCAAAGTTCCAAGAATTGAGAAATTTTCAACTTTCCAAGTAGAATCTCGAGCGATAAACCAAAGTAATAATATATATTATTAATCATATCGAGTTTGACGTTTAATACAAGGAAGCATATATTCATATTCGTCGATGATGGAATTCTGTAATAATCTTTTATGATGAATACTCGCTGGATATAAATGCCTGTAGCGATGATGTGCCAGCATGATGCTTCGAATTCGTTCTAATTGCGCTAATGACGTTCGCAGATTGGCAGTTGCCACTGCAGAGAGGCATTAATTCTGGAGCATATTGCATTGAGTACATGCCTTCTCCCATAGTGCACCTGTTACTCGCGCAAGATTGGAATTGTTTAAATGTAGACATTAAGCCGTCAATCCGCTAACGACCTGGAAGAAGCACAAGCCGACACGTTTTTCCGCCGACTGTTGCTCGCTGTTCCCTTCCGCAATTTACGTGGAATGCCTTCTTTGGCGCCAGCTCTGGTAAACTTCTCTGCGCGACTCCTTGGAATTCCACTCGTCGCATACTTACAAGTATAGCATTCGCGAAGAAAATCCGAATGATCGAAGTTCACTTCAATGCGATTCTGCCGAAAAATGTCGAAAAGTTCCTGAGTCATGTAGGGGTGAGAAATCACAGGTTGCACATTCCAAAATCAACGACCTGGATCTTTGACTCCCAAGCGAGCGTGTTTGCTAACAAGACGATTTTATAGGCAATGGAGGTGAGGAATAAGGAAGCACCATGGGTCCACTTCCATTTGGAGTGAACTTTATGTCTTCCACTAAATTGGATGTATCATAGACATTTGTAAACCCTTGGAATAAGTTCCGCCGGAACGTATATTTTTCCAGGATATTTTTAGAAACAATTTTATCTTTATTCTCTTTCCGTGGAAAAACGGTGAGGGTGGCGGAAATCATTATTTACAATAAATTATCGATACAGTGTTACAATGTTAACTATACCATAGAAATAACGTCTTATGGATTAAAGTTGCATGCGATGCGATCCTAACCGAACGAAATCTCATAAATTTCTGTCGGACGCGTTATCGTACGGCAGTAGATCCCGAGTCGCGAAATTTGACGGATATCGCGTGATTACTCGATCGACGTAGCCGTAACAAGTCGTCGAGATCGTGGTTGCGAGATAAGCTTGTCGAGGATAGGAAAGCCTTCAGAGGGGTACGAGGTACAGTGAGGAACGAACATGTGGGTGAAGGCTGGGGGGCTCTCCAGGATGTTTCGAAAGTGAAACCCAAGGCCTCGTATACCTTCTTCTTCTTCTTCTTCTGCTGTTGCTGCTGCTTCTACCTCTGCCTTTGATTCTGCTGTCCGCTGTGGCTTCTATCTCTGAGCATCGTCTGTTGACGATAAGCCCGGCTGTTCTTCCAAAGTCGATTCAATTACCTCGTAAAACCATTTCCAGAATCGTTTCGCTCGGCTGCGAGATAACGCGACAATCAAGTATGACCGGAGATTCCGTTACTCACGAGCGTCCCGTAGTATGTATAAAAAATACTCTAATATACTCTAGAGTCCCTTAATAAATGTAATGCAATCGATGGAATACGTAAATATGTATTGAGCATGAGGTTTATTCGGAGTCTGCTCTTGTCCGAAGATCGAAGGATGCGATCGGTAGGAAACGATCCATCATCCGCACGATCATGAGATTTTCCGAGACTCGAACGTTTCATTGATGATCCTGACATCGTCTCTCGAGTCGCGGCAAACCGATCATTTTCTCGCGTTCTTCTCGACTCGAAAGGATTCGCGCGATTACTGGAAACGTTGCGAAGGAACGTCTCCTCGGCAACATTCCGGAAACGCCACGCGTTTACTTCTCGCCCTTATCGGGATCTGGCAGGAAGCACGCTAGAATAAAGCACACTGCAACAGAGGAGAATCGAGCATTCGTGAGTGGGAAGGAAAAATTGCATTAGGCGCGTCGAATTGAAAATATATGTCTGAGTAAAGACTGCATCGTTACGAAGGGGAAGAAAGATTCTTACTTGAGACAAATGCCGCGAGAGCCATTATTGGAGTTATGCATCCCTGAGTCAATAAAAGAGGAAACATAAGATTTCCGATGATAGTACCTGTTCTTCCCACGATCATACCTATGCTCACTGCCATCGTCCTAAGCGAATATAGATAGATCGTTGAAAATTAATTAAATCCCAAATAATCGTCCACCAAGAGCGTATCCTTTAATTACTATAATTATGTCAAACCTTAGACTCGTTGGAAAAAGGATAACCGTAGCCCCAATGACGACGTTCACCGTCGTGCTCATTAATCCAACGAAGAAGCATGTTAGAATTAGAGTTAGCAACATGTGGGTTGACCAAATCAGAGATACGACACAGAGAAAAGACACCCCATAGCCAATTACTACAATAATAATGGGCAGTTTGGTAAATCGAATGATAAAGTTTATCGTTGAAAATTATTGAAATTCAATAAGCTTACGTAAAAGTTTCTTGAGACCAAGGATGTCGACCATAATACTGGCTAAGAGGATAAAGATATTCGATGTAGCCGAGACTATGATAGTGTCGGTATAAACCGAGTCGGCTACGTAGGTCTGAGAAGTAAAAATAAAAAAAAGTAAAACGAGAGAAAGGAAGGAAGAAGGGGTTGACAAAAAGAGAGAAGGGTTGATAATACGTTTACGCAAGTTGTCAATCCGTCGACCGTCAGTGCTGCCGTTTCGTCGACCCTCACGCTCGTCGACATATCTAAAACCTCGCAAAAACTAGGCTCCCCGTGGGTCATGTTGTAACTCATCCAGTCGAAATTGTTCATTATCGCGAATAACTGGGGCTGCCAGAGGCGCAATGTGTTCATCCTGGAACAGTAAGAATTTCCTTGATGCTCGAACCCGGAATCATTATGATTTAATATTTATATTAAAAAACAAAATCTCGACTAATTATTATTATTGAAGTGTCACTCCACCGACTTGTCTTCGGTATCTTTCCACACATGCCTCGACGCTTTAGTAAGACGTCAAAAAAATTATTTTTCCACCGCGACAGGCTCACCGATTCCGACAAACAGTGCGACTTTACTTTTGTCATGATCTCCAGGTGACATCCCTTAATTTAGTAGAAGGAATAATGCAGGCGCCTGATGCAGATCGCGCAGGGCAATGTATCGTCAGATAAAGAGACCGTGGTGCGGATGTGTAATTCCCATTCTCTGATAAAGCCCGTAAATATTCAAGAGTGTTATTCAACCATCAGCTTGCACAATAAGCGAGGCATTAAATTCTTATAACGACAGATTCGTCGCGTCGTTTCTCGTAAAACCGCGGCATTGCGATTCCCCTATGCAAACGGTGCCAAACGTCCGTTGTTATCAGTTCCCACTGTGCTACACCCGTGAGTATTTGGATAGCGTGACTCTAATTTACGAGCGACGCATAGAACCTTTCGAGCTCCCATTCTCCATTAATTCTAAGTTTCACGAGGAATACTCGAGCGATCTTAATAGATAGGGAAACTTACCCCAACATACCACCGAACTGCATCGTGATCACGAGAAGAAGACGAGGCAGATGAGGATAGTAGAAGATTGTCTTCATCTGACTTAAACCAGTCTGCAAACTAACTCCAGAACTTTCCTTCTTCCCTTCTGTTACTGTAGTGGGCAAGCTGATCAAGGTTTCGTCCTCGAGAACTTTTATCTGACAGATATTATTAGTCAAGTATATATAGTGTATCTCTACTTGAGAACTATTATTGTTCGGAAAATATCTGAAATAATAATGAATTATGACAATTTACCGGATAACTCTCCTTTGGCTTGCCAGTATTGAGGGAATAAATCTGCTGGAAGACTTTCAGGGCCTCTTGATTGCGGCCCTTCGCCATTAGAAACTTCGGACTCTCGGGAAAGAACCAGAGAAGAATCGTGCCAAGGATCGTTGATACACCGCACAAGGCGAGAAACATTCTCCAGGAGTTGTAGACGAACGCACCATCCCATAGAACGATGGACCATTGTTGAGGGACCACTAGCCACGCGAATACTATACGAGAAAATTCACAGAATCGAAGTGGGATTATCTGACAATGAGTAAACGCATAACAGAGAGGATCTTTTTCGCTGATATATTTATTGCGATTCTAAACTGCACCTGCGTTCATGATGCAACCGAATGCAACGGAAAATCCAACTATCAATGGAATCCTCTTTCTGGACTTGGCGCCGTAGAATTCGGAAACGTAGGTCATGATTGTCGCGTAAGGGCCACTCACTCTAAAATAACAAAATAGCTAAATAATCAAATCCTTGCCTCGATTAAATCATCTTCCCAATTAAATTGTATCCTCCTTACATGAATCCACTGAGAAACTTAAAGAATACCAGAGTGTAAAAATTCTGTGAAAATCCAGATAGGAAATTGCAAATGCCATCAGCTAGATATCCGTAAATTAGGATTTTTCGACGACCTCGCACATCGGCAAGATAACCCCAGAGAAATCCACTTAAAACCATACCTACGAATTGTTAAAATCACGTGCTATCACTCTAATTGAATTTTTCTTTTTATTTTTCTTTTTATTTATCGTATTTCTTCTCAAGACTATCGATTGATATCTCGAGGGAGAAAAAAAATCCACGTACCGATGTAGACAACGGCATTCAAAATGCCCTTGTGAAAAAAGGTTAATTGAAGATCGCATTCTGCGGATGGTAGTATCATCGACATGTTAGCGGTATCCAAACTGGAGGCCCATGAGGCCGGGATAATCGCCACGAAAAGAAGATAATGAAATTTCCCGTATCCGGTAGCGGCAATTGCGGTCTCAAAGTCCGCTGCCTTCTCATTCTTGATTCCCTCATCTGCATGGAAAACAGCAAGCTCGCTCAGCAATTAGCCAAGACAATGAATGGCGAGATGTGGGTTATCTCGGGTGTTGGTGTCACTCAAGGTACCAAGGAAAATAGCGGATAATACTCGAAGCGAGCTTGGATCAGGGTAAAGAGAAGAACTTACGTGTACGATTTTTCCCCTCCGCATTCTGCTTCTCGGGGACGTCGACAATACTGTTATTATTTGGCGGCATTTTTTTATCGATTCGCTCGACGAATCCCGCGGCACGAGGACTATCGAGATCTTCTTGGCGCAGAGTTTCAAATGAAGGAGAAGAAAAAGAAGAAGAAGAAAAAAAAATAAAAATAAAAATTGAAGAATCAAAGTCACTTTTAGCTCTCGGTATAATATTCGAGAGATGATATGAACGCTGGCCTTTCGGAGACCTGGAACGTGGCGATCGACTGGGCTGCTGGAATCACTCTATTTCCAAAGCATCACATCCTCCCTCCGGGCACCACCTTTTCACACGTACCGGCTGATTACTCGCAAACAATTTTATCTCCGAGCGTTTTCGATGCTGGTTTCCTGATGCGCAGCCTCGCCGCCCCGTGATACCGCGCACTATGATCAACACTTCGATCCGCGGCACCCTTTTAAAGAGCTTACCAACACTCTCCTGCCAACCGCTCCTGTCAACATAATATTTTCGGCATCTCATGTCCAGAATGTCGTTGATATCATTTTTAATCATACGGTTATGTTAGTGTACCGAATAAATCATGAGTCTCGCTGGCCCAAATCACAAGCTGCGGAATATTCCAACCTGTCGCGGATTTCAGCGTAGAGTTCTTATGCGATAAATACCTTAGTCTAATAGTTGTCTTATCGATCGAACGATCCGAGCTTTGGTTTTTTGTATTATTATTATTATTATTCAAGATTAATCGTGAGACTCGGAGGATTTTGGGTACCGTTGGTTTCGATATTCCAAGTATTCCTCGAACATGGGTGAAAATCATTTTCACGAGGGTTTTCCCCACTATCGAGGTAACTGACGTCGAGAAGAATAAATCTATTCGGTATCAGGTGACTCGTAGCTTGGTCCGATGAAGATAGGAACATCCTAGTAATTTTCTAACGTGCTGCCAGTAGAAAAACAATGCACATATAGCAAGTGGCACGCGATCGCATCATCAGGCTAATGGAAATTTCTATTTCTTGTGCAATCGTCAAACAATCGAATTCGATAGATACTTAAGTGTCAACAATAATGGAAAATCGTGTCAATTTTTTTCAACTATCACAGAAAATATCTATGCGATTTACGGTTGGTATTGTCTATCGCGCTGACTTCGAAACTTTGACAATTCTTCTGTCTCTGGGTCGGCATACCGTTCGAACCTGTAGGGAAATCGATGGGAAATTCAGGGTGGTAATAAAAATTCCAATAGATTTTCACTAAACCTTGACAGTGACATTTCATCTTCGTGTTCTAGCCTCTTATCGTGGCTTCTCGACAAATGCTTCTCCTCGGAATACGTGATACCGTGCTCTTGGCATTCTCGTAAATCATAGAGCATGTTGGAAGATAATAAAAATGTGCGTGGCTGCGCGTGTCAATCCAGATAAGTTTCCTTGCACTGCATATAAATATGTATATATAGATACTAATATGTATATGCAGTAAGAATATAGTATATCCCACGAGAATTGACTAGCATTGGCTAGCATTGGTGTTTCCTCGAATTCTAGCGAGAAGTCGATTCGAATTGGCAAAAGTGAAATGAAAGACTTGTTGCAAAATGTTAGAGCAAACCCATAGGAAAATAGATCCTTAAGTAATTGATCTTCAAAGCAATTGCATATGCATCGAGCGTAACTTGTATCCTCCTAACATCCGTTTCGAAGAATTGCGTTATCAAATCGCCGCGAATTTAATCTACCTGGGCAGTAAATGATCGGCAATTTGCGAGGATCATTCGCTCGAGCCACTGGCGAGAGTTACACGCTCGATGTACCGCGGTAGCAGTCTTTCTTTGTTACGCTCGATACAGGAAATTTCTCGTTCACCCTGACCTTACCGCTTGCCACGATATCCTCTTCGAAACTCTTATTGAAAATTATCGAAGTTCCTTCCTTCCTCCCTCTCTCTCTCTCTTTTCTTGCCTTTCATTGTTCTTGCTTAATGGCGAAGGGTTTTAATGACTACGCGCTCAGTTCCGAGCAAAACTGGCCAAGGGTAAGAAAAACACAAAAGAAATATCCTCAAAGCAAAGAATCTCCCCCTACCTATTCACATTTGGATGAAATATGGAGAAACAATGGGAACGCAGTATATTTCTGCTTAACTTTATATTCTCTGTTATTCAACGGCAGAATTATCCGAGCTTCCCTACCTGGGAGATCAGCCAATATTTGCCTCGGCTTATTTGTTTGTGAGATCAAGCCAGGTAAGCGCAATTCATTCGGTATATACAATGTACAGTGTATATACCTTAAGAAATGTTGCATTGGGGTCGTAAAGACAGTCTTTCGCATCATCCAGTGAAGATTAGATGAAAGAAACGAAAGAATGAATTTCACCCAAACAGATTCGTGTCGTGTGACTGAAGCTTCTGGTCTTGAACCATCTGCTACCCTTATCAGAGACAATTTTATCCACGCAAAGTCGAGGCTCATCGTTCAATTACGACAGTGAATCACTTGCAGTGAGACGAGTGTAAATCGATGCGCCTCCAAATGGAGAGGTGATCGGCTTAGAGTTAATGACTAGTGCAATTAAGCATTACTCAACACGCGTAAACTGTTAATCTGGTATCAAGAGTAACGGTAGACGTAGCGGTGTAATGATTGCAGTAATATTGTCATAATTTATTTATATCATCTAAATGTCAGGATTACGACAGATATCATTATCTATTCCGAATCTTGATTCGTCTCTTTATTATCTCTTCCCACGGAATATCGTTCGAACCCTACTGCGAGCGATAGAGAAGAGGCGTAAGCTCACAGCGTGTTCACCGATTCACGAGACAATCGGTTCTCGAGCACGCGGAAGCAAACACCTCGGGACAAACGAACCGATGCAGCGAGTGATCGAGTTCTGGAAGTTTACTGGTGCAGATTGATAATTAATTACATCGGTCCCGCTATAAATCTCTCGTGCCCAAGCTCACCAAGCGTACATTAAGCGAAATCCCTCGGTGCAGAGCATTTTGCAGGATGAATGCGCTCTCTAATGAGCGTACTAGACGCAATGTATCACCCCTCTCACTGTGGAGCGCTCCAAATTCAAATGCAATCTGTCGACAGGATAGTTATCTATTAAAATTCCGATTGATTCTAGATCTTGAGTGCTATCAAGTCACGCTTTTGGTCTTTTATTATAACGTTAAATTCATTTGAATACTTTTGAAGTATTAGCAATAGCATTGGAACATATTTACGATTTGGGGATAAACCATATCGTTTACAACCCTGGAATTATATAATATATTCAATTTACTGCCTGACACTGCACGCGACTTATCGTCGTTACGTTTCCCCAAGGTACAGCCGGTCGCGTCAGAAGGTAATACTGACGGATTACGTTCGAACCTAAGCTTAATTCGAACTGCTCAACGCGAGAGAGAGGATGAAACGTGATTTTTATAGATGCTAGCGTCACGATGCATTGCATCACGATGCTTTCAATATTTATTTATATCGTTTGGCTGAAGCTGATTCGTATTCGCGTACGGAAGCGGCGATCGAGTCATGTTCATGACTAATCGTTTCGCGATATACCATACGAGAGAAAGCAAACCCACAGTAGATAACGTCCTGCAAGAATCTTCCTAACTCGTAATAATCACATTTCAAAAAATCACTATTTTTGATTCACCTTACTTAGTTCCTCAAATTGAACTCTTGATCTAAGTCTCGCAGAAAAATGTCTCCCTTGTAAATGGGAAAAAAATGATTTTTGATTAAAGGCGGGTTGCGTCGAGTGATTCGA
The DNA here is from genome assembly GCA_963989405.1 of Trypoxylon attenuatum. Taxonomy (NCBI): domain Eukaryota; kingdom Metazoa; phylum Arthropoda; class Insecta; order Hymenoptera; family Crabronidae; genus Trypoxylon; species Trypoxylon attenuatum. The sequence continues at coordinate 6,281,619 of OZ022496.1, read as the reverse complement.
CCTATGGAAACAGATGTCGCAGCGATCGTAGCAAGATGGCGTGCGGTCAATAGACGAGTGTCGAGTGCCGAGGAGGAAGGCCGGAGGCGCTCTCAGGGTTCGTGGGTGTTCTAAGGCCGGAGTGCTGGAGTACCAGCCAGCCAGCCAGCGCCAGCGGCCAGCCAGGAGCCTGAGGAGAGAGCCTTGGGGGTGGCCAAGCGGGCGGCGACAGTGGCAAAAGATACGTAGGCGTATTTTTCGGTGGAGTTCCTGCGTCGTGTCGTGTCGTGAAAGACGTCGCCGCGAAAGGCGTCGCGCCACGCCGTCCCGCGGTCGAGGTCGAGGAGAGAGACTCACTCGCCGCTTTGAGTCAGATCCCAGCTGAAATGTACGGGTGCGGCAGACGGATGCGCGTCGCGTAAAATTCGCAGCGAGCATCTCATCTTCTTCGAGGTGAGCTCGAGGTAAAATGCGGCCGTGGAGACCAAACAGAGAGAGGAGGCGCCTTCGCGAAACACAGCGAAACTGTCAAGAAGGACCGTCACAGCGACAGCAGCAACCGCGCCTGAGTCAGTGGGAGTGAGTGCCGTGCTCGCCGAGGCCAGTGCGCTCCCGACTCCCGATCGCAGCAAGAGGCACCTACAAGATGGCTTCGGGCAACAATGTGGACGCGATCGAGGTGGTCGAGACGAGTTTCGCTAGCCCGAGCCAGAACAACGCCACCGACGACCACCTTAAGCCCGACCAGTCCGCCGATGAGGACAGTAAGTACCCACCAGTGCCAACCCTATCTCTACCCTTCCACCTGACTCTCCCCCCCTGCCTATCGCAGTAGAACCTCATCTCTGATAGAATTCTCCCAACTCTCTCTCTCTCTCTCTCTCTCTCGGACCTGTCCACTCCCTTATCCATCTTTCCCACATAGAATCTACCTCAATTTCTCCTGTATAAGCACTCCCGTGACATAACCTACAATAGCGGGCTAGACGCTCCATGTACGCCCGTATTTCTCTTTCCTTCTCTTTTCTTCTTTATTATTTCTCTCCCTCTCGCTCCCTGTCTGTCTCGTTTCCCGAGTCTCTCGACACGCGAGACCCGTGTGCATGCCACGGTCCGATCGATCCTTACCAGCGGATTTCCGCTCGAGCCCGATCACCGCGCTACGATCCTTCTCCGTCACGGCAGGATCGTCTCTGGCCGTCTACACCACCGGGAATCTTGTCAAGCTGTCATCCAACTCGTACAACTCGAGATTTGACAGCTGATGGGTGTCGTTCGTCATGCTTCGACTATCGTGCTTTCTTTCTCTTACTTATCGCGTTCTTTTTGCCTTTTGCGGCCTTGCACCTCGCGCGTCATTGGGATTTTTGTATTTCTACCCTCCCTCTCTTCCGCCCCTCCTACTCTTCCTCCTTCTCTTTCTTCTACTACTTCTTCTTCTTCTTCTTCTCTCACGAATACATAGATATATCGACGTGAATCAGATCTTCCACGAAATCGAGTTCGCGGAATTTGCGAGAGGAATGCGAATACTCGCGGAAAAACTGAATTTGGCCGTCGAGCGATAAGATCGATCATGCGAGGAAGAGTTGGGTTTGTGTGCTATAGGATTAACGGTACAGGGAGGAATTTGTCGATGGCGCGTCCGCTTAAGGTCGCTCGCTAACACGGACTTTTCAAGCGTACTCTCTCGTCGTTCTAATTTCTCGACGAGCAAAGAGCAAACCACTTCTCTGTTTACCACCGTCCTGCATTCCACCGGAGAGAGACACTATATTCCACCAGCCGGTTTTCGGGCCACGCTTCCGTCAATCCGTTCGGTAACCTCCCGCGTTCTTTGATCCCATTATACATCGATCACTAAGATCTTTCTTTTTCTTTCTGTTACAGATAAATCCACGGGGGAAAAGGTAACTACTTTAGACGTAAGTCCAAGACACTCGAATTAATTTTACAGTGTAGACGCGATTGCGCCAGCAGACCACTACGACTTGAGCACGAGGCGTATTGCGCTCTCTCGCGTACCATTCTACATTGTCAGTCTGTAAATATGAATATTCATAGACAAAGTCGATGAGTCAGAGTGTCCGAAAGATAACCAGCAAACACAGTTTTACATTCGGTCTCTAGAAGAAGACCGAGGTTCTCACAACCACGCGCTTTCGTTGTTTGTATACTTAATGCCGCATTTACGTAATATATTTCTTTGCGCGTTTAATTCCACTGGCTCGGATGTCGTTCAGCCGGTGTTTAGCGCTCGTTTAAGTACTACATACAGAGAAGCGCGCGCGAGCAACGCGTCGAAAAGTGCCGCTAATGTTCGCAATTAAGTCCGCGCACTGAAAAGGCTACCAAAGAAGTCACCAGCTGTTCGAGCTCAATTCGAAACCGTGGAATTCTTCCTGACGGATTTCTAGTAGCGATTGCGGCTTTGATTTACCTCGGCATATCGCATTATCTCGAATTGATCGAAACTGAGTCACCCGGCGCGTGTAACAGGTTCATTCTCATTCGAATTTCTCTTAACGATAAATTCATCGAGTACACCGGTGTCTGTTGTCCATGTTCGTTTCGATCGATCCATCCTCGGTATAGTCGACTATTGTGACCTCGGGGGAGGACGGCGCGTCGTCACGTTGAATTTGGCAAGTTCCGCTTCCAAGAAGCCAACGGGCCAAAGTTCTTTCAGCGAGGCTCGTTGGACGCGCCAGAGGCTGTTATTGAAGAGATTAGCGCGCGTTCTATGGAGTTCTCAGTCGAGACTAGCAAGCAAGTAGTGGTTGCTTGTACCCAGTTACGCGATACGTATGTAGCTCGTAGGGACAAGAATAGTTGTCGAGTAATTATTCATTCGGCTGACGCATAATCGCATGCTCCTTTGACCACTTCCTCTCTTCTATCTCGCCGGAGGATGCGAGTCTCCAAGATTGGCCGCGTTCACAGATTAACATATTCATAGGCGAAGAAGACTACTTGCGATGATCACTACCTCCTGACCATCGTCATCATCGTCGTCCTCGTGTACTCCTTATGTCAGGCGAGAATCTTTCCTTTTCTTTTAGAGCGCCGTACAACATGGCAGCACAGTTCCAAAAACCCCTGTGGGGGTGCCGAGAAACAGGTCGGAGAGGGAAAAGAAGATCGGACATCGAAGGGTTGGCGTGGGAGGTGAAATCACGTACAAAAAGATCCAGACGTCACAAATTATGGGATCGATACAATTGGGTATACAACACGCGGTTGGTGGTCTGGCTAGTAAGCCAGAGCGTGATCTGTTGATGGAAGACTTTATGACTGTAGAAACGACGAATTTTCCGAGTGAAGGGTCGAATCATACACCTGCCCATCACTTCTCGGAGTTTAAGTTTAAAAATTACGCACCCATTGCATTTCGCTACTTTAGAGATCTCTTCGGCATTCAACCAGATGACTTTTTGGTGAGTGAGAGAGAGAGATAAAGGATTTAGATATAGGCAAGAGGATGAGATACAGTGATCTTCGATATTGACGAATGAATTTCACCCTATAGATGTCAATGTGTAGTGCCCCGTTGCGCGAGTTATCGAATCCAGGCGCTAGTGGAAGTATCTTTTATCTAACAGATGATGACGAGTTTATCATAAAGACTGTACAACACAAAGAGGGGGCGTTCTTGCAGACTCTTCTTCCTGGATATTATATGGTACGCTCTCGCGTTAACATGACAAAGCTGCTTTATTATCCCAAGTGACTTCCTCGCTTACTCACCACACTACTCTTTCTTCCAGAATTTAAATCAAAACCCAAGAACACTATTGCCAAAGTTCTTCGGGTTATACTGTTATCAATGTAATAGTAAAAATGTTAGATTAATTGCTATGAATAATCTCCTGCCCACGTCCATAAAGATGCACCAAAAGTACGATTTAAAAGGATCGACGTACAAAAGGAAGGTGCGTATTCTCGCGGATCCAGGAAATTTCATATTCCAGGAATATTTCCAGCCTTTTACAAGCGTATTTTCATAATAATTCCAGGCATCAAAATCGGAAAGGGCGAAATCCTCGCCAACGTATAAGGATCTAGACTTTATGGAGCACCATACTGAAGGGATTTTTTTAGAAGCCGACACGTACAACGCCCTAGTGAAAACCATCCAACGCGATTGTCGCGTTCTCGAGAGCTTCAAAATCATGGACTACTCGTTGCTCGTTGGTATTCACAACCTCGACCAAGCTGCGCGAGAGAAGGCGGTACGCACGACATCTCCGTTAACGCGGAAAAAAAAAAAATATTCTCCATGGTGTGGGGGGACTTTTCCTATAAAAAGTGGTAGCGATTTAACAAAGAGGACATTATTGTAAAGCAGGAACAGCGGTTATCAACGACCGCGGAAGAAGAAGTTGGCGAAGTTGGGGGCGAGGGTGCGGCTAGTATTCAACCGGAAAGAGAGGAGAGAACAGGGGCTACTGCTCTCAATCGATCACGAAGCATAAACCGGCAAAGGCTAGTGGCACACAGTACAGCCATGGAGAGTATCCAAGCTGAGAGTGAACCCATCGATGAAGAAGACGACGTACCGTAAGTGCCACTTTTTTTTTCTTCTATTTTCTTTTCTCATCATTTATTTCTCTCGGGGAATTTCGTCGTAACAGACCGAAGAGGAGCACCGTTAAATAATTATATGTGATATTCTGCTTTCCGAACAGACCTGGCGGCATACCTGCGAGAAACGCTCGAGGGGAACGTCTCTTGCTCTTCCTTGGTATCATCGATATCCTGCAGAGCTACAGGCTCAAGAAGAAACTGGAGCACACGTGGAAGTCGATGATACACGACGGTGTAAGTAAACATAGAGTGTCTGTCTCTATCATAACTTCTCTCTCTCTCATGCCGTAATATCTATTTTTCTCGTGATTCCTCTCTCTCTCTCTTTTTCTTTTTCTTTTTTCGTCTGTATCTGTTTCTCTCTCCTCCGATCAAACCTTATCCTCAATCTAACTTTCGACAGTTTTCACATTTCTACTCACCGTGTTAAAGTCACAGGTCCGATCGTGCCGTGAACAAAGTTCGCTTCTCCTTTTTACAGGACACCGTTTCGGTACATCGGCCGGACTTTTACGCGCAACGCTTTCAAGATTTCATGGCTAAGACAGTATTCAAGAAGATACCGTCACGTAAGTACCATCCTAATCAGCCTCTTCTAACAAATCTGACCTCGATGTTAACACTGAACAAGGCACATTCCTAATTTATAAGCAAGGTGTTTCGCGGGTGAATCGTTTTGTCAATAATAATCATCATTGCCTTTTTAATTCGGTTGATCGCATTTGGGGACGGATAAAAGACATTTTTCTCTCGCCTCCGTGCCAATGATCTTTGGCTTTTTTCTCTCCCTTATAAGCATTAAAAGTACAATAAATAATTACTGGCTTTAAGTAGGATAGAGTTAAAACAATGACTGTTTTAATGACGACCGACCCGACGTCACACGGTGGTCATTCGTATTTTTTGTTTTTTTTTTTTTTTTCGTTGACTTTTAGTACACTGGCGATGATACTATCGCGAGAGTACAATTTTTCTTCCAAAATAATGACCGTGATACATATTCCGAATGTTTACGATAAGACGAGAAAAATGGGGGTATGCATCAAGGCATCGAGAATGCTCAAAACTGGATACTTAAATTAACGCACATAACCTTTATCGTTTATATTTCGATAACAATGTAATAATCTGTCTTGTTATAATTTTAAGTTCCATTCTCCAGTCTCTAATAGAAGCAGTAAGCTGTAAGCTAGAGTTACATATACTTTCTCAGCTTTCTTCTTATTACGATCGCTATAAAAGTGTGATCCAAATCGTGCACACTCCATTCATTGAATATATACCTATCAAATCGAGTAAATCTTTCAGGAGAGATTCAATTTCGATACGCGTTACCGGAATCCATTGATTTTTGGTACCGTGTCGTTCGTCGAGGGGCGCGCGCTCGTTATTTCGACAACTTTAATCTCCATTTATCATAATAACCCTCATCCATTCTATAACTTCGTTGATTTACATTCGAATGGAGTGTAATTTTTTTTTTTTCCTCTTCATTTCTTTCACTTTTTACGAGACATCCAAAAGCGAACACGAGCGACTCCACTACGACGACATTACTGATACTATTATTACTACTGCTATCATTACCACAATCATCAGCACACATTATCATAGACAATTTTAGCCGTCCAAAACAATATTCTAACGATCGTGATAGTGTTTTAAGCAAAAGCACGAGTGACTGCAGAGAATGCGATACGCGCGTGCGGATATCCGAAAGTTTAACGCGAATGCCAATATTGAATCGGGTTAGAAAGAAACATAGATCGATGTGCGATTCGATTTCTCCACGCGCAGTTAAAATCTTTATACGCATATGAGCGTGATTTATCGGAGAGAAAAAGCAAATGCATCTCGAGTAATTTCGGATACCCGCATTTATCTCCTAATCGATGATCAAGTGCTATCAGTGAAGTTCCTGGGTTTTTTACAAATGTCAGTTGGTCATCTCTGGGTTTTGTATTGGTGTAACTAATTGCTAACACAATACATATATATGTATATTTTTTTATATTTTTCAATTACTTTCTTCCATATCCGTCCTATTTACATTATACTCTGTCGAGATTTTTGATCCTCACTGCTCGGTTAACAATTCTCTATCTCTCTCTGTGTCGAAACAATGATGAGAGGTTTGTCGTAACGTTCGGTAAAATTGATTGATCGATCGATTGATTGACGTGTGAAATAAAAAAAAAGGAAAAAAAAAAAATGATAATACGATCAGTTCACTGGTGTCCACATACGTAGCTGAGTATTTTGTATGCCGCACGCGAGCTGCAACAGACAGTCCCAAGAGACTCGGTTTTCGATAAATTCCCTCGAGTGTTGGAGACAAGAATGTAGGCCGAGCGTGTACGCTTTGGAAAAATTCAGTCGCGCTTGAAAAATGGGTCGATGAACGAGCGTAAGGTTTCTCATAGAAAGCGTATTACTCTAAGGGCAGTTTACTACCTATTTGCGAGTAGTACGTTCGTTTCCAACGATCAGTTGAGAGACCCCAATAATAATTTCAGAATATTCTATATATGCGAATTTTCTCCTTTGATATTCAACCGATTATCATATCCACCAGTCTCTTTCACTACCAGGGATTCTTTATCGTCGTCGGCATAGAGAGAAGAAAAATAGTCATGTGCCAAAAAAGTTTCTGTAAGATCGTCGTAACTAATCCCCTGGTGTGTTCCTAGTAGTCTACAGGGTAGATGTGGCTCGCGATCGAGAAGAGGTTTCTATTTTATTATTCTCTTAACCGTCGTTGTAGCTTCTTGCGAAGAGATCAAGGTTTTCCATATAGATCGCACAGAATACGCAGCTTTTCCTTTCAAATGTGATTCGTTGCCGTGCGAACAAACTACTATTTTGTCGTCGGGATTTTAATGCGCGAGCGTTGGTTGAATTTTGTGCGATTTATTGTCATAGGCCAGTATAGAGAGAGAGGAGGAAGAGGAGTTCTTGCGAAAGAGAGAGAGAGTGAGAGTGAGAGAGAGAGAAATACGGTTCGGTGTATATTTTTTGGTACGGCTAGTTTAGCTAATAGTAGTTAAATACTACGGCATGGGTGAACGAGGCAGTACGAAAGAGTGGAAGAGTGCGAGGAAGAACGGTAGAAGTAGAAGATAAATCCTTCGTTATTGTGTGAAAATATTCAGCTATCGGCTCAACGTGGACACCAATGTACATATTTATATATTTTGCAATAAACATATTCGCTGTTTACAACTTCATTTCATTTACGATGCCCACCCAGCACTATTGTTTCTAAACCCACCAGTGCCGTTACTACCAATCTCTCCACTATTATTTTCTCCACTGGTACTACTATTACTATCACTACTACTACTACTATTACTACTACTACTACTACTACTACTACGACTACTGTTATTAAAATAACTCATTTTGGTTTACCGTTAACCACCACGTCTACTCTCATTCTCTCTTTCTATCTCTTTCTATCTCTCTTCTGTCTCTTTCTATCTCTATCTCTCCTTCCTCCGTCTCTCTGATTCTCACCTGTTACATACTCTCTCATCTTCTAACCGTACTCTCTGACATGTCTCACGTCTCCCGATGGTAGCGTTCGATCGTGTTTCATTGATTTTATGCACCACCATCGCGTCAACACCAACCCTGTATACCCTGTTTTAAATAGCGTATCTTGCGATGTGTTTGTCGTTTGTGTTTTTTAATGTATCTTTGGGTTCTATTGGTCAGCCAGCATAATTATATACACTTTGCGATGCGAACAAGTGCTACTGTTGTCAAAAACCCTTCACGCGAATGGTCCTGACGTAAGGAGACCCTTTAAACGGACGTTACGGGAAACCCGGTCCACCCTGATCAAACCCCATCAACAGTCCCAATTATTAAGTTTTGGTTCGTCTTTCGTTTGGCTATATCGCTCGAAACGAGAGACCCTCTTCTGATTTGCATAGAAATATACGTTATACCGAATACAAAAGAAAAAAGGAAGGGCCGAAGAACGGCTTCCTAGGTTGACCTTTGACTTTGAAGTGTTCTTTGTCGGTGATAGGTCACGCGGACGCAAGTTTGACATTGCTTTTGTCCGAAGCAACAACTTTAACTCCTCCTCTATCTCTCCCCCCCCCGCCCCTCTTGCTTTCCTCTGTGTTGCTCTCTTTATTATTTCTCATTCTCGGCAGTCCGTACCGAAACTTTTGTCGGCTAACAGTTTTTGTATTGTATCAATCAGCCGGCATATCGATAAAAAGGATGTTAAGTACGGCGTTAGCTAAATGTTGATGTTTCTGTGTCCCGTGCATTTCTTTCCGTGTCGACCCCCAATGACCTCATCTGACCTGATCTGACCTGCTACCGATCGAAAACTCGAAAACTCGAATACCAAAAGTGGACCTGCCTGAGATTAAGGGGAATCATCGCAAATTCCGTAACCTCGTCAACAGCTACATAGGTAACTTTGTCTGTCTGTTCGTCCGTCTGTCCATTTTTATATGGTTGTATGTACGTTTGTCTTTTATTTTTTATTTTTTTCCCTTTTCTACTTATATTCTACATACGATACTATACTGCCCGCTTGGTATGCAATTTTCTCTTCGAGTGCCCTGTGGTTTGTGTGCCCCTCTCCCCCCGCCCCGTTCTTTTTTACCCAAATACTCTGACCCCCGCTCTATTGCCGAATTTTACTTGGAATTTTTTCAGCGTCCCCCTTTTTCGTTCAGTTTTCAGCCTGCCATATCGGGAATACTGTATTCAGCCCAGTTTTGGGCCGAAAGAATTTTTTTCTTCGACCCATATTTCACCTGCTGTTACAGCTTCCAGACTCAGGCTCTATGTTCTTTCTTTTCGTATGATAGACAATTTTTTCGCTTTGACACGCGTTGCCTGTATCTCTACTTTTTTGCAACTCTTTCATTTTGTTTTCTCCTATGCAGAAAAAGTGGCTTGTGCCTTAACAGCCTGAACTGCGTGTGTCGCGAGTGTTTATATTAACTCGGTCTGACACGTCTGCAATTTCTTTTTCATATTTATATTCTTTATGGATTCTTCCGGAATGGTACATCTTTCCTGCGAATTTTTATCTGCGTTGCTTACGAAGCTCGAAAAGTTATCCTTCCCCTTTTTTTTTTCATTTTGCACTTCTGGCCCTCTGCCAGATCCCGTAGTTACTCTCGCTGATCTCTTTTTATCCAAGTAGTAGAAAAGTTTCTCACCCTTGTTACACTAAGATATTCTCTTCCTAGTGCCTTGAGCGGTTAAAAACTTTTTCTACCAAGTATTATCTCTTCTATTCTCTTCTATTTTTTTCTTCTTTAGCGAGTTACCTTAATGGACTGCATTATATTCTACTCTTATATATATATATGTATATACATTGTTATTACTACTATTACTGTTACTACTGTTACCATATATGTATGTGTCGTCGAAAATCGTCGAACTTTTCTTGTTACTACGTCCGATCCTCCTATCGTGTCGATACTCTTGTTGGGAAAAGAGCGAGAAATTCGTGTTCCATGCATGCTTAAGAGACCCATATTAATTCGTAGATGAATAAATAGCGTTATTTAGACAAGTTTACAAGAGCATCGACATTTTAAAGCTGGAATGAGAACCTCCCGGTTGCTTTGATTGCTGCCAACGACGAGTGCAGCTTTCCTTGATAAAACCACTCGTTTTATCCATACCATTTATTATTATCACTGTTTTCTAACATTTATTCAACCTTCTCCCGGTGTTTTTTCTCCTTCTGACTTTTTCTCAATCTCTTTTTCTTCCGCTCTCTTTCATACTCTCTATCTTTCTTATTCTCTGTCTTTGCGTTTTACCCTTCGATTCTCCCCACGCCTCGAACACAGTAACAGTCCTCCGAAACACGCGGCCACCTATTTTCATCGAAGATTCTTTTTTTCCGCGAATCTAGGTCATCCTGCGTCTACCACCCGCTTCCCCTGAGAGCATCTCGGCACCGATACTCTTGTTTCAACGCCCACTAGTCGTCGATGAATTTTTAATAACTCAGCCAGATCCTTTCTCTCTTTCTTCCTTTCTTTCTCTTTCTTTCGTTTTTTTCTCTTTTTCCTTTCTTCCTTCCTTATTTTCTCTCTTTATCTCGCTCACGTATTCGTTCAAAGAATACGACCGGCAACTTTTTCTAGGTACTTCCCCGACAAAACGAAATAAGAGAGAAGGAACATCCTAGTCCGTGATTTTTTATACGAAATTCTTTTTCACTTAGGACATCCGGGTTTACAGGATGAAATCAGGGTGACAGTACCCTGTTCGGATCCAACGTCGGTACGCCGATTTCTCGATCAAACGCACTTCCGTCGTCACGCGATGCTTGAATCGTACAATTTAATTTGGAAATATTCCATTGACTCTTCGACGAGAAGTGGTTTTGATTGAAAAATCAATGAGAATCCCATATCGCGAAGCGATTAGCGTAGCTTATACAATTAGTACGGTCTCTTATTCCCAGCCAGGATGCCGTGAATCTTTGATTCATATTTAGTCAAAGTAATTCCCGTAATTCGCGAGCAGCAAGCTCACATTTCCGCCCGTAACACTTTTTATCCGCAGACGTCAGCACTCTTTCCATGTACGTATACGTAATACTCTCTCTCTCTCTCTCTCTCTATATGTGACTAATTACAGAGGCATGTATACCGGAACGTAGCCGCCAATCGAGTGACGCGTGGATGTCGCTCGACTCAATAGAGAAGATTCTCTCGTTTTCGCGTCGAATTTTGCGCACTTTCACGAGAGAGAAAACATATAGAGGCTTTCGGTGTTTTGCTAGCTTGAACATACATTATACATATTATATCGTGCCTTTATCACTAATCTGGCCGATGGAAACGCGACGAAGCGATTAACAGTAGCATTGTGACCCCTTAACTCGTAAAGTAGATGACACCAGAGACTCGTAGTCGTCGAAGCCAACAGTAACAATTAGATTTTAGCGAAAACAGTGCCTTAGCGAGCAGAATATACTTATTGATCGGACGAAAGAGACTATCCAATGGTATTGCTTTAGAGTAATCATACTTTGCGATCCATTGCTACAAGAAGTATTGGATAAACGAGAGTGTAACAGTACTTCACGCATAATTTAGCACTTGCTACGGTACTGACGGTCGGCTTCTGTAGCGTAAACTCGTTTGATGTCTCTTTCCCCCCCCTCTTTGCCCACTTTCACCCCCTCGACCACCTTTTTGACCCGTTAGGCACAACTGCAAAATTCCCAACTAATTCTCCAACTTCCATCAGTATTGATATTGATGTTCGTTAGCCACAGCCGCGAACGACGTGTTATGGCAAATTGTGATTTGTGTTTCAGCTTTGAAACATTCCCCGTCGAAGAGAAAAAGCATAACGAGGCCACTCAGGCCGCTGGACAGCGACTTCGATTCAACCGGTGAGTTTTTTTCCTTTCGAAAATCGATTATTCTTTTTCGTTCTCTCTCTCTCTCTCGGAATATCTGCTATCGATAAGCTCGATACGCTTCCACGTGGCATCACGCGAAAATTCTCGCGATTCTTGGAACTCGGAATCTGCGTGGAATACTTCCGATTTTAAGGGGAAGGGTGATTCCCGTGTATAAACTACGACAGAGTCGTGTTCCAAAAATCGAACGGAGTGTTTGAGCGAAAATTTTCCACGGTTCTATTCTTGGCTTTGCGCTGAATTTCACGTGCGTAGCCAGGCACAGCGTTCAGAGCAGTAAACCTAGATGCGGCATTCTCCCCACGTTGCCCGCTTCGAAAACATTTACGAGCCTCTACGTCCATGAGAACCTTAAGAATCCACCTTGACAACCCTCCGAACCAATCAAGACGATCCTCTCAATCAGATATCCTATCCAGAAGACTGTCGACGTGAGTCTTCGCTTTCGAATGACCTAAGTGTCTTGAAATCATACCAGGTAAAATGGAAAATTTAGATTGCACATAATGATAAAAGAAATATCATGATCAATTTGGAATCTTTCCCATTTAGTTAGATAAGTTCGATTGAAGAAGATTATGGCGAACGCTCGCGTCTGAATTTCGAGTCCCTTCCTCGAGATTCATTCCCATTTAGGACTCTTTTTTTTCATTCTGCGGCTGGACAGAGAAACATTTCGAGGAGTTGCTTCGATCATGCTTCCTTTCTGTAAGCTAACTGCTGAGACAACGAGTCCGAAGTGTCAAGTGGATAACGAGAAACTATCAGCTTCAATGAGCGCTAATCCAAGTATCGATTCATCCAAGATTTCTCATTGTTCAGCTATCATAGAAAGCCACTTGACATCTCCGAGACTTGATTCAATCACTTCGAACCCCGTAGCGATTCGTGCTAGAAATCGGCAGAAGAGAGGGTGATGAATAAAAATGTTCGGATCGACGCGGGGCTCAAAGTGTTGAAGAAGAGCACTTAAAAACGTTTGTCTGTCCGACTTGATGCTACGCACATAGTGATATACGGTAATGGTACATGGTGTTGTATGGTGGTTTAGCGGTGGCGGCAACTGGAAGTGCAACAATGCATGCTACGTCACCCACGAAAGCCGGTGAGTCTCATATCATCACTTTCTAGCGTCAACCTCTACGACTGATCCTACTTTACGCGATACATCGGAAAAAAGGTGTACGTAATTGAAAACTAGGTATAATGTCTATTCGATCGAAGTTTACGATTGGCAGAAATAGAACATTTTATTCAGCCCGATTATTCTCCAGAAAATTCATCGGATTACTCGCAATCTCATTCGCTGCTTTAGAATTTTTGCATTATAACGAGAATGTCGCGCGTCGACTGTGCAACGATGCTTCGATCCCCTGCAAAGGTTACTGGATTATTCTAACTGTCAGTCAATGACCCACATCCACAAGTATTCTATACATAATTGCATTACTATGAACTCGAAAGCATGATGATCTCCCTACGAAGCAATATGGTGGTACGAACGACCCCAGACGATCACCCTCGATCCAATTTGAAGCGTATCTCCCCAAGGGACCATGCAAAAAGGGGTTAACTTAGCCCTAGTATTCCCCCAGTATCCATTTGAGAAAAGCAGTGTAATCCAAACACCGTTGCACAGTCTCCTGTCACTCTCTGCCCGTCTCATCCGGCTTCTCTGTTTCTCTCTGTCCCTCTGCATCTCGAACTATCCCCGTTGCCACTGCATTTCTGCACGTGCCCCACGACCACCTCTGCCCGCTGGCGAAATCATCGTCCGGCTGGGACAGTGAGTCCTTGCGATGTGGCGATCAGTACGACCAGCACGATGATGTCGAGTGGATCGGCACCAATCGCTACCTCTACACCAGTCAACTTCGCCGGTGGTCCGGTTAATCCGCCTCCCCTTTCGGCGGGTCAAACCGGCCAACAAGAACAACCAGGTACCACGAGCAGTCCGGCTACCACAACGGTGACTAGCTCATCGAAAGTCACGAGTTACCCGGCTGTCCTGAAGGGCAGAACAACGGCAAGCCCTCCGAATCCCAACTTGGTTCCATCCGGAAAAATCCCACCACCGGTACCGCCACGAGGCACTGGTCACCGTTCCTCGGCGAGGAGTTCCGAGGAGCATCGCGCAACGTCCTCAAGCCGAGGTGACCAAGCAGCCATAATCACGACATACCGCTTGCATGAGAGTTCGAGCATCCCGCACCGCCATACCCCGCCACCCACTACTACTACTACTACTACTACTTCTACTTCTACTTCTACTTCTGACGTTGCTGTTGCTGCTGTTGCTGCCGGTACGTCTGCCTTTACTACGGTTGACGACGTCCCAACTGGCAGCACAGCGCAAGATTTCTTGCATGCCCGCATTACGACAACCCCCGCGTACTTACCCCCGCGATACGAGGCTCTCAGAGTCGCCAAGTTCAAGCCCCCGAGGCCACCGGATATTATTCGGGAAGATAGCGAAATCGGAGACTGGAGAGACTGGAGACAGAATATTGTCGATCCAGAGGAGGAAGAGTTCGTCAGTGTGGAAAAGGTTGACGATTCTTATGTTATTCGAACTAGTCCACATCCCTTCCGTCCCGAGAGAAGAAACAATCGGCACAGAGAATTGGGTAAAAGTCCTACACCCTCCGAGCAAATTGGACCAGGAAGTTCCGTGAGCTGTGCCAACGATACGATGGCCAAATTCACGTACTTCATCAACCCAGCGTCCAGACCTGAGTTAATGAACTATAGAATGTCCCGGAAGGATAAGAAGCATTCGGAAACTTATTACGAGAGAATGAAGCGAAAGCAAAAAGAGTTGGAATCCTCTATCACGTCGATCGCGTCTTTGGCGCATCGTCGGAGTTCGGAAAAGCGCTCGAGTTCACGAGAGAAGAAATCTCGAGGAGATAAATCGAAGCCACAGAGTTCCTTCGCATCTGGGAGCATAAAGAGGGATGAGAATGAGGAAGGAAAGAAACATTCTGAAAAAGTGTCCAAATCGTCGGAAACCAGACGCGATAGTCGACTACTGAGAAAACTAAAGGAGAAATCAGCCCAGAGGAGAAAGGAGCTTGCACCAGCACCTTCTCCAGAGATGCAAAACTTTGGAGCTGTATCGATTGTGAATAGAAATGCTCCTGGGGATCAGAGAAAAGAGATAGTCGAGATACACAAAGCACCGTCGTCCTTCAAAGACACCAAGAGACATTCAAAGACTAAGACTCGGATCGAAGTATCCAACACCGTCATACAGTCACGAACTGTAGAATCAGACGGATTCCAGAACACCCAAGTAATATATAGAAAAAATAGCAAAAAGATGTTTACCGTGACTAAAGTCGACGAGCGAGGCGACAAAAAAAGAGAAAGCAATAAAAGCAGAAAAAACAATGATATCAATATCGAAGAAACAGTCTGGAATACAGAAAATACTGAATTGACTAACTTGAGTGGCAAATCTACTGTCGCGAATAAAGTCGAAATATTCCAGATAAACGATAGCGATACGTATTTGCTACCGAAGGGCAGTAACGAGAAGTTAGAATCCAGATCATTGGACGGAAGAACACTGCCTTATTCAAAAGATCCTGAAGAATCTATAAAACCTTTAAGAATCCTTGACCCATCAGCAGTTGCAATGACTGCATCACGAGCAGGGCAAAAATCTTGCAAATCCTTGCCTGATTCTTTGAGAGAAGGCCAAGTATCGCCAAGTCTATTGGTGCCAAACAGATCCTTCCTATATGGTTACAATGAAGTATCACGTCCCAGAGAAGTTTAAAGTTCACTTCATCGATGTCACAATAGTCACACTGCAGTATCTTTAGAATTAATATTCCCATATAGTGTAATACACTCGAATAAGGTGAGATGTAAAGCACGAAGAGTTTCTTAAGGATGAAACAACCAATGAAGAAGAAAATTGAAATCTTGAAACAAACATATTATGTGTTGCATCGGACGACACATTCCTTTTGGTTTGCATGGCTCTGCGAGCATTTTCCTATTTCCAGTTACTATCTTTTGCATCTCATCATTCGGTTTCATGTTATCATGTTGCAATTTCGAGGAAAGTATATATACTTGTCCTAGTGCATTGGTAGATTAGTTGTGATTTATCTCTCGCAAGAGGATTCAAGTAGAACAACCCTAAGTGTACTTCCCCCCTCGAAGATAGTTCCTCCGCTACACAGTAACGATGTTTTTCACTATACAACAATCCCGAAGCAGGTTGAAAGTCGATTGTATGATACAACATCGACGAGGTATACACACGGTGTTTTCTTAGTGAAATTAGTTAGAACCGTATGATATTTTTTAGTAGAATTCTGCATCTTTAGTAGTATCCAAAATAACCACTGAAAGAATAGACGTAACTCCAAAATTATCATTAATAATTGCTTTCTTAGTTTAATCGATAAAGTAAATGAAATTATTAAAAAGTAGTATTCGAGAAAATTTTAACCAATTGCGTCTATTGTTTCAAGGTAAATTATTATATTCCCCGTAATCGAAGCATCGTAGTGGTTTGATTTTTGATCAAGAGGACAGTGTCTAATCTGATTGCTTATATGATGTTGCGTAAGACTCGTTTTGCCTTCTGACATTCCCTGCGCTGATGGTAGTTGCTTTCAGTACGCCTCTGTGGGACAAGCTATAGTAGTAGACAATGTTTCAGTGTTGCTTGTGTGGATTTTTCGTTACGTGAAGCTTTGTGCGTTTCTATCGTTTGCCACGGTCCTCACCCGCGCAATAGGGATGAGATATAGTAAGACTCGTTAATTCTCGTAACTTTGTGATGGTAATTAATACGACGATTCTTCTTAGCGCACTCCAGCAGAATACGTAAGTTTGCTGTACGAGTAGGCGTAGTTAGTCTCGACTCTTTGCTTCGCTCTTCTCACGCGCTTAATTACCACAAAGTTACGTGAAACTTGGAAACAACACAGAATAAAACGAGCACGATGCAAACGTTAGAAACCTAAGTGTTCGGCATTAAATTGTATATCTGCACTGGGTAGTATACAAACGTTTAGTCCCTGTAAAACATAAAATCCTTATTATTAGCCTTCCTAAAATTTTTCACGATCAATAATTAAATTGATCTGCAATTTTTACTTGTGTACTAGACGAGTATCCACAATTTTCCAGTGATAAAAGAAAGTACTGATACTGTTTATTGTTTGGAAGATGGGAGATATTCCAATTTTGATTTAACAAGAGCGATATTTTTCTTTAGATTTTCTCCACGCCAAGATACATATATCCCTAGCATTGGCTATGAGAGAGCAAGCACAGCGTGTTCGTTAGAGCTAATTGTAGTACGCTTTTTGTAGGTGGCACCCTTCCTTCCACCTGTTCCACCCCGCCCCCGCCCTTTGACGATGCAGTGCGCTCGAACGACCAAACCCTGGCTTCCGGTGGTCACCTTCAGCAGGGTACAGCGACACCGATCCTAACGAGTAGTCTCAGCAGCGCCCACTCCAAGCAAAACAGGGTTGTGCATCATGTAACCCTTACCAAGACCTATCACGATACTGTCAGGTACGTCTCACTATCAAATCTTAAAAAGAAACTCTATTTCAGTAATTTTCTTTATTCGAGTGTCAAGTACAATATAATTAGTTCGAAATTAGAGAGTATTGGATTGGTAGACAGGAGAATATGTACAGGGAAAGGGTGTGATAATATTTTACAGCATATCAGACGTTCACTTGGAGAGTGGTAGAGATACACGATCTTCGTTGAGCGTCGACAGCGGTGGCAGTAGTAGTCGAGGTGGCGGTCAAATGTACACACCACCAGCCGGAAGTGCTGAAGGATCGACACCAACTTGGACCGAAGGCACCCCTTCGTTCACGGAGAGTTCTAGTAGCGGTGATGCAGGTAAGTTCCTCTGCGCGCTCAGCTTCTACTACAACTCCTGAAGAATCCTGCCGCGTGCCTCGAAGACACCTCTTCCGTTTTCTTCTTCTGCTTCCAATTGGGTTTTCGGGTACGCGACATATCTTATTACACCCCGCGCCATCGCGATTAACGCTTTGGTAATTCTTGTTTCTTGCATCCTCTATTATTTGATCAATCTCGATACTTAAAGAATTTTTCGACAATTGTCGTTGAGAGATTTTTAAATCTTTCTATTTGGAGTCTGAAATGTAGGAAAGGCAGTGTGGTGCCAAACGGAAGTCTGATAAACGTGCCATTACTTAGAATATCATTTTGAAACAATCATATCTCTATTCGTACAGATACATATAAGTAAAACTACACTTCGCTAGTTTTTCTAGTGACAACGACATACAGCTCGTATTAAATACAGTAATATAGCATTTTCTAATTGTTTCTCTATTAGTGTATATTGGATAGACACACGTTGAGTACATTCTCTACGAATAGAATTCGTACTATTAGTACCACGTTTTACCACCGTATATTTCTTCAGGATATATTCCAATTACTGTTAAATATCTTTCCCTCAAGTTTACTCAGAGAGCCGTTGTTTCGCGAAAACGGAACGAATCGAACGAATTTACTTATTGTTAACAATGATCGAAATCATAGAGAGTCACAGAGTTACGTGAGAACATCGGTGTAAAAATACTCTCGATTTATTTTTCTAGCAGCAGTAAGAGACTCGTGTTCGTAGCCCTGCAGCTACAATCTATCTATTCCTCTTGCAGGTGACCCTAGTCGAACCTAAATACTATTCTCTCTTATACTAGTATTCTAACTGTCGAACTATTTACTTGTACTACTAGCACACCATGTCCGCAAAAGAGCCGAGAGGAAAGAGTAGAAAATCAGTTGTCTTTTTTTTTTAACGAGAACCCAGTGCGTACGTGTCTAATCTCGTTGTGTATGTGTTGTAGATTGTATTTCAAGGCTCTCGTCCGTAAGAGTTGCGGTGAGACGCTACTAAATCTTCCCCCGACCCCCACGTGATTGAATAGAGCGACACTGGACATAACTGACTCATCAACGAAGGTGCTTGTCGCCTTTGGTCATTGATCGTAAACGAATTTTTCCCTAGAATTGCATATATACATATACATATATCATAGAATAGTTCTTCCCCAATGCGCGTAGAGTTTGCATAAACTAGAAAAAGAAATAGAGCTAAGAGAGGCAAACTACATACACAGTCTGAGTGCCCAAGGCGACAAGCACTTTCGAGGTTGCACCCGCTAATTACATCAGGAGTAATTATTCTTATTAAGTCAACGAATTCTTACAAAGTACAAGCGAACATTCAACGGCCGTTCGCGGTTTCGTAGCCCTGTCTAGCTAATCTCAAAAACCAAGTCTTGTGTCATTACGGCTAATGAAAAGTTTTTGCGACGATGAGAGCGACAATAAAGCAGAACTTGCGAAAACACTAAATAAAGCTCGCTAAATCTCTATTTCTCTCACTCACTATTTCTTTCTTCTTTTTTTTTTTTCTTTCTCTATCACTCTCACTGTAAATGTGTTACATACGAAATCTCTGCGAATTTTCTTCGGGCACCCCGAGTTTTGAGCCTCGACTCTCGCTTAGGACCGACGGGCCTCGAGATAAGTTTCGATATTTTCTCTCACTTCTATTTCTCTATATCTATCTCTATCTATCTATCTCACGCACACACACACATACATACACGTACACGTATCACCCTTTATTATTACTCTATATTTCAATTCTTTCTCTTTCTCTCTCGCTCTCGCTCTGTCAGTGCTACCCGCTCACTTCTACCACTAGTTATACACGCTTCTTTCTCTCGTAAATCACACCTGAAACTCGTAGGGTGCACGTTCGAGATTATACTGATGCATCTTGGATATTGGGAAATTGTCAATGCCTTCGAGATACAGTAATAAAAATACTACGAATTTAATGATAGATTATTATAGAAAATCGTTTTTATCTCAATCTCATCGAAGGCATCGATGATTTTGCTGACTCGAATTTAAAGCTTCTACTATCTAGAGAATTAGACTGCTGTGCCAGACTAATACACCACAGCTAGGCGTATTCTCTCTCTCTCTGTCTCTTTCTCTCTCTTGCATCCGCATTGTGCGAGGTGAACCGGCAAGCTGCAGTGGAAGTCTCTCTCTCTCTTTCTCTTTTTTCATTGTTTTGCACTATGACGATGATCGATAATTTTAGGTTGCCCGACGACGCCAATCAGAGGTAACCAACGTCAGGACGACGGTGGACGAATCGCTGCGACCGTCGAGGAGGCGTTAGCCAGTCTCACTACCGAAATGGTAAGTTATTGATCGTTAAGCCAACCGATCATCCACGTTTCAGTCCTCGATCGAAGAATCACATGTTTACACGAATCTCAAAGCCAAAAGGAATTCAGATTTTACGTCAATGATATATTTATTAATTCTAGATTAAACAGGTGATTTTCGATTTGTCGGAAAATGAGTTTGATTAAAAATGATCGTTAGACTCTCGTGGTCGATCGGTTGGAGCTTCTGTGCGTTTTCCCGAGTGGCCGAGGGTTTTTTTGTAACTAATAGAGTCCCCAGATGTACGCATCACGCAATTCGACTACGTCTCTTACCGAGTATAACACCTTTGATTAATGGTGACAAAAATGAAATTAAGCACATCGTCAAACCCTTCTGCCTTAAACTTCAATTTTGCATCGTTCGATCCTTCCTCGATTTACATATTTCGAGGCACACCGTCCACCCTGGAGCGCCGACTTTTTTGCGCACGGAGCGTTCCAAAGGAATTTCACTATCTCTCTTTCTCTCTTCCTACAATTTTCACTCTACTCACAGATGAACTTTGATATTCTCTGTTTTTTATTTTATTTTATCTGTTGTTATTTTTCCCCCTACGAACGTAGCGATTTCAAGTATCTTTCCAATGTGTGCATGTTACGTTTGATCCTTGATAGGTCGAAATAGCAAAAGAACCCTTTGACTTCGATTCGATTGCCCAATGTCTCTGGCAGACTCGAGGGCTAAGAAAGTGACGTTTACGCTCGATTGATCATTATCTCTCGAAGGATCTTGGCTGCGAGATGCACGACCGGCAGAGAATTAGCATTGCAGATCGATGCGGCTCTCCGACTTCGTCAAAGTCTTTGCATGTTTAAAGACAGACCCTACGTTAGATAGAGATCTCAAGATTCTTCGGAACTTCTCTTTTCCCTGTTGCTGGCAACGCGAGACTCCCACTGACAAACAGGCCTGATAAAACCGCGTCAGCGTTATATTTCTTCTCGCTGCACTCTGCGCAGTCAGTTCCAAAGGCACGTAAACAAATCGTGCAATGCCCACGGTCAATTGCGACAGAGGGAAAAAAATGCGGATTGCGCACAGCTGCGCTGATAATAATACAGCCGGTCAGCGACTGGCAGACGAGTCAATGTTGATAATAATCGTCGGCTAAAATCTCGGATTTCTTGGAATCGTCGACGTTCTCATTTAAAATGATTGCTATAAATCCAACCAGTTGACTAGTCACATTTTCGCTAATTCCACTTGAATCATTCAATTGTGCAAGATTTTATACCATTGCACAGATGATATTGGAACAAATTGAAAAGAGGTGTGCACTTTGGAACGCTCCCTGCGAACGAATCAGACCATCTGAAAGCTTTCTCTCTATTTCCTTAAATCAGGAGCTACTGCAACGCGAGTGAATGCACAACTCGTCCTCCTCTTACCTCCGTCAGTCCTCCGTGTGCGAGGGTGTCGTGGTTTGGATGGCTGCAACGTTGTAGCGACGAATCTTCGAGTACGAGAGAAAACTCAAAGAAACCTATCGCGTCAGGCTTCGCAAGGGTGGGTGGGTCAGGTTCGAAAGAGAATTTTCAATCGCCAAACGCCGCGAGATTGATTGATCGTCACGGATCGAAACGAATCGCGCAAAATAACTTCTCAAGATACAATTTCATTCCAATTGTTCTTTATTCAAGTAGACGGTGAATGGATCCTATGGAATATGTACTTACGACTCTTCTAGCTTCGTTCAAAATGCATCGATTCGCCTCGATCCGTAAGATACGAAGGGATCATCCTACTAATACACCTGTTGAAATAAATCGATTCTCGCGGTGAGCGACTTTGTCAGGCTTCCACGTTACTAAGGCCGGAAGCGCGAGCGATCCAGAAAGAATGGTGATAAATATAATACTCGGCCTACAGTACTAAAGGACCTCTCGAGACTCGAGTTCCCCAAAGGGTGGTTTTAGGAGGGTGGGGAAGAGGGAGGTTCGCATTTAAGGATATTGTTCCGGAGTATTTTTTCTATCTAGAGCCACAGGCCAGTTCCGCGGCAGTGCCATTCAGTTTTCCTCGTGCCTGTTGCAACACGGTCGATAGGACCGTCGCGCCGGAGTTTAGGAGAGATTTCTCAAACTACATAGCGTGATTTCATTGTTGCTTCGAGATTGTCTTTTTTCTCTATCGTCTGCCGCCGGCTTCTCTCTCTCTCTCTCTCTCTCTTTTTCGATCAACTCGAAATTCGTTCGACGATATTCCATGACTGTCCGACGGAATACTCTTCTCCTGGAGAATTCTGATTCGTCTAAAATGTCTAAAAGCTCCATGACAAGCAATGCTAAACGTACAATTAACTCGCGTGCTTAATCGTGCATTTGTTGTTTTATAATATTCTAGTAGTATAGGGGGTGTCGAAAGTTCTCTGAGTCTTCTCAATTTGATTAAGGGAGGTACTTGATCGTGGCCACCGGTGACCAACATGGTAATCAAGATGTCGAATCTCTAGATCAACGAGATCGCGATGACAATAGAAATTGAGTAGAAATATTTCGAGAGACAAATTGTTCTTGGGAAGCAAGGCAACGAGGGAGGAATGATAGAAATCACGATAGATGGATGTATGTATTGTCTCTGATATTAAAAGAGATGGCTATCGCGTGTTATTAAGAGAATCTACAAATAATAATGCTAATTATTACTGGAGAGCCGTGAACGATGGAGCCGAACGAGAAAGCGAACGGGGGAGAACTCGCGCCGGCAATCTAGATGTAAATAATATTGCTAGTTCGACTAGGGGAGGAACCCTTAATTCCCTTTTTATTACGATATGTAGCTAGTGTCATGTACATGTACCTATCTGTGTCTCACGTTCTGTCTGTCTCTCTCTTTGTACGTATGGTTTCAAAGATGAAACGTTGGTCGACTGTCTGCAAGCTAAACGATTAAACAGGAGCAGGAAAAATAATTCTTAAAAATCTTATCTTCTGACTGTTAACAAAATCTAGAATTCCAAAAAGACGATTAATTAAATTCTTTCTTACTCTTAAACACTCAAATTTACCTATTAAATACTTTAGTATCCTTAAAATCTAAACTCGTACAAATAAAATATGACTCTCACGTTTTTCTTCGTATTATACAATCGACCAATAAAATCTCCAACGCTCCTACGTCTTTTTAGCAGTCGATAGACGACGAACTTTTCCTCCGCGAATAATACGTACTTACCTATACATATTACACGTATACATATGTACACATTTAAAGGAACGCGAGTCGCCGCGTGTTGCGGTGCATATACATATTATAAATACTAATACGACTGTTGCGCACTGTATTATACGCGATGCAACGTGGGCGGTAAATTTTGAACGGCGAGAAAGAGAGGGTGTTCAATTGCAGAGATTGTCCATTGGGGACAGAGGGACGTGCACGTGCCTCCGCATTTGAAAGCTAAGTGTCGTGGATATACATACATATATATCAATTCTCTAGAAATATGTATATGTATATAAATTCCAATATGTAGTCGCAGAGCAAAAAGAAGAATATGTGAACGCGTTGCTAACTTAATAGGCGTGAGAGTTATCGTGAACGTTTTGAAAGGCCAAAATGTTGTTCAACACACATATATATATATATAAATTGTCATTATAAGAACGCTTTTGACAGTCGACATTATGATAGGTAGGATTGCCGGTCCGGTCTAGTCGCATCCCGCTGATCGTTTCGTGTTCTTATATCCTCGAGAGTCAGAAACATAAGGGAAAGGAGTTGCTAATTTATCGCATCTCTCTCTTTCTCCTCTCTGTATTGCTTTTTTGCCTCGGACCGTCTGTTCTTCTCTAGAATGTCGTATATTCTTTTTTACTTCTTTTTCTTCTTCTTCTTCTTCTTCTTCTTCTTTCGTCTTTTTTCCTTTATGATAGTTCTTCTCTAGTTACACTTCATTTCGAGAGTCATACAGATCACTCTTGGCAAATTTTTCTCAGATATTTTTTTCTGCGACGCCTCGATGTGCTTTCGCGAAAATTAATTAATGCTCTCTAATCGAATCAAAAGTTTCAAGCTTTTTACGGTCAAAGACTTCCGGTGAAGCATCTCGATTATTATTATTATTATTATTATTATTATTATTATTATTATTATTATTATTATTTGTATTATTCGTATTATCGTTTCGCCCCGAGCAAAGTGTGTATAATTGTAGCGAACAGGTCGCCGGGGAACCAATCGGATAATACCCACTGTTGACCATTCTATTATTAAAACACCTCAGTACAAATTTGTAATTATTATGATAATTTACGAATGCATAATATATTTTGTAAGTGTTTTGAGGGAAAATCGTCGAGGGTCACTATCATTTAAATTGAACGATGTAAAAGAATAAGGAAGCTGCAGGAATTTCGGTGTGTTAAAGTCGAAGGAAGAAGTATATCTCTGCGTTTTTAAGTGTGTTACATCGAGTAGTTAGCCAAAGTTTTGCCATTAAAACTAATATTACTGATCTAAAGAAGAAAATAAGTGTCGACGATCCATTTGCTATCCCCCTGGATACGTTTACACCACGACTCACCTTTTTAAATTCGTTTTTTTCTCCCCCCCCCCCCCCCCCCTCATTATAAGAGACTGGGAGGATTAAGATCACAGTTTGTGATCGGATCGTACATCGAAATTCACCTCGTGCCAATAACCGAAGAACACCTTACTCACAATAAATAACGAGCAATAATAACGTTCGACACTCGAGTCGCATTATAAAAAAGCGATATAGCTATTAACTAACAAATGATGTAACGAATAGCTGAATGAGTGTAATACACAAGTGCAATGTTCGTATATTGTATAGTGTTACAAACCTTTTAGGAAAGGAATTTCAATTCCAGCATTTCGAAGATCCGTCGCTCATGCTTTACTGTTAATTGTGTTCTTGCTCCATTTTTTGATCGTTCTGTGTTTAAAACCAGCTGTTTGAAAAAGCGGCATGCATTTTATTTTCCTTTACCGATTAACGCATCGTGGATGTCTCTTTGTCAGTTTTGTGATAAAGGCTTTCGATCCAATTTGCCCTTAACATTTACACCCATCCACCGGTCTTTTTCTCTCTCACAATCTCTGTGTTCGGTGTGCTGTGCTTGAGGGTTGCATCCACGCGACTCCAAAATTAACCCTCTGCCCAAAGCTCCGCTCCAGTTGCGGTCAAAGCAGGAGAGTTGCATTCCCGACTGATTTGTTTCATCGCTAGTGTCACCTAGTAAGTCGGATGATCCGGGTGGCTATAAAGGAGCTCGAGAAGCAGAGGGTTAAAGCTAGAACTACCAAACATCTTACCTCGATCTATTTTTTCCCCCACGATAAACAATAATTGGACTCTCTGAAATATTTTTAAAAGATAGATTCATCAAGGATCAAATTCAAGGTGAAATCTGGTAGTTCTAGCAACGAACCGTGGTGTCTCGTGTACGAGCTTCTTCTGTGTCTTGCAAGAGAGTGAAACCCAGGAAGGAAAAAGTATTCGAATGATCGCAGAATCTCCTCTTTCTCTGCTCGCATTCAGAAACGCACGAACAACAATGCACAGGAGATAACGGAGCAAAGCACGTCCTTTTCGATGTATCGGCATGTGCGCACCAGTTTCAAACGCGCCAGCGCTAGCCATGTGGCAATCATGAGAAGCATGCAAAGGGCTTTAAACGGGCGGCGTCGAGAACCTTGAACACCCGCAGGAGCTCAGCACACGAATGCAAACAGATCTTCTCCCTTCGAAGATGAGCCTCTTCAGGAACTTATTCATTGTGTCTCTTGTAAGGATATTCCTCAAGGAATATCGATCAGACTGATTCCAACCGCGATTGGTAGTCTGCCTGTATCAACAGTAGAATGTCGGAGAAACATAGCATATTGTATATCCTGTGATCAAGATTAGATCGGTTTATCGTGAATTTTCTGGGATGTCTTTCGTTATCACTGGGACTTGATTCTAGACTCATAGATAGGGTGTAATTAATTTTAAGCTGAGAATGGGAGGGAACTGAGAAAAGGACTTGTCGATCCTTAGAAATGGATATGTCAACTTTGGTTTTCTTTTTTCTTTTCTTTTTTTTACATGAGGAGATATCAAGCTCGATCTTAATCCTCTCGTGACTCTAGGGCTCAACGATCTACTTAATTAGTTCATAGATCATCGTTCGGTTGACTGTGAAGACCAGTTACTCGGAAACTGGCAGTGAGAAGAAACCGAAAGCAATATTATAATGCCTCTGATTCACTCGTCAGTCGTGTCTAATCACGGCAGAAGAGCCAGATAAGCAGTTTCTCGCGTGGTAGAGACAATGCATTGGACAAGAGTGAAACCGATCCTCTAGTAGCGCATGCTACCGTTCAGAGTGATAAGAACTGTTAGAACTTTATCAGTGCGGAAAGAATAATCTACATATAAGCTGTGGATGCGAGAATCACAAAGACGTATATGCTCAAGAGAAATTCTTAATTAAGTTACGCGTTTAATCGTTTGGAAGAAATTCACTAGTGAATTCGAGTCTCGGTCTGTGCTGAAAACCTATCAAGAAATTCAGAGGGCCAATGATCAGCGAGTTTCTTCCGTTTTCGCATTTTTTTTTTTTTTTCTTTTCTTAGAACCTTTGTATCGCTAATTGTTTTTTAATCGCCCCGGTTTTCTCCTTCGTGACGCGTCGACTAACTCTTGGTATTGTACGAAATTCAGTTTACTGAGATTATTAACATTATCAAGGATCGATAGATCCTTGAAATTTTCTACGTAACACTTCGCGTTCCTGTGACTCTCAGACTTATTTCAGAACTTTGGCATCGTGTGCCAAGAAGATTATTTAAAGAAAAACTTCAAATTATTAACATTTTGAATATGGAAATAGCTTCCAGTGAGCTAGCAACCTCAGAAGAGGTCGGAGCAGCTCGATAGAAAAAACTTATTCCCATCTCCTCTTATAGTATTTTAATTTTAAGGAAGCCATAGTATTTCGAACGCTATTTTTATTGTTCCTCGTGGGAGGAGGTCTTTCTATTACTAGAGAGTACGTTTTTCGAGTAAGCTACTACAGCTGCTTCGGCCTCGTCAATTCGAAAGAACTTGAGAAGAAACTTAGAGAGAAACTTTCACGACAGATACAAATGCTAACTTTGTCGTTGCGAGCGAGAATTTATTTCGATTATTATCCTGTCATTAAAGAATTGTCGCTTAACCGAGATGTTCGACAACTCTTACTCAATACGACTATGATTACGATTATCTATTACTTACCATTACGATCAATACGGTGATGATTATCATTATTATTCTTACCATTATGATTATTATTACAATTATTATTACTACGACGACGACGATGATGATGATGAATATTATTATTATTGATATTATTTAAATAAAGCAGTTATTATTACATTCTCGTGGTTATTGAAATTGCCACGTTTTAACCGCGACAGCCTCACGTTGACACTGTCAACTTGGTGGCACAAATTCATTTCAGAATGTACGTGTATAATTTACATGCATATCTTTATCGTTCGATATTATTTATTCTCTGATCCAAAGTCAGAATTTTCTACTTAAAGTTGGAGAAAATGAATTTGGAACAAAACATCCATAAGGATATGCAAATTAAAATAAGATAAATACCAGTTTTCCAACCCCATTTACCCTCGGCGCACTTTATTTTTACTTTTGTTTTATCGAGTTTCTCATCCTGGTTTCTTTATTTGAACCCTTTCAGACCCACCTGTAGGGAAGCAAAGGGAGGATAGGTGTGTTAGCTCAAACTCTGAGAGAAAAAAGGGTGTAGATGAAAAAAAGAGAGATAGAGTGAGAGAAAGAGTGGGAGAGAACGAAAGATATGACTGTATGGAACCTGAGAGTGCAGTTGGCGGAATTAGGAATCTCTGGATTCAAACGTGACAATGCATTAGCCTGTTAATGTAAGTCGAAACCATAGGAAATAAGGCCACCGTAACTGAGAATATATATATATATATATATTTATCGGATGTTCCGGAAGTATCGAAAAAATGAAGAGTAAGATTATTTAGAGACATACTTCTCTAGCATTTATTATTGTATATTATTCATCCACCGTGGTAAGGATCGTCGTTCGATTCCATAGTGCTTTTATGCGAACGCGTGCTTCCTTATCTATCATCGACCCTTACGGAACATCCTTATATAGTCATTAAGCAATCACATCGAGACAAAGCTGTCCCCTTTAGAAGATTTATTTTCTCCAATTTTTCCACGGCCAAAAACTGGAGCAAAGTATAATCGCGTATTTATTTCTTTATTTTTGCCTTGTACTGCCTCATGAAGAAACCTTCAGTTTCCTAAAGGATCTGGTATCCTGGCCACTGGTGAGACACCGTTCCAACACATCACATTCGTAAAGACTGCAGTAGGTTTGCATATTTTAGATCAGCCTCATTTGCACCGCTAATAATGGTTGCTCGAGATTCTCGAGTTGCGGATCAAATGTGGATAGAATTAATGAGGTGGCCATCGATACTGTATAAGGAAGCTTTGTTTCTAAGTTGCGTCGCGATAACATATCATAGAATCTCAAAGTGAATGCTAGTTTATTTATTAACACGAACAGACACGCGTATACCTAGACACATATCGAAGAAGCCTGAAAGGCGATGTATTCAAGTGGCAGCGGTTAACACTATGTGTACCTTCTTTTTTTTTAATGTTTCCTCCAATTGCTATTAGTGCAATCGCGCGGAAGAGGCATTTTTAGTCACTGCAATCACGTTGATCCGTGCGACTCGATATTTTAATCTTTTCGGGCATTTTTATTTTCCCGAGAAACTTCTCGGTAGCTTTAGTAACATGCGATAGCGCGATAATTTTAGGAACCTGGCTTGGAACGAATTTCATCCATGGAATTAAGTGTCGAGACTGGTCAGACAAATCGGATACAATCTCAGCGTTCCTCGAAGCATCCTTTAGAGGCTTCTTTAATCCTGCAAGCGGTCAAGAAGAATGTATTCTCCACAAAGAGCAGAACCCTTAATTCTTTTAATGACCCATGGCAATTTTTCAACTTTAATAGGAAAAAAGTTTTGAGCAACAGGTTTCACTAGCCCTGCAGCAAGAGCAGCCTAATTGCAGAAATTCCCAGGTGAAGACTTTGCACACGTTGCACTTGAAGCGTGTAGATCACACTCGAGTGGAACTCGACTAGCTCGTTTTGCGCACTTTGTACATACACAGGTACATATGTATCTATACTGGCGAACGGCAGACATCTACATTTACATAGACACGTTTACCAGAAGATCTTAACGCCCGTGTAAAAAAAAAGTGTTATTATTATTATTATTATAGACATATAGTATACATATGTGCATACAGGATAGGAGTCAGGCTCGCTGATAGGGTGATCAAAGATGCATTTACGCGAAAACGCGAATTCATTCCTGCACTTCCTTTCGCGGATGCCACGCACCGCGTACATACTCCGTGAGGTATTTACGAGAGCGAGAATATTATTGTTGCGTCTTATTTATTTATAAGAGAAGAGGAGAGAGAATCGAGCGGTCCGCTTTCCGGAAGGCAGACCGAAAATTGCGCATCGTCAACGACGAAGACATCGCCCTATATTTCAGGGATGATTCTCTTCGCAATAATTGTTGTAACAATAAAATATTTGGAGGAATATCCTCGATCAATGAAAATTTCACTTGTCTGTGTGTCCAATTTATTCCCTTGGAAGAAAGAAGAAAACTAAGGTGAGTGGAGGACATTTTTCTAAATCGTTTTCTATTCATTTATAGATTGCAATTTTTTTAATAAATTTCTTTATAGTGATACAGTTATCGTTGTAGAGGAAGAAAAACTTCTGGTGATAAGCATAGTTAATTGAACGCGAGATTGGATGATGAATCATGACTTATTAGACAAGCGCGTATAATCAAGTAGTGCTGATAAATTAAGGTATATGAGTAAAGTAGAGTTTTAACGAGGAGGTGAGTCAACTTTTAGTTATAATGCCTTATGTCGACACGGTTGAATTAGGATAGGTGTCCTGGCCTCGTCGCTCCGATACATCCTGAGTAAGGTAAGTGCTAAGGACATTCGTACGTATGCCAATATTACTTAATACGACCGTAATTATCGTCTTAACTTCTTCATTTTTCCATTTCCTCCATATAATCGCAATACAATAAAAATTACAAAATATCAATGTTTCAATAAAATTTCAATTACTAATTTTAGTTACTCGAAGATTGTAGAGAATTTTAATAGGAAACCGAAGAACTGGAAATCAGATTTCGTTAAATCTGCAGATTTGTGTGATTGAAAAAGTAAGAATTTCGTATTAGAATCATAATTGGTAATTTTCAGCTCACAGTGATATTTCAAAAGCCACTCGTCGAGGCACACACACGATCGAGTACTTAAAGAGACCGTATATGAGTCAAGGCTGCAGAGGGACCCTTACCTACTTTTTCCTTATATAGTAGTGAACCGAACCGATGACTGTATGAGATGTAACGAGCAATCTTACGCAAAGGATTTAATGCTCGAGGTTTTCGGAGTACACAAAAATTTGATAGCTCAGGCGTTAATGAATTTCGCGAGTCGAATAATCAACATCCTTATATAGATTGCAAAGAGAGTTGTATTCGACTATCAGTAATACAATCTCAATCTTATGGTAGAAAAAAAGAGAGAGGGAAAGCTTAAATGTAACGGTGTCAAATTCCGATGAAACTGTTGTTGAAACCGATCGAATTATTTGATAAATCAGAAAATAATTGCGCAAGCAAGGTGGCTAAAAGTGCTGTCCGACTCATTGCGAATTGACCATGACACGAGTTGACTCAAGGAGATCGAGTGAGGCACCTATACGTTGACCCCAATGCCAAAATTATCACTGTGCTACAGTATAAGACTTTCCTCTTCAATGCGGACGCATCATTTTCGCGAAGCCCTTTCGACCTTTCCCTCATTGCTCATCTCAAGATTCCACACAACTAATTAACTGCTCCTTTTTAAATCACAAAATGCAATTAGCAGATTTAAAGCTTCTCGAGCGCACTAACGATAAGTGCATAAGGATCTAAACTACGACTTTTTAAGGATCTCCTTGACTCTTGACTATTTTTGGTATCTCGGAAGAAACCGAAAAGGGGATCAAGGAATTCATAGATCCTAGATACCCTTTTGAAACCAGAGAACCAATATCAAAACCTTCGAGTTCCACTAGAACAGCACGAACATAAAATCTCCATGAAAATTCCCTGACACTTTCATGATCCTCGATCATCCTATGCTCACTCGCGTCAATCAAAAGCCAACGATGCGACAGCGATCAGTTGAGTGGCCTGCATTTGCAACGGGGAGCATTCCAAAAATGGCGAAGCAAGACCCACAACCCTACTGACTTTGACTTTGCTCGACATTCGCACTGGGGTCGGATCCGAAGGAGAATGGGCTCGTTTTATGTCGCGCTGAACGAACCTT
Source organism: Trypoxylon attenuatum (assembly GCA_963989405.1). Lineage (NCBI taxonomy): Eukaryota > Metazoa > Arthropoda > Insecta > Hymenoptera > Crabronidae > Trypoxylon > Trypoxylon attenuatum. The sequence goes on along the minus strand of OZ022496.1, from coordinate 6,249,895 downwards.
CTCTTCCAAAAAAGAGATAGAGAGTATCGTCTTCTCTCATTCTCGCCAATTTTCCGTAGAATCGGTTCACCCCTCCAGGCCGAATGGTCGAAATAGCCAGAAACAGCCGATGGTCGTCGGGTGGGCCTGTCGTTTCGTTGCTAAAGATAAATTCCACAGTGGGCAAAACGGTGTACGCTTTCACAGGCCCGTACTAAGGAAGTACGACTGTGGGGCACTGTCGAATGGTAGGGATACCAAGGAACACAGGGTGTTCCTTCTTCTCGTCTTCGTCGTCTTCGTCGTCTTTTACGATCACGAAGAACCAGCTAGCACCGCGGGAAGAAGGTGGGAGCTACGGGACGGTGTTCTCGAGACTTGTGACCGAGCAGTCGTGACTTAGCCTGCGAGTCGGACACATCCCAGACAACGAACGAACCGGAGTACTTGCTTGTGAGTACACATGTGCAATCTCTTATCAGAGAACGACTAGCCGAAAAAGAACAGACGAATCCTCGTGGATTGGGGAAAGCCACGTTTCGTCTTATCGCTGCACCTGTCGAATCTTTTACTCACGATTTCTACCATCGGTCGTAATCAGTGAAAGAAAAAGTGACGTGGGGAAGACATGTTTTCGTGGGTAAAATTGTGGTGAGATCCAACAGTTTCGTTGGTCAACGAGAATTTTTTATTTTTCATTTTAGTTCAATTTTAATCTTATCATCAATTGCAACAGATTTTTTTGATGGAATCGTATCGAATGATATTTACTCATTTATAGTATTGAGGATAATTTTCACGTTAGTAACTGTGTGATTCACGTTTCTCGTGTTCTTCGCGTAGAGTCAAAGAACAGGAAATCGTGGATTTGGTTTCTGAGACGTAAAAACCGCGATAATTCGCGATTTGTAATACTACCGATGATAGTACTAGAAAGGTGGGACGGTTTAAAAATTTTAAACATTCATGCGTAGTCCAAACGCCTTGGGTGATCGAACTTATTCCAAGCTCGGTTTCAATGTCGTTTGACTCAGGTAGAGAAACGAATATCTTCCACGTAGAACCGGACAGCACAAAGAACGCCGTTTCTCTTGAGGACACTAATGACCAAGAAGGGTACCAGAAACCTGAACTGCATTTAAATCGCACGTTCTTGGAAGATGAATATTACGACCGCAGCATTATCTGGGTACTCAGTTTCGCGACACACCTCTCTAAACAAGAAACTCATTCGAAAAACACTTCTGGCACGGGCGCAGAATATCCTCTCTTAATCGCAAACTAATTGAAAATTCCCATTTCACCCGAGAACTCTGTAATGCTGAGACAAACATATTTGCAAAGGCAACAAGTTTCTTTCGATGATATAACGATGGTATAACAGTAACAGGCATATTTCCAAGTTCCCGAACTCTCAGCGACTATTTCGAGAGAATCTGGTTTAAAAGGTACTCGCGAGAAGCTTGCCAGAAGTTATTCAAACATTTTTCAACAAATGAGATAATTGTTTCTCATGCGTAACAAGATACCCTCGAGTGATGTTGCGAAGCTCCGACTCCGCGTAACCCGAAAAGGTTCGGCAGCAGTAAGCGGTAGCGATTCCTTACACCCTCTCCTCTGGCGCGTAAAAATAACCCTCCCCTGGGATACACAAGTATCTGGAGCCCGACGCCTCCGCGTACTTTTTATCTAGCTCTATTTTGACAGTGCAACTTCACCACCCCGATTCTTCTCGTAGGTTCTCGCCCAATCATGACCTTAATTGGGAAGAAGTTACTGGTAGCTTTCATTTCAATTATCTAAGTATCGATTGCTTTCTTGATAACCGATGGATTAACAGTATTTAACTCGTTTGATCGATAAGATTGGATGATAAGATTTATGACGATAGATGGACAGGTATTAACAAGGATCTTACTACAATAGTTTGCGAGTTCATTGAAATTGCACCAATAAAGTGGTTCTTCCTACAGGATACCTGAAACCATCCAAACGATGTATCCGCAATTTCTATTTCCTCGAAGCATTCCGGAACCTCATTTCGCTTTCGTTCCTTGCTTACTCGCCATCTCTGATTACCAGCGTGCTTGGAACCATGCACATTCGCTCGCCTGTATGCCAGTGACGCAAATACGGGATTGGTGCATGCAGTGGCGTAGTCGGACAATCTATGTGTATCTATTGTGATATAGCTTCATACTGTACCGAGACTCAGTACTGCAATGCATCGCATCCTGATTCATTCAGAAGTCATTTAATTGATTTCATATCATCCCTTATCAATGAGTCTAAAATATCAGAGTCTTTACGAACTCGTATTCGAAAGAACAAAAATGAATTATTGTCTTTGATGGAGATTGAAAATTGTAAAACTAGCTGCGTCCCTGTGAACCGTTCGTCCTCCTGGTCGCGCTACATCGGCAGGCCGGCTTAGGAACGGGCGCATAAAATGCCTGCGAATGCAGTCCCGATGAATTTTTCTTATTCCTTGTCTCGGCCCCGGTAGATCGCATACCTGAATTACTGACGTCACTGGAAGAAGAAAGACGCGAGGAGCCACGTTTGATTTTATATACGGATCGTACCGCCCGGGCCTTCTTGAGCAAGAACCTGTCTCTATAAATAGGATATCCGGTCGTTCGCTAATTATACCTCGATGCATGCTCCGCGCATAGTAAACCTGCACACAAAACTCAACCGATTTGTAGATTTCGGAAAAATTTGACAAGTTTTGAGACTCGCAGGTAGAGAGGTTGAATTATTCTCCGGTAGTAAACCGAAAGGCAACGCGGTAAATAAAAGGATTAGAAATTTCTAGTTGCTCTTGGAACTATTATGATGATAAAAGTCGTTGTTAAACCACCGGGGTAATCTCTTCCTCGAAGGATAGGGTTACTGAGGATTCCACTGTTAACGGTGGTACCGTTCGACTACCTGCGTATCCCATTTACTAACCAGTCTATTGTTATTGCAGATTTCTTTCTGGTAAACGAGTGAAGAAACCAAACTACCACCATGGACGCGATCAAGAAGAAGATGCATGGAATGAAGTTGGAGAAGGACAATGCGATGGAACGCGCGTTGCTCTGCGAACAGCAGGCTCGCGATGCGAATGCACGAGCTGAAAAGGTGCTTGATTTTGTTTTTAAAAGAATTCAATGAGATTGAATTACCAAAGTGTGCAATTGTTTAGAGATTACTTCAAGAATTTATAGAATATGCACTGTAACCTTTGTAATGGTAATTTCGATATGGGGAGAAGATAAATATGTTGATTCTAAAAATGGAAATTTGAGTGAAGATATAATCGTTTAGTGACATGACTACATATCACGGTGTGTTTACTGTCATAGGCCGAGGAAGAAGCTCGCGCATTGCAGAAGAAGATCCAAACCATCGAAAACGATCTTGACCAAACTCAGGAAGCTCTTATGCAGGTCAACGCAAAATTGGAAGAGAAAGACAAAGCTCTGCAGAATGTAAGTATCAGCTCGTCAATTACTCTATAAATCCTATCGAAAGTATTTCCATGGCTCATCGAGCTTCTTCTAAATGAATTCGTCACTATTGGACTCGATCAAAGTGTCAGGAATCAAAAATCCATTTGCAGGAGTTTAAAAGCAGGTGTAACTCTAATCGTATCTCACAAATGTCATTAACGATTGAAAATAGAGATACACACTGTACGCGCAAACTGTGCACCGCGAGTCTTCATGAAGATTACAATGGAAATTCGAAAGAAAAGAAGCTTTACATTAGTACTCTTCCTAATAGGATAATAAAATCGAAGAGAATCATCGAGCTGGGTTATTCGCATTCCGGGTAAAAAGCCGCCGCATCGGGTTATACCGACCGTGCTAGATCGGCCGAAGATGTCGCATTGGCATGGCACATGCGCTGCTACCAGGGTGGTAGGGTATTAGTCGTCGCACGAGAAGTCCGTGGTTCTCGTGCAGTCGAGTATTAGTACGCGTGGCTGCTGTTTCGTTGGCTCGGCATCGCTCGGGCAAGTTCGCCGTGTCTTCGGCGCGCCCCGAGTGGAAGGGGTAACCCGAATCGTAGGGGGAGAGAAAGAGAGAGAGAGGGGACGAGGCGATGGGATTCGGTCTTGCTCGCTCGTGCATGCGTGGCCGCGTGGGAGAGTAGGGGCAAGAGAAAGAGAGACAGAGATACCGAGAGGGGCGAGAAAGAGAGAGATAGCCCGAGTAGAACGGACGTATGCGTGGCGCGGGGAGAAACGTGTTACGAACAGTGACAGACAAGATGGCGGTGGACCTGGTGCGGTGGTAGTATCGGTGGTGCATACTGCACGGCGAAAACAGTGGTACGAAGGGGTTGGGAAAGGGTTGGCAGCTGGTCGACGTAGTATGGAGCCAGCTCTCACTTCGACCACGAGACGTCGCGGTCATCAGCATCATCCGCGACACACAACACGCCGACGTCTCGATGTCTCCAGCAAAGGACCCGCGCAGTGTGGCCTTGCTGGAGGAACAACACTCAAGGAAACGTCGACGGTGACGGCGATCTCTACGGAGACGTCTCACCGTGCGACGTCACCGAGACTCACCGAAAACCTCCCTGTCATCGGGGACGAAGTCGTCTCCCCGCTACCGGCGAGACTTGCCACTGTCGGAACGAGATGGTCTCGCGAACCCATCTCGTCACACCAGTCGAAAGAATCAATCTCGAAGGAGGACACTTCCAAGAGAACAGCCAACAACGAGACAGATGACAGAGACGAGAACGTCCGACAAGGGCTCGCGCAGTGTAGCCCGGACGTTCGTCAGAAAACAAACGAACATTCGTCGCCGAAGAAAAACGACACCACTAGTCCTAGCAGTGACAGTTCGAACAGCTGCGATGCGGCTGCATCGGAGAAAGCTCGATCAGATGATTCGAGAGCACGTGGTGGTGAGAAGGATATCTCCCTCGAAGAGGATAAGGAATCTTCTCGCTCGAAGAGCAGAGAAGATTCACCGGAGCCTGAGCACGCGGTCGCAAGGGCTCGCGGTGATGGAAACTCTGACGACGAGTCAGCTAACGTCGAGGAGGATCCAGAGTTAGCGGAGTTAGCCAAGCTAAGATGTCCCAGTGAGAGAACCGAAATCCAAGCTGAAAAAGAAGCTAGGAGACGCAAGAGATGCGCCGATTATCCTGGACTGGCATTCGGTTCCTCGATATTCTCCAGCGACACGATGATGAAGTTCAGTCTGATAAGGAATGAACTGCAGAACATTATGGGAAACCAGCTCAAGCGGGTCAGTATCGCATGATCATGATAATGATGACGATAGTTGGGATCACGGTGAAATGCACCGGTGATGCACTCTCGGTACACACGATACTTCACAGTAGACACGTTGCGTGGCGCAAGGTCACCGTCACAGCTGTGACCTTGACGCACTAGACACGTCGGTCAATGGGTCCTCGGGGGTCGTTCGAAAGCCCTTGATAACGAGACTCGGCCTCCCACTATACCACCCTGTTGACTTTGCTGCGGGCAAAGTTCCTTCTCTCTCTCTCTCTCTTTCTCACGCGATTCTTCGTTCATCTCGTGTTACTCGGCTTGCTCCAGAAATACAGAGTAATTCTCGCGAATCCGATACCTTATATGGGCACCGAGCAAAAATACGTGCAACATGGGGTCAGGTGATACACGTCCCACACGTAACGTCATTGCGGACAAGCGGATCAAACCGATGCTTTTCAAGAAACTCGTCTTCTACAATTCCCTACGATTATATTTTCCTCCTTGAGCAACTGTGCAAATTGCAGAACACGTTTGGAAAGTTTATTTAGCAGGTTGGTAGCTGGAAATTAAAGGTGACCTTTGCACCTATCGTTCGATGCATAATGTATCGCTTGTCGCGGTTGGTTCTTCTAGTAATAATTAAGTGTCCATTACCAACGAGTACGAGTGCTAAGAGAGTTCTTACAGAGCTCAACGATGCACGATCGTCCCACAAAGAATACTTATTGCCAGGGTTACTGAACGGGGACAATGAGCCGAGCACAATTCTCTCTCGCTCTCTCGTTCTCTCGCTTGACACGATGATCGACGTACTGTCTGCTTCCTCGGATAAATACTTCCATCCAACATTAGACATTCTCAAGGTATTAACAAGCACATGCCTCTTCAAACAAATTTCTCGTTTCTCTCGAGTTCAAAGTATCCCAAATATTCTCGAATCTGACCAATATTGTTGTTGGACTGCTTGCCGATAACGGCACAGATTTAACAAACAGTATTGCAGATAAGACTCTCGAGAATCTTTGGTAGGTATGCTGGTACAAATTGCGTGGTTCTCTATGCGACAACCAGGCCAGTCATTCGTTGGCACTCCAAACTTCACGCGTACTTGATAATCGCTATTTTTACCGAGTATGCTACCACGAAATCTGGCACGGTAGCCTATTCCTCCAAAAACATCCTGTAGCGATACGGGTTGCTATGGAACTTCTTAAAGGGTTTCCTTTCAATACTGGTTCCAAACGTGCTGCATCAGAGAACGCACGGCTTTAAACCAAATGCCGAGTACAGCTCCTAACAACATTCTAAAAATACGTAGCGTCGCGTCGCGGCAGTGCCCCGATCCAGAGCTCTTTTATTCGGTACTCGACGAGGGTATTGCGTAAGCGTTCCTCCCGGAACATAGCTCGTATAAATCCGCTTGGTTACACGCGTTTAAAGTGACTCCGCTACATGGCTGGATACAACACACCGTTGCAAACCGCCCACGTTGGCTGTCAGGAATTCGGAGCGCGTTCTAAATGCGTTCGGTTCCATCGACGACCTTTGGAACACCAAGACGACCGGTCACCTCCACTCTCTTATCTCCGATCGTCTGTTTGCATATCGAATTCCGCGATCCTGAACTGGTACTCCCTCGCGGTACTCTCCACGGTACTCGTGACAAATTGAGCACAAGTTTTCCCTCCGCCGGTGCTACAGTCGATTTTGGCTGATTGCTCTTAATTTAACGCGGCGCTTGATTTTGGGCTACACGCTCCAACTTGGTACTTCAAATTGGACCGATGCGCATCAGGCGTCTGCTGAGTGCTCGCAATTATTTAACTGGTATGGTGGCCACTGCCCGCTCCGGAAATATATTGCTCAAATACTGGTGGACGAATCAAGATTGATTCGAGTATCACTTGTATATTAGAGTTCTTTATAGAACTTTACATATGCATAAACGTAGAAATAGGTCAATAGGAACTTCTAGTATCCTGTACAGTACATCATTCTAGCATTTGACGATTCTGCTGATGATTTTGCGTGTACGTAATGTTAAACACAGGTGTTGCTCACTTTGCACACCTCGTTTCTTCGAAGTAGATCATTCACCGACGGCAAAGAATACATATCGATAGATGCTACACCTTTCCATCAAGACTTTATGAGTCAATCAACTTTTACATTACAATTTGCAAAAGTATTCCAAGTACATCCTGAATTTGCATGGTATGGGAAATTGAGGATTGTAGATTCCGTAAAGTAGAACGGGATGATAAGGTTTCCCGCAAGTTAGCACGCGCGATTTGGTGCAAGAGTCCGGCTGTACAACAATGCCAACTAGCAATTTAAGAATCTTAACGCGTACACGAGTCGCGCTTAACTTATTGTTTTCAAATTCATTTCTTCGCGATGTTAGTGAAAACGTGCATCGCGTACCGAGCGCGTGGAATGTTCGGATGATGACGACGAAACTTGCGTCATATTCAGCCAAATTAAGGCGATTGGCTTACGTCATGTGTTGTATTCTTCCTCCTGATATTCGGTATAAAGCGTCTAGTTTAATACGTGTCTCTCGTTTGTGCCAGATTTAGGATCCAAGTAGGCTGAAGACGACAATAGGGTCATTGCATAGATTCCAAAACTTCTTAAGCGTATTCCGAATGAAATGACATATTATTAATGAATTTAGAATAGCAGTTAGAGACCGGAAAGCATCACTTAATATAATACAATTTTACTCCATTCGTGTCAAGTGCAATAATTGGAGTAAATCTTTGCGTAAAAGTAAAGATCCGGTTTTCGTTTATCTGAACTCAATTTCTTAAAGTTTATAACAATTCTAAGATTTACAACAATCCTGCAACTTGATCTTACATTTAATAGAAAAATAAGAATGTGCGTTTTGAGATTTACTCTTACCCACAGAGGATCAGAAGATTTCTCTACGTGAACAATCCCGAGCAACGGCTAAGTGGAAAGGGGATAATCAATCGGGATAGAAATAAGAGTAGAGAGTTATACGCAGGAAGGAAGAAGGAAGAGTAGGAATAAGAGGAAGGCAGGAAGACAGGAGTCGATTCGAACGGGTGGGCGCGCTCGGTACGGGCGCGGTATTTCCGGGGCTTTGCGCACGGCGACACGTCGATCGGCGTAGCGATACCTCGTAGTAAAGCATCGCGATTCGTGTTGCGGTCCTGCCGGAAAGGCAAACCTGCGAATCGTTAGAACGCGTCGCATTTCAAACGGACAAAGTCCGGATGTAATAGATTATGTTAGAATCAATTCTCTGACTTGTTCTGAGCGAGAAAAGAAGAAAAATAATGACAGGTTGGCAGCGATTAAGGGCAAGGAACTATTTGACGTGAGCTCGAAAGCGATGCGCATGCGTTTGGCGGCCGGGAGCGGCCATCTTGCTCTCCAGTCAACAGCAGCCAGTGGTCGTCAGTGCACGACAGCTCGGAGGCTACGAAACTCTTTCTCTCTATCGTGCGTGATCACCGGTTTGACTCTTCGTATCAGCTCCATTAGTCGACTTCATCACAGTTCGGAAAGTCTCAGAAATTTCTTCCTTCTCTCAATCGCATCCGCGTCCACGGGGCCGGTTTCACTGCGATTAGCCAGGCTAAGTTCGCCGCTAGAGACAAGAGTTTCTCAGTGTGAGAGACAGAGAAAGAAAGAGTCGCTCGGTCGCGCCGTTTGAAAAGTGAGCACACAAGGTACACACGCGGAATATATATCCAGCAGCATGTCGACGCAAGTGCAGGGCGGCACCCTTCTCGATGTGCTCAAGAAGAAGATGCGTCAGACGAAGGAGGAGATGGAGAAGTACAAGGACGAATGCGAGGAATACCAGAAACGGCTGCAGGTGGAAGTGATCCGCCGCGAAGAAGTGAGTCAGAGAGAGTCAGTTAGATTAGCTTCTTTTTTTTTTCATCTTCTTCGTATTCTACTTTATCCTCCTCGCGTCTATCTTTCGAGTACATACTCGATTACTCTCAGTTAGGTTTAGCTACGCGAAAGGGATCCTGCTGCTATCTTCCATTTCGTCCTCTACTAGCTTCCTCGCTACACGATACATACACGCTACCTGTCCGCCACGACCCCATCCTCTCCCATCCGCATCGGCGATCCCGATTCCAATCGACAGACTGCGCTCTTCTTCTCCCGGTTCTCGGAAACCTGGCCTTCGGCTACTCGATCCCAGGTACACATAATCCCATTCCAAATGCTCGCTTGCTCCTATGCCCCAACTGACCGCCACTGCTCGAATTACACTTACCCCCCGGTGCAGCGGACCCTAATTCCATGGAGAAGGTAGAACGCGATCGATTCGTTCCAGCGAGTTCTCTCTCCGTCGCAATTAACTCTCTGCCCAAACAAACTCTTGAATCATCCGCAACGTGGTTCTCTTCTTTTCACTGGAACAAGCGGTACTCTCTAACTCGCAGAGTTGATCGATTTGACAAAGGAGATTTCCTAGTGATTTTCTCCTCCGTGATGAGAGGAAAGGTCGGTTTTTACGCGAAGGAAACTACTTTACTACGGGGGCCGGCATTCGTACAGGGTATGGGATCGATCGCGAGGGTCAGGCACGTCGTCGTCAGGCTGGGTTGCGGCTCTCGAGGGGCCTGGGGAGTACGGGAGGGACACACACCGACTCGACCCGACTCTCGCACTCGAGACATTCTTGATACAACGAGGACCGGCTTGAAGGCTCGCCTCGCCGCCACCACCACCACCACCACCCTCCTTCGTTTCTCGCCGGCAATCCGTTGGCGAGCGCATCGCAAAATATTATAACAGTAACCGGAGGAGTTAATAACCGTGCGCGCTTGCTCGACGAAAGCATCGCAAGAGTTGCGTCCCACTGTCGTGGAGAACGACACGATACCACTGCTTGCTCCTCACGGTGGTTGCTCGATCATTTTCTACAGTTTTAGAAGCATCGTCTCTGCAACGTTTTTTGTGACACTGACCGCAGACACGAGGCTTCCTTTACCTTTTTCGAACACTCGTAGACCTGCTATATAAATGTAGCTCTACAACTGTTACAGGTGGATTCTCTTTGATCCTAAGAACATCTGTCTATACTCTAACACATTATTGTAGAACGTGCTGCACTTTGTGAAATTTTGTCACGACTCGCAGTATCGTTGGCAAGCTTGTCTTATCGCTTCGGTCTATGTACTCGATATCTCACTGTTCGCGGTTCTACCCACGTAGATCCCTATCGAATTTTTTTTTTTATTTTTCTCAGTGATATTTCATTTCTCGAAGCATACGCATTGCTAACTGAGGAGAATTATAATGAAGCCGGCAGGATGATCCTCGGCACGGTAGCTTGATGGAAATATCCGGAAAGTATAAGGTGGCTTTGGTATAAGCTTGGTATTATAATCGTAGGAATATGCGTGAAGCGCACAGTTACGTAGCGATGAAGCCACCGACACGCCACGAGAGAATCTCCCGGTGCGCGTTCATCAGCCTCGATTTAACGGATTTACACCACGATTCCAATGTTTCTCAACCTTTTTTTCTCCCTCGCTTACCACCGTGACGATGAGGCTACTTCCGGGTGGTGCGCATTGCACGCGAAATGACAACATAGGAACAGCTGTCGCAGTGAAACGTCAGTTCAATATCAAAGAGAAAACTAATGCTGAATCTTACGATCTATATAGATTCATTACATTTTTTCTTCAATGAATATCGCGCACAATTTTCCTTCAAGAACGGAACTAATTATTCTTGTATTTGCATATATTAAACGTATTTGCATATAGATGGTCAATATCTCGGATCCTCGGTGTTAAAAGGGTTAATCAATATTGAGTCAATGATGATAGGTTCGATGTTGAAGCGTTGGTATAATCATTTTCTTTGTATCGTGCCAAAGTAGTTTATCATCCGCATCGCGATTATCTCGCACGAACCAGTGAGTGTTCGTTTAGAGTTTAATTAGAATTCGTGGAAGTCGCTATCTACGGCGAAGGAGTTCCCGCGACCAAGGAGCAAAAACTTTGAAAGAAAACAAGGTAGAAAAACGTGTAGCACGCGCTTCTACAACCAATCGGCAGGTAAAGATCAACCTTGGCTGCGCTCCAAAAAATGTCAACACGTTCCCATAACCCTGTGCATTTAACGATGTGCTCGCGGTGCGTTTAAAAAGGGCAACGAATAGACAGGATCGTTGAAGCTTCACTAATAAGCTTTTGTCATGGAGCATTCAAGTGCACTGCCGTGCAAACTTCTTCTTTTTTTCCCCAATGGAACTCGATAATAACCATCATCCAACCTCTAACCGTACGTTATTGCGGCTTATCGAGTCCCAGACAAGACGACGACGACGACGACGACCCAAGCTGCCACTGACTTATCGATTTCGAAAGCTATCGATGGTGCTCGTTCATCTGTACCAACGAGTTTATGTAATCCAGATGAAGATCGGAATACTTATTTTAATAAACAAAACGTTCGCTCGTCCGCGCAAATTGATTTACCGAGACGTTTAGACCCTGGAAATGCTACGGCCACTGAAAGGACACTTGTAATTTCGTAGACTCGCCTTGTGTTCGAAGCATTACGTACTCCATTAGGCACACGTGCCTGCATATTAACCGCGATTCAACTTGAAATACCCTTGACGCGGGCGCCTCGTCCACTTTGCTCGTCCCCATTGGATCCCCTCTGCTCTCTAGCATCTAACGCGAACCATATTTATACAGGAATCTTTGCTGGTACACTATCTTCCTTGTCTTAAGTAAAAAAACAAGAGGGAAAATAGGATTCAATACACAATTTTTGTTTAATTTCTCGGAGAATTAAATTTCTTGGATGATAGGAAAATATTTGATGAATAGAATATATTTGGTAATAGAAGTTAGGGATCTCCGAGGGGTTGAAGGCAAAGTAGTGAAAGGGAGAGGGAGAATATGCCGGAAGTTTGGCACACTTAGCGAAGCGTTACACCGGAGGGCATTATCGCGAAGAGACCTGCTGGTTTGGGTGCACAAGTGCGGGTGGGCGTGTCAGTTTCCTCCAAATGGAGAGAGAGAGAGAGAGAACGAATCGTCCATGACGCTGATAAAGCGAGGCCGCTTCACAAAAGCGCTCAACAGCGGAGAAAAAATCTCGCGATAAATTGGGCTTGCGTAAGCGAGTTGTGCAATAATGGACTGTCGAAGGTACCACAGAGTACTATATAGTATAGCATCGCGAGAAGAGTTGCAGAGTGTCACGATTCACCTTGAACCAGGAGCACTGATCAAATTACAACGCGTCAAAGGACAATGGCAGAAGCGTGCCTCTCTGTAATAGCGAGTCTCTCTCGCGTCACCTGTAATTTTGGAGCCCCTTGCATAGATAGTAGTATATTCTCGACTGCTAATTTAATAGCGAGACTACTCGATCGATCAAATTCATCAAACTGATATTTAACCAGATTTTTTCACGTAGAATTCTTTTTAATTATTTGAATCATTATTATTCTTTTGATAAAGATTCAAAAGAGGTATCCATCAATGGTTCTAGTTTTAATAATGAAACTGTCCCTCCTGATTCCATTGTTGGTTAGACAGTGGATTCTTCGAGTTCAATCGACCGCTCAATGCAAATAACATGTATTTAGAATATCGTTGAACGTTAGTAGTCAGTGGAAGCGACCCGATGGCACGGTTCGACAAGTACGGAAAGGTGTGCAGGATTCCCCCGGATGCGAGAAGTTCATACGTGAACGGCGAGAGAGAACAAAAGCGCGACCAGTTCTCTTTCCAGTTCTCGATGCATGCCAGACTAAAATTTATCCGCTCGATGCAGACAATCGAACGCGGGTGCAGCTGGACTCTAACGAGGACAAGGGCCTCGAATTGTGTACACGTGTAATCGAGCGTTCAACAATTTAGAGGGCTCGAAACGCACGGTTCGCTACGTGTCGACTATTATCGATAAAATCAATTGATATTTTCTTTATGAAAAACCATCCACAATCCCTGGATTATAATTCTCACTCGAATCTGGTTCTATAGAAGATAGGTTCACTTTGGACACACTTTAACCACCTGAAAATGATTATATTTCAATTCGCAAAGAAGAAAAAGGAGAAATGACAATGCAAACCGCACTGATTCGTTTCAATTAAATCCACTGATGCAACGAGGCTCAAGGAAGCCGCGGGTCATTGATATGCGAAACGAGAAGAAGACCTTGGCAATCCCGTGCCGCCAGTCTCACTCGCGAATTTCAATCACGTGCCGCGAAAATACGAAAGGAATTTCTCGAGAAGAAATAAGAGAATAGAATAGTGTGAATTCAGGGTAAAAAGTTAAATCGAAAAGCTATTAAAAAGAAGATTAGAAAAAAATGACCTAATCATTTAAACGTTAACTTGATTTTATTGCCATGTGTGTTTCACTAGTTTGATTTACTATGGTTGGTTCTATAGCGTCCTCTTCGTATCGCAAAGAATCTCGAACTATTATTTCTTTCAGTAGCTCCGTTACAACGAATTACCTTTTTCCCTGCAGTTGAGAAATCAAGTTTTTGTTTCTTAACTACGCGAACCACTGCAATTTTATACCACAGTTTCCGATACATCTATCCAACAAGAGACTATAAAATCGATGAGACAAACTGGGTCAAAATTCTTTCGATAGGCGTTCCGTGCAGTGAGCTTTTTTTTACGGATATTAAAGAAGGAATTGTTGTGTGTCGCAGGCCGAGTCCGAAGTGGCTGCCCTCAATCGCCGCATTCAACTTTTGGAGGAAGATCTCGAGAGATCCGAGGAGCGTCTTGCCACTGCCACCGCCAAATTGGCGGAGGCATCGCAGGCCGCCGATGAGAGCGAACGGTAAGTCGTCAGCTTAGATTCTCGTTATTGAGATTTCTGTGAATTACGTTCTTAAAAATATTCATCTAGCCGTAGATGGATATTCGTAGGAATTTTATTGTGTGGTGAATAATTTGACAAAAGAATTTTCCTGTGTGGATGGATGTCAATCAAACTTATTTCGATCTCGATAAAATAATTCAACTTCAACTTTTCTTAATAAGAATTTAGGTTCAATGTTTACACATCGTAATGGTAAATTCTTTTAGCATGACGTCACGTCGTAAAATTATCGATGCTGTTATCCATTCACCAGGAATAATCGATTCGTCTTTAACGTAGCTTACGTGACAAAATTACTGAAAATTCCGTAGAAATTCTATGCGAGAAGTTTATTTAACTGTAATTGAGAGACATAATTGAAAATTGAACGTTTTATTTAGAACGACGACTTTTCAGTAATTGCAAGATATTCGAATCGCAAAATATTACGCGAAGGAAATTATTTCCTAAGTAATCTTTAAGCTAACACCAGATTAGGAAGTAGATAAGGAAGATAGAGCTGAAAGAGCGGCAGCCTCATACTTTATGCAAATAATACTTTCTTCATACATAGTTTCCGCGTTTCATGGAACATCTGGAGCAAGCATTACAGTTCTGACTAATTAAGATTTCCTCCCTCACTTGTTAATTGAAAAATTTACGATACGTACACGTATACTTCTACTTCGAGCACTCATTAGATTCGTTTCTCGAAACTTGTACTCGTGCACCGCGCTAAGAATCTAGTTCAGAGAGAAAAAGAAAGAGTGTGGGCGTAATTATCGACGTAGAGACACATATTACAAGATCACTAAGCGATATAAGCGTAAGGTCAGCAAATTCAGTGTCACCTAACTAATTGGCAATTTAGATTCGCGATATGGGATTCTAAAACTAGCCGCTCTTTCGCTGAGAGTCTGACTTCTGAAGAATTACATTCGCAGAGAATAGACTTCGACGTTGAAAGAATCAGAAGAACTTAAATTCGCTCGACGTTTCAGTGAATTTCCTTCGACTTAATTCGTCGCGAAGTGATGACGAATACGTATAAAGATACTTAAGGAGCAAAAGGCTCTCTTTATCGCGGCTGATAAGACTCCACCGCGATTTGCGGTTTCTTACTTCAACTTGATCCTCTTTGTACCAGAATATTACATGATTTTATATTCGAGAGTTTTAGTTCCATTCAAATAATCGTGAGTTTACGAAATTATTATACGATCACAGTATTTTACTCGAGTAGTTCGAATCATTATAAAGAAATCTAAAGATTCCGAGTTGAGAAATATTTCCCGAAATCAATGAATCTTCTTTCAACGGCGAGGAACCGAATGCTAAAAGTCGAATGCTAATCAATCGCTAGGATACGCAAAGCCCTGGAAAACCGAACGAACATGGAGGATGACCGAGTAGCCTTGTTGGAGCAGCAATTAGCCCAGGCTAAACTGATCGCCGAGGAGGCGGACAAAAAATACGAGGAGGTGGGTCACGTAACCAGCGAACAAAGCGAAATATTTCCGAAAAATGTTGTGCGCCTAATAAACCAAAGAAAATTCCTCTTCATCCAACAAAAACCAACCGTAATCCTTCGATTTAAATATTTCCAAAGAAATCAGTAGAATTTCTATCGACCCGTTCTCCGAAGGGGTAATAATAATTACGGTATTCGAGTAACTTCGAGGAAGCTATAAACGTCGGTTCCTCGAAGCCAAGAATCCCTGTTCGTTGTCAGAAAGCAATAAAAATGAGGGTAGAGTTAATAAACGCGTTGAATGAGGGTGGATGAGGATCGATTTTCTTTGGTCGAGGTGGCATTCTTTCAGGAAATTTAACAGGTATCCGAAGCAGTAATAAATCGTACCAGTTGGCATCAGTACCAGTCACCATTAGTCTAAGAATCTTTTTCCTTCGTAGTAATTTCCTTCCAATTCTCATCAATTTCTTAATCAATATTCTTTGTGGCAACGTTAAAGCGCCCGCAAGATTCTCGAGAATCGCAGCTTGGCAGATGAAGAACGTATGGATGCCCTCGAGAATCAGTTGAAGGAAGCGAGGTTCCTCGCGGAAGAAGCTGACAAGAAATACGATGAGGTTCGAACTGAACCAACGTCTGTCAAGCGTGGTGACTGCAGTGACAATGATAATCATGATGATGATGGTTCCTAGTTGATAGTCAAAATAGTGCCTAACCCCGTAACTCTCTGTCTTCTCTCTGTGTGCTCGATTATACGACCGTGGCCCGTGCCTCCATCGCCGTTACCGCCGTTGTTGTATCGCCGTCGCCACCGTACTACATAAATAGATTTATTTTTTACACAATCCGGTAAAATCGAGTTTCAAGATCCGCGAGATCGCTGATCATGTTCGCTCGCCTAAATAGAGGAAGAATAATAGCCCGTGTCGATAGTCTCTTCCCCTTGCTGTTCGTTCTGCCAATCCGGATACGAGGGGAAGAAGATCCAGTAGTGCACCTGTCGGCTCCGATCGAGTGATAGTCGAGACGGGGTGACAATAGATTTAAAAAAATATATATATATATAGCCGAGGGAAATATGGAAGAAAGAGAAGATCTATATATATATAAAAAAAAATGAAATAGAAGTACCGTGAGTATTGATCTGTCTGTGATTGCCCGCGTAGTACCGTCACAGTGCAAAAAAAAAAAAGAGAAAAAAGAGGCGGAAGTGCAGTGTGCGCAAATATGCGACTTCTCTTTTGGGCTAAAATTCGCGCCGGAAATAAATAAAAATAAAATCCGCGACGGGAGTGGTGAATGCAATAAATAAGTAAAGGTTCAGTGTCACGTGTTCTCTGGGCGCGACTTGACGCGAAGCCAAGCATATCTGTGATTTCCAAGTGTTGTTCGAGAAGCAATGAGCAGAGAAGTTTACAGTGCCTGTTGAATAAGATGTAAAGAGATATGATAGTTGACGACGGCGAACCGAGAAAGGAAAAAAAAAAACAGAAATAAGAAACAGAAAGAGAGAAAGAAAAAGGGAAAGGAGAGTCGTCGGGCGATACCGATCGTGTTTGTTCGCGGTGAACGTTGTTCTTGGTCACGCGTGTCCGGTTTGTCCATCTTCGAAACTGACCTCGAGAAATGGTCTCGTTGTGTTGTGATAATAATGGTGCTGCTTTTGCCCAAAGACTCCTATTCGCTTTGCTGGAATTCGGAACGTATGCATAACTCGGAATAAACATACATAGAATTCCGAATTGAACTTTCACCTGTGATGGTAGGTGTCCACGCGAAATACCGCCGAAGTTACAGCCTCGAAAGAGAGAGAGAGAATACGTAAAATCACCTCGCACTATTCTTCCATCTTCCAATTTGAATAAATCCAAGAAGAGGCTCATGCAAAAAATTAAAAAAACACTTCTCTGGATTGTTTGCTAGTTAAATAACATACTCAAGGACACAAATACCATGCCATTAGGGTATTCTCAATAGTACTCTGGTCACTAATTTGCGGAAAATAGTTGGATTCATTGGTTTCGAGATGGTATCGTCTTAAGGAGAAAGTTCGGTGAATTTCATGATTTCATAACACCAGAAGATGAAGAAGAAGGAGAAGAAAACCTGTAACTTCGGTGGCTTTATGCAACAGTCGTATAATAAGTTTCGGATTCCCCTTTTAACAATTTACATATTCGATCGCATCAGGATTGATTGTGGCGTGGCAGTGTTAACCGAATGCATTTGGGAGCAATACCGAGATTCTCGTAAATATCTCCCAGATGATTTGTTATCTTTTGTGTGTAATGCATTAATCATCTAACCATCTTGATCGCTTAGTAATTATATTACAGAAGACTTGGATCGACAGTGGCCAGGCCTTAACCAGCACCCTACTGATATTTCTTTCTCTTGTCTCGCGTGTGTGTGCAATAATAATAATAATAATAATAATAATCGAATCAATTACCATTGACCCCTCGCTCGCTCGTGCGATCGCGAGAGCGAGCGAATCGTCGTAAGCGTGTTGCGCAAAGTTCTCGCACAAATCGGTGACTTTATGCAAGGAATATCGTATCGAATTATCAGAGTCTAGAACTCCAACGTAAACGGAGAAAAGAGATTCGCCTTGCGGCGACTGGCTTTCAACCGATTGGATTTCCACTCGCCACGTAAACGCTATTGAATTCTCGCCACCGTGTCCTAGCTGTATTGTACAATCATCGCGCCTTGTCTCTTGTAATTCGAGAATCTCGCGTTAAAGAGAAAACAATTTACTCCAATTTCGATAATGAATCATTAGTCGGTTTTTTTCGAGGTTTGCGTTACGCTTGCGCTTAAGGGGATCGAGAGCATGTCAAGAACGAAAGGTCGTCATGGAGGATTTCTCTAGGAAATTCTATGTACATAGTTACGACTGTTCTACGCGGACAATGCTGCTTTTGATAGCTCGCTTCGAGGACGAATTCCTCCATGACGATCTCTTCGAATCGTATTTTCTTTGTGCAACTTGTACTATTGGTCGCGAGTACCATCGTTGCCGCCACCACTATACGAGATGGTCGAGTTATTGAAGTTTCTTATCTTCTCGACCGTCCCCTGTAGTGCGTTCAATTGGAAGACTGCCAGATAGAGTTATCACCTTGCCAATTCCTTCTCGAATTTTGCACATTGATAATAATTCTTATTTATCCACGGAATACTTCTCTTCGCCCTTTTACGTTAGACTCATTGGAATCATATGATAACTCGAAGCTTTCTTCCAATCGTGCGGACGGCATTGTGCTCCACTGAGAATGCCAAAGAGAAAGAGGCGAGCGAGAAAGAGATAGTATAAAAGGAACATAAGGAAATCGTGTGTATGTGTCATTTATCCAGGTCGCCCGTAAATTGGCCATGGTTGAGGCCGATCTTGAGCGTGCCGAAGAACGTGCCGAGGCTGGAGAGTCGTAAGCATCAGTTTTTTGAAGCGTTCTTTCAAGTTCTGTTCGTCTCACGTGTGCCAGCGTGTTTCTTTTGTATTGCATTACTTATCCCCCCAGACACCCCCGCCTTGTCTCACCTGCCAGTTGCCACTCGCCACCCTTGAGACCCTGATCGCATAATATACCCTTATTCGATATTCGTCGGAATCACCGACTCCACCGCCGATGCAGTCGTCGGCATCAAGCCGTTGTTTTGCTCGTTCTTTTACTCGAGGGAAATCAGAACCGAAAAATTGTTACTATATATATATATCATACCCTGTATGTAATACACAGCTCCTCGCTTCGCAATGATTTCCCTCGTTTTTTCGCTCAAGAGAATAAGGTTTTTCTAGTTAAATCCATTAATTTACTTTATTGTATCCTCTTTTGGAAGATTGGAAAAGAATCATTTTTATCTAACAAAAAAGAATCTAATGATTCTCTTGAGCGTCTTGTTGGATTTTTAATAACATTTTTGGCGTAATGCATAATATCATATTCAGCCAACCACTG